>SEMN01000902.1:0-159572 GCA_005408345.1 Macquaria australasica | reverse complement strand
TGTATATATATATATATATATATATATATATATGTATGTGTATATATATATATATATATATATATGTATGTGTATGTATATATACACAGATCTCATTCTAGACACATTTCTGAAACATGATTGATGAGCTGAAAAAATGTGGGAAACAATTCTACTATGGACTGTGGGGTGACTGTGTGCTCCATGTTTTAGACAGACCACGTCATACCACATAAACCAAGTAAAATAGAAACAGTCATGTACAAGTACCTCAAAACTGTACACATGTACATTACTTAAATGTACTTAGTCACATTCCACCACTGGTCAAGTCAGTAGTCCACTCCATCACTGCACCGTGCGCATGTGCAGAACTCGGATAATTTAATAGCGTATGTTAAATGGGATTGTTATTGTGGCATTTCTAACGGACGTGTTCAACAGGAAGCCGGATTTATATTCAGCTCTAGGGTAGTTTTAACTCTTCTTCTCTGGTAATAAAAGAGAACTGATTTGTTGTAATAGCTTCATCTACAATATGTACCTGCCCTCTGTTTTCTCTCAACAACAAACTGCTGAGGGTCGTAACTTCTTGGCGATTTCAACCATCTTCGTTCGACATCTGTCTTCCGGCCGAGCCTCCTGACTGCATTTGAACCAATGAATGGGCTGACAGATGACG
This sequence comes from Macquaria australasica, assembly GCA_005408345.1. Classification (NCBI taxonomy): domain Eukaryota; kingdom Metazoa; phylum Chordata; class Actinopteri; order Centrarchiformes; family Percichthyidae; genus Macquaria; species Macquaria australasica. The sequence continues at coordinate 158,911 of SEMN01000902.1, read as the reverse complement.
CTCGTCCAATCAGCAGCCGCGACAGTCTGCTCTGCAGTAGGATCCTCCCCACCAACGTAGGTTCACCTATTTTGGCGGCTGTGCGGAAAACATGGCGGAAAATTTGAAAGGTAACTCATGAGGACTACATATGACTTTATATTCCGTTATACGTTCATTCACTGTTGTTATTTGGTTTAGTCTAAGTGTAAAGTCTTTAAAGGCCTCGAATATGAACGCGTTTCTGTGTTCGAGTTCACATAACATTAACGAGAGCTGGAATTGTATATCTCGGTGACTCTTGGGAGCCAAGTGATACTACATTAGTAGTCCGGAGCACTTGTGCAGTTAAATGCAGCCTCTTGTTAGGAAATTCTCTGCCTGTGAATTTAGAGTAACTTAGATTAAACTTAGAAGTACTCTATCTATTTTAGGAAGCATACATGAATGACTTTGTAAAGTTAGTTTAGCACTTTGCATTGTAGGGACAGGCTGCGTGGTTTAGCGGGCAAAAGTACAACTGTACTCGATGAGCTTAACGCGCCATGCAGTGCCACATAAATGTTTAAATGGCATTGTTTGTGTTTGTTATCTAATATTTGATGTTTCCTTGAGGAGTAAGTCATGTAAGCGACAATTCAAATCCTAAAAAAACTGGTTCCAGCCTCGATTTCCTCTAGTGGGGACATCTTGTCACTGGCGTTTTCCTTTGAAAACAAAAGCCAGTAATTGCTTCTCTGTTTATCAGGAACCGTCGCACATTTAAAAGCCATATTTATGTTGAACACGAGAGCAAAAAGTTTGGCAGTCGATTTACACCGCTGCTGTGTTTGGCGGCAGAAAGCCTTAACAGATTTAAAATGAGATAAAATGCTCTTCACTGGATTTTATGTTTGCCGAATTATCCCATGCACCCAGACTATGTCAATACGTATCAAAGTCGTGTTATATTGCTTTACACCCTCAGCAATGAGCAGTGCCATTTTAAATCGACAGACTTTTAAGTGGAGTTTGGTGTAGCCTCACTGCGTTTGACAGGTAGTTAAAGGGAGTTGCTGTGTCAGTTTGCAGCGTGCCCTGTAAGATGTCCTGGGATGAGCTGGAAGCCCTGTGTCGCAGAGAGAGGCTCCACTGTAAACAGCTGGGGGTGAACAGAGCCAACGCCAATTACTATGAGGTGGAGTTCCTCTGTGACTACAAGAAGACTAAGGTAAGGTATCAATATTATAACACATACATGTTTACTGTTATTAACAGCTCTGCTCATATATGGTACATTGCAATTATTAAGAAGTATGCATTACATAGCCTATACACTGCACATTGGCTCATGTTCAGGACACTGTCTGAAGTTCCAGGCCACTATTATTCCTTTCTATAAAGTCCTTGTACAGTTGAAACAGCTCAAGGTAATACTAATGTAGCAGCTGGTTAGTCTAGTTTTCTTTGTGTTATTACAGCACTAACCACAGTACAATTAGAAGTTAGACTGAGGCTGTGTACTGCAATGTTTCCACACTAATGCCTCCTCTCTGTCTTATCTTGCATCCCTTCTTTGCTCTGTATGTTCTCCTAGAGACAAAATATCACATCTTAAGTTCTGTGACCTCATTTATGAAACTGTGTGTAGCGTACCAAAAGTTTACAAAAAATGAAAATGCCGTATGGCAAAAAAATGATCCCATTTATAAATCTGTTCGCACCTTTTAAATGAAAAAGAATCCAGTCTTAATTGAAGTTGTTGTGAGTTTCAGGAGGAGGAGTTCTACCTGGTAAAGTGGAAGGGCTTCTCGGAGTCGGATAACACCTGGGAACCCAAGAGAAACCTCAAATGCCCCAAACTGATGAAGCAGTTCCACCTGGACCTGGATCAGGAGCTGAGGCGCCACAAGAGGCGCGGCACCCCTAAAAAGCTGGATAAGGAAGTTGCCTCGTTCCTGGTCCAGAAAGCCAAACTCCGTCAGAGTCTACAGCGCTGGGAGGCACATTTGAACCAGACTCGCAATCACCCAGGTCGCATTTTTGTCATGAACGAAGTGGACTTTGAGGGTCCTCCAAAAAACTTCACCTACATCAACAACTACAAAGTAGGCCAGGGCATTGTGTTGGATGAGATGGCTGTGGGTTGCGAGTGTAAGAACTGTTTAGAGGAGCCAGTGAATGGCTGCTGCCCTGGGGCCTCCCTGCACCGCATGGCCTACAATGACAGAGGGCAGGTCCGGATCCGGGCGGGACAGCCCATATACGAGTGTAACTCCCAGTGCAGCTGTGGCACCGACTGTCCCAACAGAGTGGTGCAGAAGGGCATCCAGTTCGACCTGTGCATCTTTAAGACGGAGAACGGCCGTGGATGGGGCGTCCGCACACTGCAGCACATCAAGAAGAACACATTCGTCATGGAGTACGTAGGAGAGGTGAGTGCTGGTTTTCATCAGTACTTCTGTCATCTTGAACCTAAAGCAGGACCAAACAGTCCTGAAGTTTACCTGAAGACCACAAAATCCTATTTATGTCCCCACAACAGCTGAAACTGGTTAACAGTGGTAACGGTGGTAAAATCGTACGGCTGTGAGCGGGTTGGTTTCATGACTAGCACAGATTTCCAAAGCTGGTCCTCCTTTCTTGATTGATTGCTGTTAGCTATGCACAGTTTGCTGCAGATATGTGAAAGCATACTTCATTATGATCAGTGAGAGAAGTGCAGAGCAGAAATCTCAGAATATGGAAGTGATGTAGTGGAGCTGCTTTGGCTTTTTAAAAAGGGATCATGTGAACAGGTGATCCACATCACTCACGGGCTGCTGTCGGTTTAAAAACTGTATCTGAACATAGTACTTGTTCATGCTGGGGTGAAGATCCTGGGATGAAATCCTGTCCAAAGAATAAAATAAATATTGGCTCAATATTAAATATTCTGATACATCTGATTGATGATACAATACACTTTGTAATTAGCATCATTATCCTTGGCCAAATGCTTCACTACATAAAACATTATGGCTTCAGGTGTGACAAGAGCCATAGGTTGGGAACCTGCAGGTAGAAACAAACAAGTAGTAGAGGTTTAAAGTAGTCCAAACTACAATACAGTACATGGAAGCAGAAAAGTATCTGGTAGACAATTCAGTCGCTATGAGGAAAATAATTGTCTCTTCACGGTTGGCGTGAAGTCGCAGTCGCTAGCTAATTAATGTGTAAGTAACTTGACGGGCCAGAGTGAGACTTGGCTGTTCTTCTATTGAAAGGGATTTCTGATATTTTTACTGATGGTTATAAAGGATGGGAAAACACTAGCAATACCTTTTTTAAATATACAGAAACACCTGTCTGTCAACAAACACTGAAGCCCCTGAGCTGAACATGATGGGACTCTTCTGTTAGAGGTCTTCTACTCACTCACTGTCACTCCATGTTTGTCTAGTGCTCATGCCGTTAGTAGAGAACACATATAATGGGATGTGTGTATTGATATTGATACTTCTAGTAAATATCTGAAGTAGGTATTTGAGTAGTGATCATTATTTTGCTTTTTTTACTTGTTTCGTCCAGATCATCACAACAGATGAAGCCGAGAGGAGGGGTCACGTGTACGACCGCCAAGGCTCCACGTACCTGTTTGACCTGGACTATGTGGAAGACGTGTACACTGTGGATGCAGCTCACCAAGGCAACATCTCCCACTTTGTCAACCACAGTGTGAGTGTCTTCAAACTGTGTACACAGTGTACTCTTTAAATAAACACAGATGATAGCAACATGAATTGTGAATAAACAGAAAATAGAAGTCAAGTCAATGCCACAACTTACCGTCATGCTTTTCTGAGTATTTCTTTGTGGATAAATCATATTGGAGATAGTATATGACTTGTATTAAGTTGGGTCCATAAGTCTCTCTGGAAGCATGGCAGCATATAGAATAAAAGAATCAGCTTGCAGGGACTACACACTTCCTTCCTTCCTCAGCACAGACACTTAGTCTCTTTGTTGTTAAAGTGTAGTGTGAGTGTGGATGAGAGGTTCCTGACACTCGCTGTGTTGTGTTTGCAGTGTAACCCCAACCTGCAGGTATTTAATGTGTTCATCGACAACATTGACGAGAGGCTTCCAAGAATCGCTTTATTTTCAACACGTGCTATTCGGACAGGAGAGGAGCTCACCTTTGACTACAAGATGCAAAGTAAGTATCACTGAATGTTAAAACCTTAAACAGGGATCAAGTTCACAATCTAGTCCTGTGTGATCATCATCAGTCTCAAACAGTTGGCAGGTGACTAGACACACATATAGAAGTGAATTAAGCTCTTCTTGCTCTGTTATTCTTACTGTGGTCAAGCCGGTCTCACCCACAACAAAGCAACTGAATGTAGAGATGTCCCAAGTCGATCCTAAGGATCAGTACCGGGCCAATCCAGGCACGTTTTAATGGATCATATCAGCTAAAATAAAACAGAAAGCTTTCTTTACTGAACCCTGCAGTGTTTAGAGTGAGGGCTGCTCTCCTTAATGACAGCCTACAGTGTGAGCTTGGTTGGATACACTAATGAATCTGTAAACATTTGTGAAGTGGTCGTGTTCAAGCAAAGTTTTCCAACCCAACTCCTGTTTGTTTCCAGTTGATCCATTCGACACTGAAAGCACCAAAATAGACTCCAGTTTCAGTTTCAGTCTAGCGGGGCTCCCCAGCTCTCCAAAGAAGAGGATTCGAGTGGAATGTCGGTGTGGATCAGACTCATGTCGAAAGTACCTGTTCTGAAGAGGGACTGCTGGGAACGCAACACTGTTATCTGTGTAAACGTGAAAAATTGTACAGATTTGTGTATGAATTTTTATTTTCTTTTTGTTTATGAATGCTGAAATGAACCTTTTTATATGTGAACATGACAAACTTTTCCAAGATGAAAAGCACAATCCACAGCCTCAAATCCCTGATTGACTTGTTGGTTTCCATTCAGCTGAAGACTGCATCAGTGGATTATACTTCTCTCCATGGATTTTAAATATCTTTCTCCGTCCACTTTAAACTGTGAAATAGATACAAATAGATGAGTCAGTATATTACCCCGTCTTCCAGATGACATTTATTGTACAACGTTTCCATTGGTTGCTTCCTCCGTGCTTTTAATGGTATTTCATCAGTGTTAAACGCTCATTCTGGTTTATCACAGCTTTTAGTTTTGTCCATCTCTTGTTACAGCACCAGATTAACAGCTGTGTTGATGTCTGGGAACTATGCACTGTTCACACAGAACGCCATCCCTGAAACTGCTGACACATTTAGTTACCTCTAATGAAATGGTAGTACAGAGACTGTGGACAAACGGTCACCCCAAAGTTCCAGTGCAGTGAACAGGCTTTGGTTCTTGTACTGCAGTTTGTGGGCAGGATCTTAGCTATCATCACCAGGCAGATCGCACAGTAGCTGTCATCCTGCTCTTTGATACTCTGGTGTTCTTAGGCAGGACTTTAAGATTGAATGTGATTTGTTTTCTTTGTAGTTTAGTGTGTCATTTTAGTGCTTTTTTTTTTTTTGTTTGTTTCTTTACCTCTAGTTTCTCTCGTCACTTGTGTTTCATCGTGCTCCTGATGCTCAGTTGATTTAACAGTGCATGGTGGTTAAGGTCTCAGTATGCTTCAGAAGAACTGGTTGTTTCCACACTGGAAGGTGAAAAGCCTGCTGTCATCTCCTGGCTGCATCCCAGATTGAGGCACTCTGATCTCCATGAACTCTGTTTCTTTACTACACATTTGGAAGTCTGCTCCATTTATAGTTCATCTCATCAAGACTAGAGACTGTCTCTCCTCCAAGACATTCATGTCTTTGCACTTAGTTGATCACAAAGTGACAAGTGATCCACCTTCACCACCTCCACAACAGTCTGATGCAGCTTACTATGCAATGAACTTAAACCTGCAGACAAACTGCAGGGAGGTAGTGACCCTCAGCTGATCACCTGGGTGCTTTAGTGTCATTGTGAGGAAACTGGGTTAAAGGCTCCGTTCACCCACATGACAACTTTTCTACCAAAGAAATGTTTCCCACTAAAACTGATGTGAGACTCAATATGTCAGAACTCGGCAGGTGAAACTACCTGAATGACACCAGCAGGGATGATGTGACTAAATATTATTGGGCTGCTGTTTGAATATTAACTGACCCTTTAATGGTGAAGTGAGGAGGCTGCCATTTCTTTCCTTTCTGTCACTTGTGACTCTACAGTATCTGTGTTGTGGTCAAAGAGCTGATTTTTTTCAGTGTGTATATTTAACCCTTTTAGTTTTTAGTACTTCAGTGTGTGACTTTCTTGGAGGTTGAGAACAAAAACAGTGTAAATAAATGCATATAAAGTGAACTGATGCTTTTATGTTTTTATTGTTGTAGTTTTATTAAATGTTACATTTGCTGGATTGAGGGTTTTTTATTTACTTTATTTATTCTCACTTTCAAAGTGTGCAACACACTTTACCACTAGATGGTGTTGTAGACCAGCTGTAGCTGTCAGCCACATCATACCGGAAATGTTTGAGCTTCACTTCCTATTATATTAACCAGCTCTGTAAAGTAGTATAGTAACTCTGATACAGTACATCCATCTGCTACATGAACTACGTACACAATAATTCCTTTATAAAACTAATGGTTTAAAAATGAAATGCATAAAATCTAATGTGAAGTTCAAAGTGTTCAGGGAGTTGTATCCTGGACCCTACAGAGATGAAACGGACACAATTATTTAAATATGTGAAGCAACTAAATCATCTTTCCACCAGCTCCGATAAATGTGGGTCCTGTGAGTTTGTACACCAACCAACCTCCTATGTTCTGCACTGTTTACTACTATGTACATTAGATTACATGTCTGACTTTTCAGAAGCCAGGCCTTGAGACTTTGGATGTCTTGTACAGCCTGTTAATAAAATTCATTTAAAAAGATAAAGACCTCATAATTAAGAGATGCAGTTTATGATAGTGAGAAATCACTGATGCTTTGTGCTTTTGTTCAGTCGTACCTCAAGTACAAACATGAAAGGAAGTTTACTCCAAATCCAGAAACACTGCAAATACTAGCGTGAGTTTTGATGTCTCGTTTGGAAACATTTTCCTTAATGTTTGGTTCTTAATGTTTGGTCCTTATTGTTTGGTCTAGGCCAGAGTGGTGTTCAATGTGTCCTCAGTAAAACCATCTAACCAAAACCTCACCTCATGTGGCAGGGATTGCTCTGGATTTACTGGATTTGTGGAGGATCAGGACTTCCTGAGCTCCTTCTGAAGAGACGAGTAAGGAGCCACATCAGCCAGATAGTTTGTGTGACTGGGTTAAATGAAACCACTGCGCTGGTGAGGAACAGTTTGGATCTCATCTTGGCTGTAAGGAGATCCCTTCCTAATGCCACTCGGATGAAAGAGATGGGGATCAAAAACTACAGCTCCTGTTCTGTGTAACACTTATGCTAAAAGTTCAGCTGGAGCTAATTTGAAGCTTCAGCAGTTTGAATCATTTAAATCAACCTCACAGTGTCACACTGGGACACACTCACATCCCAGCTTTCATATGATCTACACATTTCATACGTGACAAATTTACATGGAAACAAGTTAAATGATTATAGACCTTAAAGGGAAACTCCACATCAGGGAACATACCAGGGACCACACCAGTGACTGCACCAGGTAACATACCAGGGACTGCATCAGGGACACCAGGGACCGCACCAGGGACAGCAGGGACAGCACCAGGGACCACATCATTTGTCTGTACCAGCTTTAGCCGACCATTTTCAAATTCATGCTGTAGAAGTTTAGATTTTTGGATTGACTTTTTTGTATGTTCCAGACAGTCATTGGGTACAATAAATTTGTAAAATATTAAAATCTGCACACTCTAGCCTTTAGCCTCAATACTGCTAACATATTTTCTCACTTGCCTCTAGTGGTACAGTATCTGGCCATGCAGATAGTTTTGGTTTTATTTGGCTTCTGAAGTATGATTAAAAACTACAAAAGGTTAAATTTTATAAAGAAGTGTGCTTGCTAACCCTGTAAACTGCAGGTGTAAACACTGAAAATAGCATAAAATGGGAGTTGCAGTATAAGTTGAAGCACTGAAAGGGTTTGAAGTGCAAGCACTGACAGCAGTGAAGGTGTCATTTGAAGTGTAATCGGATTCTACCTCCACCACCACCGCCGCCACCACCACCATCATCATCATCATCACCATCATTCAGTTTCCAAAATGGGATGTGAAAAGCATATTCTTTTACATGTTCTGTGTGCACATTATGCAAAATATGTTTCTGAAATTGACATACCAGGGAGACGCTGCCATAGGTAATGATAAAAATGTTCTCATCATTTCAAATGAAATTTATTTTCATTACAAAACCAACAAAAATAATAAATCGCCAGAGACATGCGTAATAGCTCAACCACTTTTTTAAATAATACAGAACAAAGGGAAACCGCAGTGTCTGACTTGATATTCGGTGGTCAGAAGAAATTCCTTTCACATCCTTCAAATCTTTTAGTATTTTTTATGTGTGATTTTCTGACTTCAGGATGCAGCGAGATGAGATTTTTCTTAACTTTTGACATTTAATGTTCTACTTTAAAATAAAACAGTTTCTGGAGAATTCATAGCTACCCTTTCTAAAACACAGCAATATTTAAATAAATACTGTAAAGCTGCTGTGATACCATGTTTTTGTGATTTGTGTTCCTGTGCGTGTTTAACAGTAACACAGTAGAACATCCAAAGGATGATTTGGACATCCACTCATCACATTGGTATCTGGCTCATTTACTTTAAGGGGCCCAGTCACACCAGTGTTCATGACAGCAAACAATTCACACCAAACTCTATTAATTTAAATGGAATTATTACAACTAGTAGATTCAACTTTGGTGAATGTCTGTAAACAGCACATTTACAATGTCGGCCAATAGCAATCCATTGGAGCTGACTTACAAAGCCTCAAAAGTCCTGAAAGATGATATCTTTTTAAAATCTTGGACATACATTTGATCTTCTTGTGCACAAGATAAGAAAATGATTGAATCAGAATAAAACCTGCAGTTAGCTAACTTGACTGCTAGCATCTGGTGCTGTTTGACATGTGCAACAAAAACTTAGAGAGCCAATCTTTGAGACAAAGAAAAGGCAAAGATTTAAGGATAATTCCAGTTTATTACTTGGGTTTACTTGGGTTTTATTTCTTTGTAATTTCAGACATCATTTCTGTTGGTTACTTCTTAGATCTGTGAACATGGCAACATCGCCACAACCGAAGTCTGACGGGAAGAAACGAGCAGTCAGATGATCAGACAGGAAACAAACCAACAGTTTATCCAGATGATCTAAACCATTTTAAAGGTCAAACTGAAGAAAATATCAGAAATAATCCCTCATTGAACCTGTCTGATCACCTGACTGTTTCTTGACCCGTCAGACTGTGAGGTGTTCACAGATCTCAGTGTTATTATTACTGATGGGAATGATGGAGAAGACCCAAGCTGAATCATTTGATGTTATTCTTTAAAGAGAAGAACAATTTGAGTGTTTTTTATGTACAATTCTTGGTTATTTATCGTCATGAAAATTGCAGTTTGACGTATTAATTCTTCAATGACACATTCAGAAAGAGGCCAGTGTATGCAGTCACATGTGGCCTGTCCAGATGCTTTGTTGCCTTCATTATCCCTATATATGTACAAAAAAATCCAGTCCACTTAATAATAATCTATCACGCTTTACAAAAGGGACTTTGAGTAAACTTCATTGGTTTGAAAACACATTCAGATCTTTGTGTCAGGAAAAGTGTGTCAAAAATACTGAGGAAGCATTTGCAGGAATGATGTCTTCAAAATGCAAAATGTATCTGGTCAGTGCTCTGTCTCATCCATGTAACCATCATCTAAGCCCCCCCCCCCCCCCACACACACACACACACACACTCACACACACTCATACCTGCCAATAGAAACACACACACACACACACACAGTAAAAATACTATGATCAGGAACTCTTTTGTTGCATTTCAAAGTGGGTTTGCTGTCAGTATAATACACACTAATAGTACAGAGGTCACAGTAAATTTACAAAAGATAATCTGCCGGAGGCAACTAAAAAAGCACTGTCAGGCCTCTCCAGCATCTTTTCTCTGGCTTTGTCTCAGAAATGAAAATGGAAAGACAGAAAATCGTTTTTCCTTCATTCCTCAGGCTGATGTCCGAAAGGAAAACAAACATCCAGATCGGGTTCATCAGATCCTCAGTCTGCAATAGTCAGTTCTTCACTTTGAATGTTCTCCTCTCTCCCATCATCAGCCCATGGCCGCAGGTCCTCCAGGTTCTGATGGGGAAATGTCAGTAGTGTACACAGTGTTCTGTTTTCTGCTGTTGAATGACTTCACCACATATAGAAGAGACACATTTTGCATTGGTTTGACGTGTTTATGGAGTAAGGCCATAATTCTGAAAATAAAACAAGATTAGCAATTCTGTGGCATGCTTTTGTCAGGTGTTTCAGATGTGCCACAGCAGAGACAAAGGGGCACCTTACACCCCCAAACACACTTTATTTGCCCTCAATCTGAAGGACGACATCATGTTTTCAGACAATCACTGACAGATTACAATCTGTCCTTTACTTCCACCTAGACTTCAAGTTACACTTTGTTTTCAGAGAGAAACAAGAAAGAAGCACAGTTCATCGATTTATTTAGATTTGTGCAAAAATAAAGCAGTATAGATGTGCCTTCTGTTGCATCCTCTCACCTGCAGTACCTTAAGTCCTCTGTGTGAAATAATGACGATGGTTTAAATCTAACTTCTCCCAGGCTCTGCTGCTGTACGATCAAATTATATCCAGTTGATATTGACTCCAGATTTATTTTACAAGCTGCTTTAAAGGAAACGTCAGGGTTTGTAAAAGATTTTGGTGCCAGACATCTCAACTCCATTTGTGATGTGAACTACGTAGTTTCACTGTTTACCTCATTATCATTGAGACGCAGGATGAAATTATCTTTTTTAAGTCTCTTTTTATCTCATAATTTTGACCTAAAATGTAATCTTTTTACATCTTAGAAAAGTCGATTTTGATTTAGTATCTCATTATTGTGTTTTTTTAAAATTTGAAAATGACTTAGTATCTCAGAACAGGGACATTTTTCAATGTCAATATTTTGAAGTGAATAGTTTTACTATTAAATTCAATATGAATTTCATGCTTCTGTTCTGCTAGAAACAGATGGGCGCATGATGATAGCTGAGAGGAGGAAAGACATCAGCACACTAGAGTGGATCGTCTCTGTGTCTGTGGACAAAAAAATCCACCCTGGGCATTTCTTCGTTCCACTGTGGGATTTTTGAGGGCATTACATCAAGCATACATTTTAAACTTCTAAACATTCAGACACTCAAATGGCATAAAGTAAATGAAGTGCACTAAGTAGCCAATGGGAAGGGATTTCCAACACATACTCAGTATCTGACCCGAGCTACTGGTGATCTCTGTGATGGGCCAATAAGGAAAACCTTTCTAAGAGAAGCATTTTATGCAACTGGACACTGTGTTGAGACTATAACAAGCTGCCTCTGCTCACTGTTACCTGAGCTGATCTCAGGTAGCTTATCTTTTGTCTTCAAGTGATGAACAGAATTAAAAGCACATGCTTGTATCAGAAGTAGAATTTCTGCAGTCACCTTGAAAGGACCTTTGTTTGTTTTAGTTAATCAATGAGTGACAAACAGAGACACAGTCAACGTGAAGATGAGACCAAAGAAAATCCATCATCATAGTGAGAAGCTGGTGTACAGCACTTGTGGGTGTTCCTCATTTACAGGAGCACTTATATTTAATTAAGACCAGTTCAAACCATCTCACTGGCCCCAGAGTCAAAGGACCCCAGCATGATATTCATAAACCTTTGTTTCATCTATTGAATGCAGTGTTTCTAAAGACTTAACAGATTTGATTTCTAAACCATTTCCAGGCCAGAAGGTGACGTAATGTATTAGAATTTAAAACTGGACAGACTTCATACGTTAAGATAACTAACTCTACACAATAAATATCTGAACAAAAATAGTCTTTGGATAGAGTGTTGTGTGGAATGATATTCTTTAAAATAATGGTGTCAAGTTATGTTAGTAAAATTTTGATTTAGACTAGAAAAGTTGCTTCTTTGTCCTCCTCAGGAATCTTTTTATCAAACCAACTCAAACATCCTTTGTGTGTCAATCCAGGACTTTTCTAATTGGCCACTCTGATGTCCTTTATGAAGCAGCTCATGTAATTTGTTGGTGGCTGTTTGTCTGGCTTGGTTTCCACAATGACTGCATTATTACTTGCATGTTTTGCTATTATTTTCCTCTTGTTATCAAAAGTCAAGGTCTGACTCCATGTTTGCTGTTGTTTTGAGTGGAAATGTGTTGATAGATGGAAATACATGCTTACCATTCCAGTGTTTTTACCATCACACTCACTAGTTTACACCCACTGCACAAAAGTAGCTTGCATTGAATCAAACTCCATAATAACTCAAGCAAACACCCCCACAACACATCTGTTGGCTGCCCATTGGTTGTTAGATCATCATCTCTGTTTACATGACACAATAAGGCTCTCGTGGCAGATGAGGTTTAGTCCTGCAGCAGGCTGGTAGGTGGGAAAGGAGCCCTTTCTTCAAGTCTTTGTTAAGGAAGAAACAGACAATAGGGTTGACCCCAGCTTGGGCGAAACTCATCCACACAGTGGTGGAGAGGTACCGGTATGGTATTGTGCAAGCCTTGACAAACACCCTCCAATAGCAAGCCACTATGTAAGGAGACCAGAGCACCAGGAACAGCAGGGTGATCACGTAGAACATCCTGCCAAGCTGCTTCTCCGCTTTGAACTCCTCCATGCCCAACAGGCGGCGGTTCTGGTTGTGCAAATTCTGCCGGATTCCCAGCAAAGTGGGCGGCATCGGGCCCCTGCCAAAGCCTGCAATCCAGTTGGCTGCTGCTTGGCCAGTAGCCCCCGGCCCATGGAAGGTCCAGTTCTGACTGATGGCTGGCACCATCTGGACCGGCTTCATCTTGCGATGCTTATACTCAAAGAGGAGTAACTTCATGTAGACAACATGTGTGGCTAGAATGAGCACAGCCAGCATTAGCATGAAGCCCAGTGTATCATTAGCCTTGAAGTGGCGATGCTCAAATATGCACTGGTCCTCCTCACGAATGAATTTGTAGGTGCCCACATCAAAAACTGGCGGGAAAGCCATCGCCACAGACAGTGTCCACACCATGCACACTACTGCCACGCATGTCCAGAATGTCATGCGCTTTGAGTAAAAGCGGTGGTGTGCAATGGCCATGTAGCGTGTTACGCTAATGCAGAACAGCATGAAGGCGGCATGGAAGCAGAAGAGCACTGCCATGAAGGCCACCACCTTGCAGCTTAGCACGCTGTAGGTCCAGGCTGAGCCATTCTTTATGGACACCAACACAAAAGGGAAGCAGATGGCTGAGCGAATGGTGTCTGCCAGACACAGGTCCAGCAGGAAGTAGTAAGGTGCCTTGTGCAGGGCCCGGTCCCGCAGCACGAGCAGAGACACCACCAGGTTGCCCACCAGGCTGATGCAGATGATCAGCCCCAGTAGCACCAGTTTGATATAGGTAGAGACAGCCGAGGAAGGACTCTCTGCTACCAATCCTCCTGCAGTAGCCATCACTGCTGCCATGGGCCCAGCAGGCCCTTCGCTACTCTCGTTTCCATTCGCCATCCTGAAGGCCCCCCCACCCATACCGCCTTTTCTTCAGACACCAAAACCACCACTCCTCCGCCGCCTCCTCCGTCTGCTAGTCGTTTCTTCGTCCTCGTGGTTGCTTCCTTCTTTCCGTGGTTCACAAGGAACAGCAACACCTCAATCCACATCGCCCCATTTCGAGCAGGGTCCCTTTGATGTATTTAGTTGTCTTACCTCCTGATCCTCTCCAGGAGCCTGAAAAAAATCACAAAAGACAAAGAATTAGGAGTTTGGATGTGTCTTTGTTAGATTTGTCTGTGGACAGTCATTTCAGTCATCCAGGTAGTATAGTACCACACCAGATCAAAAATGAAACACTAGACTTTTATTGTGAAGTTTAAGATGTCTTGTTGTTTATTGAGACGACTTCTTTGGCTCCAATCAAGACAATTTTGTAATCTTGTAAACGAAAATGTTTCTGAGACCACATTTCACAGACGCTTTCACACGTATCCTGTTTGGTTTGGTTCAAACTAACTCTTTATTCTGGTGTGAATGCTGCCCATCAAACTCTGGTGCAGACCATAAAACCTGGCCTAGACTACCTGAAAAAGTATGGTTTGTTCTTGGTGTGAAATCAAAGCAGACAATCGACAGGACTGTCTACTAGTAGACAGTACATGTGATTTTACATTGAATTCAAAAGATAAACTTCTATTCATCATGAACCGTCATAGAGCAATCTTCTAAGTACGACAAATAGATATAGTTATGCAGGATCACCTGGTAACCATGATAACATGTATATGCAGCTGGAAGTTTTCCTGATACATCGGAAAATTAAAACACAGGTGTGTTGAGTATTTTAGTTCCTCATCAGAAAGCAAGTAAAACAATGTAGCAACCACACAGTGATTACTCCCCCGTTATATTAAAGTACAAGATGTTTTCAGGCGTTTGTCACCAGAATCTGATTCCCCCATGTGGGTCCAAGAATGAGTCCTTAACTTCACAATAAAGTCCAGTAAAAACGTATTTGTGAACACTTTTGATATTTTACAATTTTTACAAATCAACAGTCATGCCTGGATTTATGTAAAATAACAGTATATTGACTAATTAACACTCTAATTCTAATCTACTCACCATTCAATGAATAGTAGACTTAATATATAATATACAGGGGGGATATTTTGTAATAAAGGCCAGTAATCACTTGAAACAGGTTACCTGGCCATTCAGCTGTTGTTCATTTCTGGTAGAGGTTTTAAGGCTCATCTGTTTACATGAACCTTTTACTCCGTGTTACTGGAGCTCCACATAGCCATGAACAAGGAAGTGAAATCAAAGTGAAGACAAATGAAACATGAATTATACGTGATAAAAAAGCTTCACACCCTGACTACGTTCACACTGATGCTCAGTTGGGCCATAGCTTCTGTTGCCAAAAGACTCCCTGCTCTGGAGACAGTAGCTCCTTGCAGTATTTTGATAGGGGAGGGAGCAACCATTCAAGCCGTGCTGGCTGGTTTTTCATAGGACAGCATGGCACTATAAAAATGTTTTTAACCAACTGTTAATAGCTGCATAAAGCTTGACTACACTGTTGTAAACACTCCATTGCTCCCCACACCTATTTTTAAAGCTGCAGTTTTTTCCCCCACTTGAATCCAGAAGCTGAACATCGTGCACCCATTTCACATAATTATAGCTTTATAATGTTGAAATGGCCAATAGCTGCTTATTTCCACATCCAGCAGTTACAGAGCAACATGATCATTCATGTGGTGTGGTGTTTGTGTCAAGTTCAATATTCCCTCTCTGTTAGCTTTGTTTTTGGTCTCCACCAACTCCTGATGGAAATATCTGGCTCTTTAGCTGCTAAATGCTCCACTATGTTCACCAGCTAGTCTCTAACTGTGTCTGGCTGCTGTTTGCTGCTGAGCAGGCACATGGGAGAAGTTTGCCTCGAAGGCTTTCTGGCAGAAAGCCGTCTGCCAGAAAGCCTTTAAGAAGTCAGGTAATGTGGTATAAAGAGCGACAACTTCCATGTAGTGAGGAGGTCAGGATGGATGAGTGGGTTGAACACCAGACTTTGACCTAGCAGACTGCTGTACAAGTCCTGCAAGTAGTTTTGGTGCCTAAGCCTAACCGAACTGTGACCGTTTCACAACGTTAACCACATGTTAGAAAGGCTATCAGACAGTTGGTGATATTACCAACTCCATCAGGAGTATAGAATAATGGAACGTTTGAACATCTACAGTTCAATGACAACTGAACAGATTTAATCAGATGACCCCCAAACTAGATTGCTAAACATCAGCACGTTAGCATTGTCATTATGTGCATGTTAACATGCTGATGTTAGCGTTTAGCTCAAACCACCTGTGTGCCTCACATAGCTGCTAGCTCGACTGTAGACTGAAGGAAGACTTTAACTTGACAGGAGGCGCTGAAACGTTTCTGCAGACAAATAAAAAGACATGAAAAGGTGAATGTTGGGGCTGATTTTCAAGATAAAAGCCTCTGGATGTCTGAATGAATAACTAAATGAATCATTAGGTTGATGTGTGTCAGTACAGTGTGATATCAGCTGTTTTTGAAGAAGAGTGAGAGACTTTGAGGAAAAAAGCAAACTTGAAAGAATCACTTCTTTAAAGTGTAAATGGTAGATGATATACAATAAAGATGGTCAGATCAAATGTATTAAATCAATCAGACTTTGATCAGCTGTTCATCGGGTCATTTCTCAGCCCTCACAGCTCCATAGGCTGGCAGCGATGGGGATCTGTGATGGAGGCTGAGTCCTGAAGGAGGGGCTTTGTGAAGCTGGAAGTTGGTTGGCGGCCGAGGGCAGAGTCACTGTCAGGAACTGGGTAGCAACAGCAGCCCAATACCTCTGGCTGGATGTCGGTGGGAGGAGGCGACAAAGCTCACTGGATGAGATGTAGACAGAGCTGGTCTCTGACAGCGGGGCCCAGCATCAGGCCTCCTCACATGGAGCCTACAGTCTGATGAGGACTGGAGAGCCACCAGCAGTCCAGCATTAAGTCTGGATGGCTTCAAATCACACAGCAGCACACAGCCTGTATCCCTGCAGGAGGGGGCGCTATGTTCTCTCAGGGCCACATTAACAAATGATATGAAATCCGTTGTCTGCCCAGAGCTGAGGCCCTGCAGCTACTGGATTACTAATCATCAACACTGACCCCTGATGCTGCTGTGATGCATCACACATCAGGATCTGCCGTGCAGACTGTGACCCCCGATCATCTGACCAGCCTGTAGAGGCTGAGGCATACAAAAGGGACCAGTGAGCTGCGATGGTCTGGGCCTACAGGAGGTGGCCAGGGACATGCAGTATTCCTCATACACTCAGACACATCACATGCAGGACTGCAGACGCAGGCAGCATGACATTTTACAGACCAGGGACCTGTAGGCAAAACAAAATGGTAGTCATGTTGTGCTGCTTACCTACTGTGGGCTGCTTGTCCTCCTCACTATGGTAGGAAGGCCGTCTGTTGCGGTCTACATGAAATACGGCTACAGATCCACCTGGCTGCTCCCTCAGAAAAACAACTGGGAGGCTACATAAGAGACAGCAGCACCTGACAGGGGTCCAGATCTCTGTCAAAGCCTGTTGCGGACTCCCTTTAAAAAACACAGGTTTTAAAGAGGCCAAAGCTGCCTTTCCTCTTTTTTCTCGTGCATGTCATGTCTCCGTGTTTTCCACAGAAGCTCGTGCCGGTCGCCAGTGAAGTCCCGGTCCCAGTGACAGCACAGACACCATTCAGACTGGGTTTGCTGTCTACTGTGTCCTACAGTAACATTAGTAAAGTCATGTTGTGGAGCTGACAGACACCAGCAGACGCCCCGTGGACACAAACCCGGTCGATCCGCCGCCGCACTTCCGCTCGCTTTGTTCCAGTCATGTTGATGAAATCCTCCAGCATCCCGAAACAACCCGACGGCCTAGCTCAGATAGAAACCGGTTCTCCAGCTGCCGTACAGAGGCCAGACAGATGCGCGCAGGCGGGCTCAGGCTGCGGGATGACATCGAGACCGATCCTCATCCTGTCCCGCAGCCCGTCAGCGGCCAGGCATCTCACAGACAGACAGGCGGGTATGCGGGATCAAACTGTGGTGGAAATATCTTACGTGAGATGCTGCGGTATGGCTGGCAGGTGCACGCGGAGCGGGAGGGCTCGTGTCTGCCGGGCAGTATTCATTCAGGAGTCCGAACAGACGAATGCTGCTGGTGATTTTAATCCCGTCTGAATGTGGACAGGGCCGATCCCAGGCTTTCTGCGGGAGCTGGGGGTGTGGGGGGTGTGTGGGGGCGGTTGTTGCCCCATCACGCCACACACACACACACACACACACACACACACACACACACACACACACACACAGAACATAAATGTACAAATATTTAGAATACACACACACACACACACACACGCACACACACACACACACACACACACACACACACACACATATAAATAAAAGCAATACATACAGTTACTTATATAAATATACCTATACACAGAAAGTATGTAAGGTTGTGATATGTGCTGTATTTCAATTCGGATACTTCCATTAGTACATTTACATGCAGTACACTTTGTACACTATGTACTTTCTTGTGTAGTGCATTAATTTTGACAGGGTAGTGTTGTTGTGTCTCAAATCCACAGCTGTTGTGCACTTACTGGAAACGACGATTACAACATTTGACCTCTTCTTCTTCTTCTTTTTAATAGGCTCAGTCCAGATGAATTGCACCTGGCTTGGAAAGTGGACGAGATACATGGGGGGGGGGTGTTGTCCTTTGCCAATCACATGCCTAATTCATATTAACCACACAAGATATGTTTGTTAACAACAACCTTCATTGCACAATATACAGCATCAATCTAGCATTAAATATTACAATTACACAGAAAATTAGGATTTTCTACAAAACGTGATTTTGTGGCCAAAATTAAGAGCCAATCAGCTCTTTGATCAGGCAACAGCCAAGCGTTTCCCATCATGCCCTGGGTCTTGCAGTCGGTGGAGAGTACCTGTGGCGCCTGGCTCTTAAAACTGCGGCCGCCTCGATCTCGTGAGGTTATCGTTGCCCACATGTGCATGACGTCAGAGCAAGTCGAGATCAAGTCATACACAAATCGAACTGGCATGCCTTGTGCGG
Organism: Macquaria australasica; assembly: GCA_005408345.1. Taxonomy (NCBI): domain Eukaryota; kingdom Metazoa; phylum Chordata; class Actinopteri; order Centrarchiformes; family Percichthyidae; genus Macquaria; species Macquaria australasica. The sequence goes on along the minus strand of SEMN01000902.1, from coordinate 139,995 downwards.
CAATCACCGTTGATCGATTCTGCGCAGGCCTGGCTCATTTCAAACAAGCCTACTGGCAGATTGCAGCCGGGCGGAGCATTATCGCCAGCATTTTACCGCAATTGCCGCACGCCAAAATATCTGCCAGCTCGTTTGCTCTCTTGACTTCAATTTGATTAAAAATGAATGAAAATGACAATGAAATCACAATTGCAACGCGGCCGCAATTTTCATACATTGGTGGTCCCTCCCCTTCTGCTATGTAGCCAAGATGAGGGTAAGGGTGTGCAGCGTTCCACACTCAAGTTTCTGACCATTATGAGTACATCATCCGAGTACTCATGCATTTTGCCATAATGTCAGTGTGAACACAATGCACTTAAAATAGCAAGTGTAAGTATGGAAGTACGTGAATTGAGACACAGTAATGGTAATGTGCAAAACAAGCTATTGGATGGACAGACATTTTGTACATACATTCATGTTCCCCAGAGGATGAATCCTACTGACTTTGGTGATCCTCTGATGTTTCCTCTACCGCCATCATCATAATAATCAATACTTTGGTTTTTGACCAAATACCTGCAGAACTAATGACATTCCTACCAGCCTCAGTTGGACTTTGTGTTACTGCTAATTAGCTAATGTTAGCATGCTAACATGTTAAACTAAGATGGTGAACATGGTAAACATTATACCTGCTAAACATCAGTATGTTAACATTGTCACTGTGTTAGCATATTAACAGGCTAAAGTTAGCATTTAGCTCAAAGTGCCACTGTCCCTAAGTACAGCCTCTCAGAGCTGCTTGCCTGCAGACTCTCAGTCTGGTTTTTAAATAGCTAGAACAATGCCAGCAAAATGCACTGACATACATAAAAGGTAACAAGATGTCTGTAATCTAACAAAAACTACACACATTCATTAAGACAGCAGGGTGCCTCGAATCAGTGACCAGTCCTTTGCACCAGCACAAAAACAAGGCACTGCTGCTATAACCACATCCTTCACAACACTCAGGCATGAGAATGATATTGCTTTCTTTTTAAATAATTTTATATATTGTCTTAGTGCCTTTTATGTCTCATGTAAAGCTCTCTGAATTGCTTTCTTGTTTAAAGGAGTTATACATTTAAACTTATTGCCAGATCATGAAGTTGAAGATCCAAAAGAAACAAACAATATGGACACAGTCCCACCTTAAGCACACGAGACTGTTGATGATGATGATGATGATGATGATGATGATGTTGAACGCCATGTTGACTAAGGAGGCAGCTGCAGTGGAGCTCCATGTATTCTAATAGTAGTCATGCCGGGTGCAGGTCTGTGTTAGCAGAGGTCACTGGAACATGTGGCAGCTTCACAGTGAGGCCTGGATCGTTGCCCTCCCTCCTCATGGCCAGGCTGTGCTGGAGCTTTATGCATCAACAGCTGTCTGCTCTGCTGGAAGCTGTAAAACACTTTAACTGTAGTGTCCTTCCATCAGTGTGTGGAGTATACGTACGTACATGTCCAGCAGGGAAACGATATATTTGGGATGAGCTAACATGAGGAATATTGTGTTGATTTATCACCTTGTAAAACTTGAAGAGTGGTGTCAGTGAAACAGCAAAGACCCCGGACAAGAGACTGAATGAACACTGGAGACACACAACAACAACTGTCTGTTAACACCAGATCAAAACACATAGCATCCACTGGAGGAAGTCAAAGGTCATTGAGCAGGAGTCCGTGGACAGCTGAAGAAAGATCAAGGAGGACAGCAGAGAGTCACCATTTCCCCACATACACAACCAACTGTTCTCTTGACTGAAGATCCATATTCACTTTTGGTCACATGATGACAACCGACTCCATTCACTGATGGAGAATGTAAATCTGGCCCGTGTTTGTTTACAGTGTGTTTTATTTCTACACTTCTGGAACATGCCAAATCAAATTGAATGCCATGCATTTCTGCATTTTCTTCACCACCACATGCAAATAACATTGAGTTCAAAGTGTACATTGTAGTACCACGCCCTTCACCCCAACATACTATATTCACCTGCGTTCAACATACCATAGTATCAAGCATGACTCTTCAGTGTCTGATATAAAACAGGTGTTTCACAAAAGTATAAAGAGTTAGACTAATAATCTTTTTTCTTAGTTCAAATGGTTCTGATTAGCTGGATGGCCGTTCAATCAATATAACTTGACCAATAGGTTTTCATGTGAGTGTTTTTTATGGATGTTAGTTTTGTTTCATCAATGACTATGTCAGGAAAAAGTGTGTCTCTGCGAAAGTGCTGGTGTCACAACACCCGTAACGCCCATAACGCCCATAACGCCCCTAACACCTGTGGGTGTGACGCGCCTGCCCACAGCATGTTGGAACTGAAGCTGATGACTTAACACTCAACAGCAAAATGAGAATCCTGGTTATATTCGCTTTTATAGTTTTGGTTTATTTGATTCTAAAAAAGGGAATTTTGAGGTGTGACTCACCTACTTTTTTTTTTGTTAGCGCAGCTCCTACGGACTCAAATTTGACCCAGAAAATTCAGAAAATTGACTCACAGGCCTCACTCAGAGTGCAGCCATTTCGTCAAGGATTTAGGTCCCATTGAAATTATGAATTCTTCTGTTTTTGCAGGCAACACACACGCACATATTTACTAATTTGATTATCTATATATACATGAAGATCAGCTCCTTGGACAAAACAAAGCCCCACAACTTTTCACATCTAACTGATCAGTTTTGCAGATTAGTTTTAAAGCTGTTCAGTGTGCTAAGCTAACTAGCCAATCAGCTATCTAACCTGCTGAATGACATTAGCGCACTTTCCCCTGGTGAATATTTGTTGGCGAACTTGTTCAGAAACCTAACACACGTCTGTAGAGAAGATTCTGCTGGAGAAGAAAAATCATGCAATTTATTTATTTAATTTATTTTCAGATAGATTTGAAAAATATCAAGATATTGTTTTTTTAGCCACTGTGCTATATATATGTTTGTCAAACACAGAATTCCTACTTCTGCTAATTTACTGCAAGTTAAATTAACTCACATCACCCACTTGGAATTTGTGATTAGTGTTAATTTGGAATGATGTTTATTTTGAGTAAAACTGTAATTTCTTTTCTGTCATGAACAACATCATCCAGCTGTTAGCAGCTCCATTCAGACTAGCAGTACTGAGAGATGTGACGCCTGATTTAAAGGAGTGAAAGAGTGCAGGAGTGGTTACTTCTCTTCATCGTTGCTCTAAGTTTGATCAGTGAGAAGACCATGTGACTCATCTGAGACACATGATAACAGCTTTTATCACATGACTTTCTTTAAACTAGAGAATTTTAAACTAAGTTCAGTGCTGAGCCGTTTGCTGAGAAGCTAACAGTGTTTCTGAACAACTCCAGTTCGTCAGATCATCATTAGAAGTTACAATTAAAGTGAAGTTCTGAATTAGCTCCCAATGAAGTTGACGTGACTTGAAACAAATTTATCTAATTAGAATGAGTTTATTATGAAAATTGATTTATTCTAAGTGATTACAAGATTTCCCAGTGTGCTGCTGTCATATTGGATTGTATGGTAAATGTGTGTCGACACAAACAGAAGAGACACGATTTACAACAGGGCTGTTGTTTTTGATCGCACATGATTGTAAAGAGGTTTGTGTTTTTCAGCTCACTGAAAGTATAAAATAAAGTACATTTTAATGGAGTTTAAGTAGAAATAATCATGTCCTCATTCTACAGGTACACAACATATATACTTATAAAAAGAAACTCAATTTAACATCAGCATCATGACCAATAAAGTTTCAATGATGAAAAATTTCAATGCAAATGAGCCAGATTTTATCTGTTTTTTTTCCATGATTCATTCATTCAAATGAGACACTTTGAAAACCACCTAATCTGACACAGCATGTGCGACACATAACATATGGTACGTATAAACCAATCCTTCATCACTAGCAGGGCATTCTCTTGTGTATTTAACACCACTTGTTCACTGTTTGGGTGTGTTGCATGTAATGTTGTGAAAAAAACACTGGAACATCTTCAGTTCTCTTCCACTTTTCTCTTTTTCTAGAGCAAAGACTGTTCTGGATGCACTGGTACTCCACCCACCAGGGATGTTTGGACAATGCCACAGGTTTCTTCTCTTGCCGTAATTGTGCTGCATGCTCTAATTGTGAAAAGGTAAATACTTTTATTTCCCCAGCTTGGTGACCCAAAAAGTGTGTAAAATTGAAAAACTGATAACATGCAGCTCTAGTAATGTTGTCTACCTTCTTGCATGTATCATCCAACATGTAGGAAAACAAGGAGACAACTTAGATTCAGAATTAAAGAACAAAGTGCTATCCGCCCTGCTGATCCTAAATCAGCTGTTGCAAGGCATTTTTAGACAGCAGTCATTCTATTTCCGATTTGGCAGTGTGGATCAAATGTAACTCCAATGTGGATGTAGATCCATATTTTACCTTAAAACACTCCACCCCAGTGGCTTCAGTGAAGAATTAGATTTGACCTGTGACCCTATCTTATTGTGGATCCCATTCTCAGTGTACAAGCTGACTTTTGTGTGTATTTATATCAGTATGTGTACGAGAATGTGTCAATGCTATGGAGCTATATTTATCTAATGTGTTTGTAATGACTTGACCTGCTGGCAGTTGGCTTCGTGTGTGTTTAATCAAGCCCTAAGATCACTGATTAGGTGCTCCTGCAGAGTAACCCATATATAGGACTACTCATCATGCAGGCCTCATTTTGCACTGACTCTTGCATGTGTTTTTTTGTTTGTCTCTGTCTGTACAGCCCTACAATGTATCAAATAGAAATATTTAAAATCCAGACTCCAGTCTGAATCTCTGTGTTGCTCTCTGTGTGCAAGTCCTCCTTTGCTGCATTGACTTCCACCAGAGAAGAAGACAAACAAAGGACAGTTTTTTAAGGTGCAGCTCAGCCCCTGTGAACCCCTCAGTATATAATGACCATTAAAACACTAACAACAGGCAGCATTACAATATGTGTCACTGTTGTCTTTGAAGGATCTTTTATTTAGTATGAACCCAGATTCCATTACAACAAAAAGGTCGCTTCTTTATTACATGGATTGAACTGCCTAACAGTTTGTTATATTAAATTAATCAGAAATGCTTCTATAGGCTTCAATAGGCTTTTTGCAGAGAATAATTCCAAGTGCACAAAATGAAGCTAAAGCAATTCCAGTAATGCAAAACAAAACTCTACATATTCACTATACATACGTGTAGGAGAGTTACAGATATAGAACAGTCGTCTGCATTTGACCACAAGTTCTAATTCACATCACACCTTCTGTCCTCTCTAATCCACCTGGGAAAGACTCTTTCTGATGTCTGATCCATCCTGGCAATCTGCTGCAGATATGTCCAGACATCCAGCATTCATGGTGTCACATAGGTACATCTGATCAGAAAGTTTCCACCTCCATGAGGACAAGAGTTCCTCTGTGGGGGGTGAGGAATGGAGAGTAAGGTGGATTGTCCCAAACAATTACAAAATGTTCACCTGTCTCCTCTCCTCACCTTGCACAAGTCTTTTGGTAATCAAGGAATGAAAACAGGCGCTCGGTGTACGAGTTTATGCATTTTTATATTTTCACTTCTTAGATGTAGATGTAGCTTCAGTTTAAATCACAGTAGTTTGGTGTTTTGTTTGGTTTTGAATGTAAATGTAACTCTTTTTTACACAGTATGTAACATGTACATACAACAGTATATAAATATGTGTACACTCACAGAGGTTTGGTTGAGGTTGAGTGAGAAAACAGTTGATGAATTTTGAAAGGTGTGGTCATTGAATGCATTTTGTGTGAAAGAAATGAAAAGTGAGTCACTTCTACTGTTGTGACTGTGTGAAGAGTTTAGAAAAGGTGAACTCATTATTGAGAAATGTGAGTTAGCAATTGTAAAAAACTGCAATACATAGATTATGGGAAAAATGAATGGGGCACTGAAAATAGCTCATCCCACTTCACAACTACTAGAGAAAATAATATTTACAGTTTTAAAACACATTCACTTATTGTTACTTTGAATGAAAGCTGGTTCTTTTCACACAACTGTCACACTGAAAACACACACCAGAAGAAAACGTCGGACCCTGTGATCAGTCTGAAGTCACATGTGTACCTGGTGAAGTTATGGCGGGGTGTGTGTGGAGGTGGGAAATCTCTGAAGGAAGACCAGCTGTCCAACCTTGGAATGGGGGCTCATTATCTGAGCTTCCATCAGACTGCAGCCTTTCAGGAGAGATTCCATCCAACAATATCAATCTGATGTCCAGATTACTGCAGCAGTATAAGAATATTACAGCAGGTGTGGTGTGGATGGAAATCTATGATTTGATGTAAATGACAATGGAAAGATATGGAGCAGTTAGTTATGTTTATCACTGCTAACTGACTGCATGTGTGAACTGATGAACGGTGTCATGTAATCAAAGCAATGGATGTAATTAGTAATTATGTTGTAGTCCTTCAGTGATATGTATGTTTATTAAAAGCATTGAGACTATTCTGAGGAGCAGCGGTGGAAGAAGTATTCAAATCATTTAATTCAGTAAAAGTAGTGACACCACACACAAGTAAAAGTCCTGCATTCAACAATTCAAGCAAAAGTATAAAAGTATCATCAGCAAAATGTTCTCAAAGTATCAAAAGTAAAAGTATTTGTTTGTCAGAATGGCCTCTGTCAGGGTTATATCATAATATGACTGGACCACAACTAATGATGCCTTAAATAGTACTTTAATGTTATAGCTGCTTGAGATGGAGCTCATTGAAAATGCTTTATATACTTTTTGGAAGTTAAATCTAAAACACAGCATCATATGTATTATGTTTGTAAAATCATAACCTGTAAAGTAACTAAAGCTGTCAGATAAATGCAGTGCAGTTAAAAGTACAATATTTCCCCTCTGAGATGTGGTGGAGTAGAAGTAGAAAGGAGCATAAAATGGAAATACTCAAGTAAAGTACAAGTACCTCAAAACTGTACTTAAGAACAGTATTTAAGTAAAGTTAGATTCCAGTGCTGTTGTGTTGAAGGGTAAGCGTTTACATACTGAAACTTTGTAGTGAAAACTGAGCCAAAGCAAAATGCTGCATGAAGATCTAATGGAAACAATATGAAGCAGAAATCAGTCAAAGAGCTCAAACCTCCGTCAGATTCTCTACATCTGTAATTTTGTTCATCGGGTTTCAACCTGCATCTTGTCATTTAATTGAATTTCACTTCGTAGTATTTGCAAAACCTCTGACATACAGAAAAAAAGAGTGCAGCGACCATCTGATAAAGCCCTTCAACACAGGTTACCTAATAAGGTTAATAATAATGGCAAACTGTAAAGGAAATCAAGATTTGAAAGGACTAGTCTTCCGTTGTGCCTCAGTGGCATTCTGTAAGGTGAGATGACCTTTGACAAGACAAAAAACAAGCTCAGATGGAGCTGTTTACACCTGTTAGAATGTCATACTGCATGGTACTGGGCTTCCCCCCCGCTTACTGCTGTTAATGCTTCCTCTTCAAAATCTATTGGTGTACCATTTGAGGTTGTTGATACTGAAAATGACTGAGATGTTGAGTTTACGCAGAACAATCAGTCTGACACCAGGAAATAATATTTCTGAGGAGTTTCAAACAAAAAATGAGAAGTTTGTTATTGAAAAGCATCGAGTCTAAAAACAAAGAACTTTACAGAAAGCTTAAAAAGTTCCAAAGTTTTTATTTTTCTGGGTGAATTTCTAGCCTCATTGTAAAGATAGCGTTGCTACTAGTTTATCACTGCTGGTGTTAGTGAATTCTATCACTCATAAAGCACGCTAAGGTTTCGATTGCACAATGGTTTTCCTGTCCTCGAGAGAAAAACGTAAGGAACCAATTCTGATCTTTAGTTTCACAAGGTTAGACTGCTGTCTGACCAAATTCCCAAATACTTATCAGACTGAACAACTTCGGTTTGAGATGGCAGGAAGATTTAAGGCGTGTGAGTTCATTTTGTCTGGTCGGTTTAAGGTTCTGCAGATGTCTGAAGAACATTAAAGCAGACTGTAATCCAGACATGAGTTGAGCTGGAGATTAGCCATGTGCATACAAGATTGTATCATCTGCATAAAAATGGACACAAACTACTTCCTCTAAAATGATCCTATGTCTCTGAGATAGTTTTAACACAAGCTGAACATTATAACCTTCATGAAGGAGGATTTATTACAGAGCTGTTGGATTAGACTGACTTAGTTTTAATTAGGTGTTCCTAATAAATTGGACACAGAGTTAAACTATAGTCAAGTGATGTCTCATGTATGCCAACCTCAGATCTGTTGAGTTATCACAAGGTTTCTAAAAGAAATTGTGCATCTGGAAGACAAAGAAGAATAGATCTTTTTGTTGTCACACATTTTGTTCAAGTAATAAATCAGTCAAACTCTTCACCGCATTTAAACCACAGATGGAATTAATAATGAAAGCTGACAAAAAGCTGGTTTTCACTATAAAATGTCACCAGCGCTGGTGGAGTCTGACCTCTAATGAAACAATACTCACTCCCACTCTGGGCTGAATCAGCTGAGTAAGCCGTCACATCCAGCACCTTTGTGAAGGAAGGAGTGAATCATTGGCATATTGACAATATGATTTTCAGTCTGAATCACGCAGGACAACATCATTTACAGTATGCATGTAAGTCTCCCAGAACCTCGTCAGCAAGATTCACAACAGAATTGTCATCTCATCATCCTGTGCTATGTTGTGGGATCAGAAAGTACAGTCATCAGAGAGTTTCTCACACTGCTGATATCACAAGAGAACACAATTCACACAGTGATGTTCACTATTGGCCGTCCTCTACACGGAAGTTCGTCTCCTTCTGAAGTTTCCATCACTTCACAATTTATCAAAACTAAACACAAACAAATCAAACCCCTAAAGAGTTCACATTGAGTTAATGATCCTCTACAGTGTCTTCAATTGGGTCAGGAACTAAGACAAATGTAAAAGTCATTTAAAGTAAACTCACAGGAAGCAAAAAGAAGACATCTGTCACAGGTGTAAATAATCAAATGAGTGACGGCTGAATTCCATTTAGCTGCGTCAGTTTCAGGGTCCTGGTGTTGTTCATGCTGTCACAGAGTGTCCTGACTTGCTGGGACGTGTTGATGTTATCAGTAACAGCTGAGCTTTTCCTGCTGTGACAGAGGCCTGTGGTGACGGTAAAGGACACACAGTAGTTCAGCTGGATTCACAGGAATGTTTTGGACACTTGGCTGATCTCACGTTAACTAACAGATCAACTCAAAGACACCAAGCATCACAAGAACTGCTGATAAAAAACGACAGTGTTCTGGAAACTGTTGGACACACAAGGGTTAATACACAGACAGGAAGTTGTGGACAGTTTTCCCATGTCGAGCACATGTTTTATTTGCATTCACATTTTCATACCAATTTGCTTTCTGTAAAACAGTAAATGCAATGTGTAAGGTTTTGTATGCAGATCTACAGTAAGTATTTACTTCACAGTACTGCAGTATTAGTTTAAGTACAATACAGTTTGTGAGTACTGTGTGTATGTCTACTGCTTGCCTTGTAATTTTGAGTTTAATTTCTTTTGTGTAGTTTCTGTGTTTATTTTATAAACGTCTAATGATTTATAATTTAGTTTCTCTATGTTGTGTAAATCTTAAATGCAAATTATATAATTTGCATTTAAGATTTATATATATATATAAAACTAAGTGAGTTTAGAAAGTTGAGATTGTGTTTGTTTTGGTCTTAATTGGAGCATGTTGCACTTTACAAACAGCCAGAATATATTCTGATAATTAGATATTATATTTGGAAATAAACCTGGATTACATGCACTGGAACTAATGTGGGATTCCTGTTTGATGGTTTGATGGAACTCAAAGCATGTGGTTAAGTTAAGGGAAAGATGGAGGTCTTGGTTAAATATCACAAAGTCAGTGACAAGCTACAGGACATGCTTACTCTGCAATATTTAGCCAGAACCAACATCTTCTTCTGGAGAGAACACAGAGTTCTCAACAGCAGAGAACTCAGTTTCATTAAACACATGTTTAAAGAACATGACCATAAAAAGCAACAACTACAGTGTGTGGCACATTTAAATTTGTACACACACTTATATATATATCTATATATATATATATATATATATATATATATATATATATATTATATGGTGAGACAGAAAGATGTGTGTGTATTCATGTATTCCTGTTGCATTGAACAAACAAAGTAATCGACCTGTTTACTGAAAGCTCGTCTTCGTTGCTGATGAAGAACATTTGGACAGCAGCAGGTTAAATGCGTGTTAAGGTGGAAAAAGCTGATATTTTCCTGCAGCTGTATGAACTTATAAAACTGCTAACTTTCCAACAAACATATTTTTTCAGATTGTCAGAGCGGTGTTTGGAAAGTGTAAAAGTCCGTTGCAGTTTTGATTTGCTGAGAACACGGCTTTAACTTGCTGTGGGTATAAATAGTGAGTGGAGACCTGGCAGCTTTAATGTGGCCTCTTCCTCTCAGACTGTCAGGTGAGTGTTTACCTTTATACTACTGTCAGTACTAATTCAAGTACCATAAACCATGTTTTAATGAACAAGATCAAATCATTTGACGTTTAGACTGAAATAAATTTTTCTTTCAGACAACTGAAGTAAAAAGATAAATATAAATGCACACATGACTCATGGTTTAGATTTGACTGTGACGTACACCTGCTCCTGTTTTCTTTGTTTTTTCTTGTGTTTCCTGCCTAAATCACAAAATCATGCAGTCTTCCTCAGTCTGAGGTCTTTCATACTTTTTCTTAAAGTTTTAAAGTTGCCGAAAACCATATTTCCTGTGGAATAACTCCCCCTCTGAACCATTTCAAAGTGTCTCCCTCGAAGAACCTGAGAAAAGGAAGACAGAAGCAAGCAGGATATTCTGCACGGAGGAGACACGGTAAGCAGATAAATCTTAACTCTTTTACACCAAAACTTGAAATCTTCTAACTGGGAGCATTACGGAGCCTTAGATTATGTGTAGGTTACAGGACACGCTCAGTGGGAGCATACTGTGGTCTGCCTGCAGTCGATGTCCAAATACATCAAATCACAAATACATTAAGAAAAGGCAGAAAAGCTTTGAGAGTAAAAAACACAACAGTCCTTGTTTGGTCTGTTATTTCAGATTATGATGTTGAACCACTATGCTGTGCTTTGTCAAACCGTTATAGACGACTTACTGAATAGTTTCACACTCACGGCAGCAGATGTAGAAGAAAGAAGTTTTGATCAATTTCAGCAGCAGAAATTTTGAAAATGCTGACAAATTCCTTTCACACATTTCCCGAGCATTATCACATAAAGCTCTTCTTAAATAAGCAGACAATTATATAGTTGATACACTGAAATCAAATTAATTCAGTTTGACTGTAGTTCTTCATCTGTGCGTCAAATTCTAGTGAATCAAGAAAAAAAGATGTCAGATTATTATTAACATTAAATAAAATAAATGTATACTGTTTCATTCAAAATATGTGCCAAAGTGAACTCCATGAAAATTAAATAATATCACATTTTATATATCACAAAATATGCTGATATGTAATATATTCAAATACATAAAATACATTGTCACATCTGAATGCCGGCATCATCAGATTAAATAGACAGAACAAATAACAGTGATGCTGAATATGAGAGCGAGTGGCTCTGACCCCCCCCCCACCCCCCCTTTCTCTTTGCCTTCTTCTTGTCTTGTGAATTATAACTGTGGACCTGCAGGCCTCTAAACAGGATTCAAATGAAACAAATGCTGAAAATAAATAAATATATAAATAATTGCTGAAATTATAAAAACATGCAGTTTATTAATTAAAACTAATTTAAACTCTTTAAAACCCCACATTTTAATATAACAAATGTATGAGTTTACACATCATACTACCATAATATATGAAGGAAACTGAATTTCATCTCTGTGTGTCAAAGACTGGAAGCAGGGGGGAACTGATAGCTTGATGATGTATATTTTTTTTGTGATATATGAACCATTTCTGCAGAGCGGCTCATATAGCGTCAGTAGGAATGGTTTTGTTTCAACCTGTTCATCTCATTACAGTGTGTTGAATTTGTTTCACTTTGCCAACTGAAAATCAATTTTAAGGCGCCACCAAGCATCTGGTTACTCTACAGCTAAAGGAAAATGTCAGATTAAGCACACTTTCCACACACACACACACACACACACACACACACACACACCCTGCCTCCATGTAAAATGATGACTCATATGTCCCCATAACCATTTAGTTTCACACTCACTGCTAACCAGAGCAGAGAAGCTTCAGTCTGGATGGGTCTGGGACACCAGTCCTGGAGATCAGACTGTGTGAGAAGTGTTTTGGTGCAGCTTGTGTGCATTGTGTTGGGTTAGGGTTAGATGCACTGATGGCAGTTAAAGGTGTTGATAGGAGTGACAGGCAGGTGTAGAAGTGGGTATTCCTGTGCATGATGTGTGTGTGGAAGCTTTTCTAAAAGCTGCAGCCATCTTCTCAGCAGAGATCAGGAAGTGGATCAGCAGAGGTGGAGATCAGTCTGCCACCACCGTGAGACATTCACATCTCTACCTCTGAAAGCATTTCCTTGAGGCTTTCCTTTCTTACTGTGTTATATTAGTAGTTCAGTATCATTCACTCTTGTTGGAAACCAAAAGCCGTGTGTCAATGTGGATGAAAAGGGAAGATAAACTGACAACTGTGAGGAGAGTCTGTGGGCTTCTGATTCCATGAAATACAGTACATCTGTTTTTTAATAAAAAGTAAGTCTCAGGGATCTTTGGAGCTACTAAACTCTGACAACGCCTCATATAAATCCACTCTGAAGCATTTCACACATACAAAACTGCCAGAATTTATATCTGTTCAACAGCTGCTGTGATGTCACATTTCTATATTTTCTGCACACATACAAAAACAAAAACACACCTGTCTGTCTGTGTGTCTGTGTGTCTGTCTGTCTGTCTGTCTGTCTACCACTTTGGTCCAGACTCAACATCGCAACATCTTTTGGATGGAATGTGATGAAATATGATTTTGACTTTGAGTTTATAGACACAGTCAGCTGAAGAGGGAAATATACACATCACATCTTCATGATCTTGTTTTCTCGAAGTGTCCCAACGTGATGCTCTCAGGAGGACACCAATGTTAACTCATGATCTTTTTACAGAAAACTCAAGGTGTCATGACGGTAATATTCTGTGTAGGCCTACTTCCTTTTCCTCCTGTCATTTGAAATCTGTTTATCTGCACTGATGCTTCTGGGTCTGATTGCTGAGAAGAGCAATGAAACCCACTCTGACAGACATGACGTACAGAAACTTGCTATATTAAGTCTGCTCTGGAGATAGCAACGCTGATAGTATAAAAGATAAGATTTAAGTTCTGATAATATATAAGTCACTGCTGGTTCACTGACATTATTCTGGTGTATTTATGAAATACTGTATCAGACTTTGAATCAGGGTCATCGTCCATTTATCGAGATAGAACCAGGCGTTCAGCATTTAATTAATGCTAAATCAGTGTAAAATACTGAATTATTATTATACGTATTCGTTTTGATCATTATATATCTTCATGTGCACTTTTGTGAAAATTAAGAACTTTACAAAAATAAAGCACAGATTCAGACTCAACACAGGCGTGTGTTTTACTTTGACAATAATATAAGATAAAAGATGATAATAATCTTTTCATTTTCTTAAACACACTGATAAATCTAAAGGTGAAAAATAAAAGATTCAAGATTTTATTCTTTATTGCCGTTTCAGTGTAGTTGCTAATGATTTTCACAGATAATTACACAGTTAATATGTGTATAATATCAGTATTGTGTTAAGCTAGGGCAAATGTAATGCGACAACATTGCTTATTTTTATATTTTGTATAATTAACCCTTGAATGCTAATTTAAGATCAAAGACCTGAAAACAAAAGTCTCCTACACATTTCTTTCAGTGTGATTGGGATGTGCAATTTGAGATATGGGAGTATGTGAGTAATAAACCCACACTTTGATAGTAGTACCAGTATGAGGCATCTGTAATGTGGCTGATTACAATATCCAAACAGGAAATACTTCTTCAAACCCATTTGTGGCCGACAGATGTTGATTCACAGAAAAAAGAGACCAGATATCAACCATCACATCTTAAATCACAATGAGCGCGTCATGACTAAAGCTCTCCTCACTTTAGTCTCCTGTGGAGAAGGAAGAATGAGAGGTGACGGTGAGAAGCCACAAACATGTAGAGTGCTCTCACTTTCTACTGAATTCCTCTTGCTTCTGTGGGTGTGCATTATGCATATAGATGCACACTTCCCTACAGCCTCAAAGAAATCTCTGATGTGATGGTGAGAAAGATGAAAGAAAAGGCTCTAACACTTCACATAGTACACTATTTACATGCTGACAATCACTATTACTGGCTTCGTGCATGGAAGTCGATATCATGTCTTGGAAAGTATCCAGGAGCTGGTTGTATACCAGGGTTCTCACTGGAAAGTGAAAATGACTCATTGAGGTGTAAAAACTTCATCAGCTAACACAAAATGTAGAGTGAGGAACGGAAGGTAAAGACTGCAGTAACCCTTTAAATAATAATGTATATATTTCTTTCATTGCTCACTCATCAGGAGTCACTCAGACATCACTGAGGACATGGTTAGCCTAGCTTAGCATAAAGACTGGAAGCAGGGGGAAACAGCTAACCTGGCTCTGTCCACAGTTCTAAAATACACCTACCAACACCTCTTAAGCTCCCTCATTAACATGCTGTATCTGTTTAATCTGCACACAGACAGACGTGAATTTGTGGTTTTACTGGGAGTTACATGCTGGAACTATTTTGTTGGTGAACAGCACTTTATTCATCCGCCTTCTGTGCTGCTCCTCTGGCTTTAGTGCAGGCTGCAGCAGTTGCTTCAGTCGTGCTCTCTGTGCAGTTCTGATGACATCAAACCTGGCAGCCTCACTGTGAGGACCAGACCCCAGAGAGCCACTTTGCACCAAAAAAAAAAAAAAACACAAAATGGCTTCCGGCTCTTAAAACCATTTCTCCTACTAATGCTCCAAACCTCCACAGGGTGCCTTTACAGTGACACTACAGCCAATATATCTATCTTTGACTAAAAGACAGTAACTAGCTATATTTACTAAAGTACTGTACTTAAGTACAATGATAAGGTATTTGTACTTTACTTAAGAATTTCTATTTTATGCAACTTAATGCTGTAAAATATATAAAATAGTTTATGCTGGTTCGTGAATGCATGATAATAATCCAACACTGGTAGAATAAGTACTGGTACTTTTGATACTTGAGTACATTTAGCTGATGATGCAGCAAACTTAATAGTAATATTTTATATGATATTTGAATAGTAACATTTTAAATGCAGGTTAATAATGTCATGAATATTTTTCTGTGTCATAAGGAGCTAAATGCTTCTTCCACCTCTTTTACAGTAAGGAGGGCATTGAGTGTTTGGACGTGCTGAGCTATCGATAGACAGTGGAGGTGTTATTGACACTGCACACGCTGTCTGAGACGATTCTGTGAATGTTCTGATCACATAGTGAACACAGTGTTCTGCTCCAGGAGAGACACCATCCAGGCATCTTCAACAAACACCAGTGGTTGCAGGTGACATGTCACAGCGCTGCACAAAAGTAGAGCAGCTTCATCTCCCACTCATTGTGTAGACTGCTGTGGTGATGCTATCAGTGTGTGTGTGTGTGTGTGTGTGTGTGTGTGTGTGTGTGTGTGTGTGTGTGTGTGTGTGTGTGTGTGTGTGTGTGTGTGTGTGTGTGTGTGTGTGTGTGCGTGTGTGTGTGTGTGTGTGTGTGTGTGTGTGTGTGTGTGTGTGTGTGTGTGTGTGTGTGTGTGTGTCAGTGCACCTGTGAACAACACAGCCTCTCTGTCAGGAGGTCTGCTACAGGAAATGTTTTGAACCACTAAAGACTTTATATACATGCTGCTCTAATATCACGTTCTAACTTATTTCTCCTGTCTGGAAGGCTGCAGCTTCTTCTACGCGTTCACAAGAGAAATACTTACACTGAGAAAACAAAAACTACAATGCATTCATTGAGAAAAAGAACTTAATAAATCAGTCTCTTAGTTTCATTTAGTTAATTCATGTTCTCAAATGAATAACAGATGTCCACAAATGATTTGTGACTTACCTCATTTAAGCTCTCAGATGAACAAGTTGCACAAATTGACAGAACATAACATGAAACAACAGCAGAGATACGTGGATGTACATGTTAATCATCACTGTTCTATCTTTGACATCCACTGACAAAGGTTCAAATGTTTGCAGTATATTGTTTAATGCTATGTTCTTTTAATTTCAGCACACATGATTAGTTCAAGAGCACTAATGAAGTCATTTGAGAGCAATAGTTAGCCATTCACCCACAGAAATTAATATTTGAAATAATAATTTAATTCACATGCACACAAATTAATTATTTTTCCTGCATGACACCTGCAATTCTATAAACTTATATAATATGTTTGTATGTAAAATATGAATCTGCAAAGTAACTAGTAATTATTCATGTCAGATAAATGCAGA
This sequence comes from Macquaria australasica, assembly GCA_005408345.1. Taxonomy (NCBI): domain Eukaryota; kingdom Metazoa; phylum Chordata; class Actinopteri; order Centrarchiformes; family Percichthyidae; genus Macquaria; species Macquaria australasica. The sequence continues at coordinate 123,311 of SEMN01000902.1, read as the reverse complement.
GGGGCACGAGCTATGTACAATAACATGTAGTGGAATAGAGGTGTAATGTGCAGAAAATGAAAACTCTCAAAGAGAGTACAAACACCTCTAAATTCAACTTAAGTTTTGTTACTTTTCAGAGGTGAAGTACAGATACAGGTACAGGTTTGTCAGTCTGGGTCACTAAACTTCAGTAACACATAGATGCAAGCAAAAACACATCCTATCAATAAAGATGCTCACATGAATGGATTCTGAGACTATGAAACTATGAAGTGTTAGGTATGAAAACGTTCCAGAACATCATCTGTATACGTGTTCTCCTCTGGACCTGATGAACATCATAAAAACCTTCCATGTGAGGGCAGATGTTGTGGAGGAGTCTGTTTTTATGGAGATGCAAAAATGATGTTTCCTCCTTTAATACAATGTTTTGAATAGTAACACTACAGTTTGGAGGATCAACTCAACAACATGATCATCTTGCCTTTGCTTCAGTAGTTCTGAGAAAAAAGGAAACATGATATTTAAAAGAGAAAAAAAAGAACAAAACACAAAGCATGTAAAATGTGTTGTATTTTACGTGAAAGCAGCTGCAGTGTGGATACTCCCAGCCCGTAAGTGTTAGGACATGAACGTTATTATCAGGAAACGTTGGTTCTTCCAGAAATAATAAATGAAGCATTAATGTGTCTCCTGCAGAGATGCCAGAGACGTCCGGTGAGACTGTGACATGTGGAGAGCACCAAACTCGACCACAACATGAGAACATCAAACAGCCTTCTCCTGCTCCTCCTCCTCCTCCTCCTCACACCAGGAACATGGTGTCAACGCCCGCCACAGGAAGTCAGGTATGCAACAAATGACATCATACAACCAACATGAACTAGCTGGAACAAACTTTACCACTTCCTAAACACAGAAGAAGTCTACTCAGTGTGCTCAGGTACTCATTATGCAGTTAGGTCCCTTTACAAGTGTCATTATACATATATTATAATATTAATATTATTAATAAATAAATATATAACTTCAAGTTCTAACTGGTCACTGTAGAGCCACAATAATTCTAATTTTATACACTGTTGGGCAGTTTAATCCACAACGATACACACACACACACACACACACACACACACACACACATATATATATATTAGATTTTTTATTGGCATATCTTCTTCTAGTTGTTCTATTTCAGTAGTTGCTCAGAAAATTCTCTGTATTATTCATATTTTCCAATTGTTTGACACTGCTGACTGTCCAACAGCATGATGCCTTTTCATTCTTTAGTAACATTTTTGAGAATGAAACTTGCCCACACACAGAGCAGAACAGGCAGCCTTATATGGTCAAATCTCATGAATGTGCACCTCCTCATGAACAGGTGGTGTCATCAGTGTTTGGTGAATGAACTTTGAAGACTCGTACGAACAAACCTGATGAGAGGTTTAGGATGAGAAGAAAAACATGTTCTTGCATGAGGCTCAATAACTTCATTTAATTTGTCCCACCATCACATGCTGTGGTTGACATGGTGTTGTTTCCTCCCAGTGTTGGAGCAGTATGGAGGGCATTAGGCAGAAGCAGCAGAGACCATCAGTGCTGCGTCAAGTTTCCCAAACAGCTTTCAGACGACAGCAAGGTACGCAGACACTTGAGTGTCCTCAGCTACACACCAGCAACATCATCTTTCTACATGACAATCATTTTATGTGTGCTGACATTTTTAGGTATGCTTCAGTGTGTATTTCTTCCAGTGTGCGCAAAAAACATTATTCATAATATAAAGTATGCAAGAGAAGTTTTAGAGTCATTCTTGCGTTGGTGCTTGATTCTGTTTTCTTAACTGAATAAGGAATTTAAGATGTAAGAATACGCTGGTGCCATCGAGCATCAGCAGTGGCAACATATTTTGTGGCTTGTATTTACATCAGTGCTTTCTTCCCCTAGTGTATCCAGGTAACAGTGCAGCTGTCTCCATTTGCAAGGTAGAGGTGGATGCGGGCCGTCTGTCCCAGTCCTCTTCACCACACATGAGCTCCTCTCCAAGGCAAAGCCATGTCCTCTTCCCCCTGAGGAGAGAAGGTCCTAAGCAGAGCTCATTCGAGGCCAGGCTTCATGATAGGTGACTTTCGCACATTTATACCGAATGGCAAATTATGCAAATTATGTTTATTACAACTTGTTTTACTTCTGTGGGTCTGGCCATTGGTTCTGTCAGTTATAACACTGAACTCACCAAAGTAATTGCAGGTCCAACGTGGGAAAGTAGTGAGATGATATGTGTAGTAAATAAGACAACAGGTTTTCCAGATTATCTGAGCCATTTTATTTGGAGATAAAGCTGAAAAAGAGAACTGAAATGTCACTAATAAGTCCTCATTACACAGGAAACCTCTGTGCAGACAACTCAGTGCAGAAGGTCAGAGTTGTAATGGATGTTTACAACTGACATCATTTTATTTGCGTTTTCTGGGTGAGCCCAGACACCCTGTGGAGGAAAGTGTTTATGGCTACTTGTAAGAAGAAATGTGTATCTGTTACTTTTCCAAATTACAATTGTTAATTCTTGACAGCCAAGTCAAGGACGATGGCCTACTGGTTACTTCACTGAGACATTTCTGTTCCCTCCAGGATCCCTGAGGGGACCAGTGCTCTGTTTGTGAGTGGCCTCTGCCGCTGGCCTGGCTGTGAAGCGGTGTCTGAAGATTTCCCTAGTTTCTTGAAGTAAGTAGACTGCTGAATGCTACTTTCATCATTGAATCAGTCATTGAAGTGTCCTGGCATTTTTGGGAACGTTTATTTTCAACCTTCAGGTACAGATTACTGATGAACCACTCTTACTGTAAATTGAGATCAGTAATGTAATGTAATAATAACCTAATTAACTTAATAATTACCTCTTTAAAGGAACAGGATATCTGCTTTTCCATTGGGGTTAGGATGGCTAGTTCTGGTTAGGATGACTAGTTCTGGTTATTGTAAGGAGACACGCAAATCAATGGGGAAAAAGAGCTTGACACAGCACTGGATCTGTTTCTGTATCTGTACTGGACACAAAGAGATTAGAGTTTCTCATCTGATTGTGGGTTTCATGGCAAACAAACAAGTGCATTTCCTATAAAAGTCTTGTCCTGTTTTGTCCTCTAGGCATCTCCATTCTGAACACAGTCATGGTGACAGAAGCATTGCTCAGTGGAGGGTCCAGCAAGATATTGTTCAGTGCATGGAAAGTCAGGTGAGAAACCTAGAAGGTCTACAACTGCACCATGAATGCTTTTGTGAAAACATTGGTCAAAAACAAGGTGTAAGTGATCTCCCCCACACTAGATCAAGCCTTCTCACACCTCATTTACTGTTTATATGCCCTTTAAGAAACCATAAACATGAAAGCAGATAAAGCAGCATTCAGGTTGACTTTAGCCCTGCGTGAGAAAAAATCAAAAGCCACATTCCCTGTAGATGTTTTTGTACCATGAATACTGTATTTCTACTGTGAAAGAAGAAATGATTGCGGCTGTAATGTTTTTCCAGAGTTGTAGAATCGTGTCTCAGATGAAAACAGGCTTAACCAGTGAACTAGTCCAGCACTAAGAATGATGAATTTATTATGATAAACCAGTGTGCAGTGTTTTAACCTTTCAAAGTCCTGCTTCCAGTTTTTATGCTAAGCTAGGCTAAGCACATCCTGACTCCAGCCTGTGCCACATACACAGACATGTGATCCATCTGAACAGCTGCTTAACATCTACATTCTGTCTAACATTGTTAAAGATAATCTGGGCAGCATTATCTTAAAATAATAAAAAGACATTTCGCTAATGCAAAATATTTGCATGTGAACAGAATTTGTAGGAGATCCGGTTTTGTATGAATATTAAGTATTAGATCTTCATCAGTCTAACAAAGATGGTACAAAGATTGTTTTGTTAGCATTCAACCTTCATGAATGCTAATTCATACATTCAACAACACGCCAACATACACCTGTCAAAGACTCATTACTCAAACCTTATACAATAATGCATTTGAACACACTTTGATGTAAATTCAAACATGGGCATTTCTCTTTCTTCAGCTCATCCTGGAAAAACAGAAACTCATTGCAATGCAGCTTCATCTGCACCTCTCTGAACACAAATACACCGATTTGGTATGTTGCTTCTAATCACTCTGTGTCTTTCAGCGTCATTTGCTTGATTCAAAGATTTGCTTAGTGTAGAGAAGTTGAAGAAGACTTGAATATTTAGACATTTTTGAATTCATTGTGTGATTTTCTCCCTGCAAATAAAAGTGTGTGTTCGTGTCCACCTCCATCAATGATGCAGAAGGCAGCGTCTGAGTGGCCGTACAGCCTTCCCCTGTTCCTGCCGCAGCCTCCGCTAACAGACGGAGACGGAGAGCAACAATGGGGCATTAAACATCTGGAGGAGTTGTCCCAACATGGCTACAGAGCTGCTGGTTCTGCCCACCTCCTGCCAGGTAATACAGTTTCTATGTAACACACTGTGGTATTTACAGACAGGTAGCTCGGAAGATCAGCTGAATAACAACATAATAACCACAAAATAACTACATAATAAACACATAATAAACACAGCCTCCTAATCTAATGTGTTTGATGACATGAACAAATGACATATCATCATTGTTGTTGTGCAGATTTGGTTCCCAGTATTGAATGTTACAAATACAACAACATCAGGCCTCCGTACACCTACGCCTACCTGATAAGATGGGTGAGTTTCTTTCAAAGGAGTCTAATCAAAGATGATCAATTATTTGTGAAGTTGGTGTTTTTATGACTGGATGTTTTGTCACAACTTGTGTCTGTGTGTCTGTCACTGTATCTGACTGTCTGCAGTCCATCCTGGAGTCTCCAGACAAGCAACGCACTCTAAATGAGATTTACAACTGGTTCACTACTATGTTCTTCTACTTCAGACACAACACTGCCACCTGGAAGGTTTGACCGTCTCAGATTACACATTCACTCTGATACCTGCTAAAATGATATGCATTACACTGTTTCAGCTGTTTCTTCTTCGTAGGGCCCAGTCACATTGGGATTATGAAATATTTAACACTACATTAAATTCATTCTATTCACTGATGTTAAAATATCGCATAGTTGCTTTGACTTGACTTTGCTGACCTTTGTTGAAACAAACAAGTGTGTTCAGTGATAGTGATGTGTCGTTCATGAACGAATCGTTCATTTTGAAGAACTCTTTGATACGAACGAGTAGTAACGAGTCGTCTCAGAGTCATTCGTTCATTTTGACCTCACCTGCGCAACAATAATAATGAGTTTCGTTTTTCTCACGTGACAGCTGACTGGTTTGGGTAATTCGTTCGTTAGTCGTTCGTTCATTTTTCACGTGATAGGCTCAGTATAGGACAGAAATGAGTAGCAACAGAAAAATGGTGAGGAGTGCAGGTGAGGTGTTTGCAGCTGTGCAGGTTCTGTGAGGGTTACAGGTGCCGTGCACTGACAATATAACTACAGTACATCCATTAGTTGTGGGTGTAATATAACTACAGTATATCCATGAAATGTGGGTTTATTTAGGCCATGTCAGATATGTCTGAGTAACTCCGACATGACTTGAGCGTTGCATTATGGTTAACCTGACAGAAAGCGATAGGGTTTATGGGAAATGTGATCTTACTGTAATGTTGCTGCACATGGCACTGTTAAAAGCCATAGTGTTGTTGCCATGTGGTTTTAGTAATGTGAGATATTACAGACAATTTAACATACTCAGAACAACAACATGTAGTTTCCATCTCACAGAACATGTTTAACTTGCTTCTAACCAGAATGCAGTGCGGCACAACCTCAGCCTACACAAGTGTTTTGTGCGAGTGGAGGGAGGAAAGGGAGCTGTGTGGACAGTGGATGAGACGGAGTACCAGAGGAGGAAAAGCCAGAAGTATCACAGGTAGGAAAACACATACGGAACGGAAAGGAGGAGGTAGACAATAAACTTGAAATTCAATTCCATTTCAGATTCAGCAGATTCTAATTCAGCATCAAATGTCTTCCCATTGTTGAAATAAAAAAGAGTGACTGTGTGTGTGTGTGTGTATGTGTGTGTTTTCAGGGACTGTCCTGTAAAGTGGCTCAAGTCTTACTCCCATTACTGCCCAGAGGACCCCTGAACACCAGCAGGTGGCCTAAAAAAAAAGACCTGCATGAAGACCTGAATAATCTGAAGAAAAATGTCTGTTTTTATTTTGTATTATTTTCACTCAACTTGTTAAACATAAGATATGTTGTACACATACCTGACAGCAGTTTTTGTACTCACTGATTTCTAATACCAAAAGAAGTGTTGCAAATAAATGAATAAATGTTTTGTCTTCATCTGATTTCACCCATTCATGAAGTGGTAGTTCCATTCAGTCAGTAGGTCAGATGTTAGACATCTCACATCGCCTCACATCATCCCTCTGAGAACAAACAGCATCCTCCTACACTTCATCATCTGCTTTTTTTAGATCTGTGATCTTGACTCACAAATACAAAAAGTTGAAAATGGGTCAGAAACTCTCTGTTTTCCTTTCCCACACAATGATAACCCATGTAAAAACTTCAAAGGCAGCTGTATATTATTACAAAGTTCTATGACATGATTAGTGATACTGAAACATAACACTGGTGGCATTAGGAATGTGGTTTATTGAGTAACACAACAAATGTCTATAAAGTATCAGTCTGGTTTTTATCAGATTGCCAACAAATCCCATATTCAGAGTCAAACCAACAACATGTCAGTACTCTCTCAGTACTGTCTGACTTCCTGTCAGTGGCTCTCAGCTCCAAGCTCATTGGTTCCTACTGAAGACATACATTTTTAAAAACACAAACAAATATAGTTTCATGTTTAAAGAAGGCTCTGTAATATCCTAAAACAGCTGCTCATGGTAGTTTTCATTAAACAAACAGGAGGAAATAGTGCATTTGTTGGGGACTATTTTAAGCGCCGGATGAATCAACATTTGGTGCTTTAGTGAGTATTTGGGGCAGCAGGACGGTGTATGTGAGACTGAGTCTAAATAAGCTACAGTGTGTGTGTTCATGGTGATAAAGGAACAATAGTGTGGCTCACTGACATGTTTTTAATAGTTTTTGGACAACAATTGAGCTCTATGGCACAGAGGAAGAAGATATATCAGGCAACATTACATGCATTTGTATTTAATCATTTATTTAATAGTATTTATATTTGACCTCAGTATTTCTCAACTATTAACTATGTTAATTAATATACTGTAACGTGTTTATTTTATTTTATTTGATGTCGCAGTTGAGACTCCAGGCCAGCAGGTGGCGGTAAAGATGCAGTGCACTCTTAGTTAGCCCCGACCCTCGGCGGTGAACAGGAACAACAACAAGGAAGCGGAAGCAGGAAGCGCTTGTTTTGTGGGGTTTTTTTGGTCCTTTTTTTTTTTTTTTTTTTTTTTTTTGGTGTTTGTGTCTAATAAAGATCCTGTTCACGGGTCTGTCTCTGTCTGTTTTAGCTGTCACTGTGTGTTTATGTAATGATGTCGGTCCCAGTGTGACACGGTGAACCAGCTGCTCACACAACATAGCTAAGCTAACGTTAGCTAGCCGCTGCTGATAGACTGTAGCTAACGCTAGCCGCCGCTTTTGCTATTAGTACAACAAGCTACAGAGGAGGAAGAATGGCAGACGAAGCTCCTTTCCAGTTTTTACATAACGAAGTGATACAGTACATTTACAAGTCAACTGAAAACGGAGAGACGGTAAGAAACTGTCAGTTAGCCTGAGTTTCATCGCCTGCAGCTTCATGACCTGAACGCTTAATAGTTGGTGGTCGTTAACTGTTTGCTCACCACTTCTCCTCATCTGTCATTGATTCTTTCAGGAAAATGGAAGACATATCACCAAACTGGAGAATATGGGTTTCAGAGTCGGCCAGGGGCTAATAGAGAGGTAACAAGCTAACTTCTGCTAACTTGTGATCCTCTTTAAAATTCACAGTTAGTGTGTCTGGATATGATATATGCTTTGGACCTCCATAGACGTGAACAGACACAGCACTTCATCATTTCATGTGTATTTCTTTCAGTTTATGATCACCTTTTAAAATGAACGATTATGAGCAGTTAGCCAGTTACAATATCAACACCATTGTAATACATTAGGCACAATGCAACATAAATAATATCCTCAAAGTATTTTTTCTAATACTTACGGAATAAGTCTGGCAATATTCTATATTTCCTATTGTCAACAAATCACATGCAGTGAATATCTACTTACAAGCGCTATGTGTGTATCACAGCCTGATATCTCTTCTTCATCTGAGCCATAAAAACTATTCACATCAGTGAGCTACACTGTTGCACTGGGTGACATGTTCCTTGATTACCACGAACACACACTGTGGTTTATTTGGACTCAATCTCACATACACCGTCCTGCTGCCTCAAATACTCACTAGAGCACCAAATGTGGATTCATCCGCCTCTGAAAATAGTTCCCAACAAATGCAGTATTTCCTCCTGTTTGTTTGATAAAAACTACAGTGAGCAGCTGTTTTAGGAAATTACTGAGCCTTTTTTTAAACATATACATACATACACACACACACACATATATATATATATATCAGTGTATATACTGTGTGTGTGTATGTATGTATATATACTGTATATACAGACGGACTAACACATTGAGCCTCAGTTGTACGAACAGTGTGAAGCTTCTGGCCTTCATGTGAACAGCTTTTCTTTTTGTTAGACTGACGAAAGACACGGCGCGGTTCAAAGATGAGCTGGACGTCATGAAGTTTATCTGTAAAGACTTCTGGACCTGTGTGTTCAAGAAGCAAATCGACAACCTTCGGACCAACCACCAGGTAACAGCGAGCTGTCTGTCAGATACTTTCATTCACACGGTTGGTTATCATTAACATGTCGGCAGAGTGCACTGTGAGCTGGCAGTGCTCAGCAGGCTCAGCCCTGGCAAACTGACATCATTTAGTTTAAACATGTATCTGTGTTCTATAAATATCAGCTGTGTTGATGTTGGTCAGTGCTGATGCTTCTGTCATGGGTTTCAGGGCATCTATGTTCTCCAGGACAACAAGTTCCGGTTACTGAGTCAGCTGTCAGCTGGGAAACAGTATCTGGAACAGGCCCCAAAGGTGCTCTGCCTTGATTTCATCAGACTGCATGACTCTGCTGCACTGATCTATTCTATAAGGCTCTCTTTCCTTGTTATGAGGCAGCTGATCCCAGACCAGCAGGGCTACACACGGACGCACATTCAGAGATAACAACTTTAAAACTAGTAACATTGCAAGGTGGAGGTGGAATGGCTGCTTGTAATGTAAATGAAATAGTAATTTTTTTGCAACATAAAGCAGCTTCACAGTGCACAGCTACAGTCTACAGTAAGCCTACATTAGAGTTAGATATGTGTGACAGCTCACCTGTGTTACCTGCAATGTAAAGTGGAGGACTGTCAGTGTAAACTAGTAGTCAGGAAGGTTTTAGACAACCTGTTTTTTTCTACAGCATCAGTAAAACAAGTTCAGAGGCACACTTCATCTGATTGATTGACCTTATTGGCTGCTGTATTTGTGTCCTCTGCAGTTCATTCAGTTCTGTACACAGAGCAAAACCCACATTAATCATATAGCTGATACCTGTGTTAGGACTCATCACATGACGTCTCTCTGCAGTATCTGTCCTTCACCTGTGGTCTAGTGAGAGGAGCTCTGTCCAACCTGGGAGTGAAGAGTATTGTGACGGCTGAGGTGTCCATCATGCCTGCGTGTAAGACATCATCGCTCATCCATCAGCCAATCAGAGACATTCTCTCAGAGTTTTCATCAAACAGTAGTTTGACAAAAAAAAGCTTTCAACCACCTCTGTCATCTCTCTCATCATTGGCCAATTGAGTTTTTTAATTGGTATTATACGCAGCTCGGGAGGTGTCATTGAGGGGAATAAAACTAATCTGTGCTCCAAATTTAATCATTTGTGCTCTAAATAAGAATAATGTGTGTACTAACGCACTCTTTCTGTTCTTTATATCTCTACAGGTAAATTCCAGGTCATGATCCAGAAAGTGTAGAGGCCACACTCACTCTGCGCTCTCTCTCGCCTTCATATATCCTTGAGTTTGTGTCATGAAGGGGAAATGCCACCCGTCTTCATTAGTAAACTACACTTGTCTCTACACTTTGGGAATTACAGTGATGTTTGGCTTCTGACGTCCAGAGCTTCATTTTCTGATAAGTGTTTCCTGCTTCCATTATTATCATTATATTATTATTATTAACACTTTCCAATGCCATGACAGTTATTTCTGAGAATAATTATATAGTCATTTTATATAAAGTGTGTGAGTTCCTCACTGAATGAATGTGTGAGTATTGTCATTATGGAAGTGCTTTGGCACCCTCTGATGGCACAAAGGTAAACTGCACACTTTGAATTGAGACAGTATATAAACTATTACAGTTTTACGTATGCTAACATGCATTGGTCAAAACTGAAGTCACACTGTCAAAACTCTTCACACAGTCAGCCAAACTGAATCCTTTTTTATTGCTTTCACACTAATCTATGAACTTCTCTCATTCATAATCCACCACCTGTAAAACAGTAGCGTATACTGTATATCTGCAGCGCCTTTTTCAGAACCTAACACACTGTTTTCAAAACTGTTAAAAAAAACTCATTTACAACAGAAAGATTGCATTTCTGCAGTAACCATATTGAAATATATAGAAAATCTTAGCAGGATATTTACGATGAAATTAAATAGTAATCATTCCAAACACAGCTGATTGCAATTTTAGCTGAAAGCCCACCAGGTGTCCTGTTTTTAGTATTGTTACCAAACAGACAAAAGGAGACGGCTTTGGAAAGATTGAGTTTGGAAACATGAGAAGAGGGAGGACTTAACCCTCACAGTACTGTCCAGAATGAGGGATTATACTATATGTGTTGTTGATTTTGTAATTATTGTTGCAGCCCTGGAATTTCAGGATTTTTCTTTTGTTTCAACTTTTTATTTTTCAGAAGTAAATGACTTTATGCAAAGATACAGAAAAAATAAAGGATGTTGAAGCAAATTTCTGCATTTCTGATTCATTCTTGTTCTACCTACTTTAGTACAGTCAATAAAGTGAAAAGGTATAATGAAATACTGATTTACTTCAAAGATAAAAGTCCATCATTAATATGCTCCCTGTTGTTAGTGTTTGTAGGTCAGTGTGTTGTGATCACAGTGTGTGCTATCTGAGTGAGAGCTGTTGGCCCTATACCAGCTCATTCTGACAGGTGTACATGTACAATGTTGGGTAACACAGACTTTATGAAGAGTTTTGAAAAAGTATTGACTGATGCTTGTTAGTAATTGAAAAAAACAAAAATATATTGATAATTATCAATAATTTTGTCAGGATTTATAAATCAAGCCTACAGGTTAATTTGCGATCATTTGGGCTTTATTGCTTTATTGCTTTTCAGATTTGATGTTTTACCACTTCATAAAAAAACCCAAAATAACAATATGTAGATGAAAAATAAATGAATGTGGCCCAGCTGAGGGAACACAGACTTCATTTCTTTACTTTTTGATGTCAAACAAACCAGCTTGGAGAAAGAGAAAGAGGGAGTTTACTAGAGATAAACAGATGAGTAAATTAATGAAGACATTAACCAGTGCTCCCCACAGGGTGAAGGCATTAATTGCAGTACCAATGATGATCAGCACGCTTGCTGAAGCATGAAAATGTCCAAACTGTTTGTACAATATTGTCGAGTTTGTTTTTGTTAAAGTGAACCTGGACTCAGCTTGAGTCCAGTGTGGAATCGAGCTCTGGTGCCTCGCTGTCTGTCTACAGTCCAGCTTACACCAAGAAAAACCCAGATAAATATTATTCTGTCAAACAAATCTATATGATCCAAACTAACATGTCAAGCTTCTCTAATTCATGTAATGTTCTTCTGTCTTGTTTTTTTACATGTTCACAAAAAGAATTTCAGTTTGTGACCTCCTGAAAATGTTTTATCAAGCTCAGATAAACCCACCCGTACACTACCTGCTCAGCACAGCAGACATGTTACAGTGGGTTCACTGGAAACTAGAGGTGGTATTCACTAAACCTCCTGAGGCTAAAAGTTTCTCCTGACTGCCTGAGTTGAACAATAAGTCCTGACTTTAGGACTCCTCAGTGTTCTGGTCTGAGAGTAATTCACAAAGGTTGTTAGCTCTAAAAGTAGTGGCTCATTCTGTGAGAAGTTGGAGGTCCAGAGGATCCTGAGTCACTCAGACCTGCTCACAGCTCGTCATCATCACATCAGTGCAGTTTGGATGAACTTTTAAAAGCACGTTTTGGTGGCAGCTGTGGAGATATATACCTTTTGTGATTTTCAAATGTTTTATTGAAATTTCAACAACAAACAATGACATAGCATTTTAAAGCTTTATTCCGATGTACAAAACTTTGACTACATGTATTCTGCAGCTCACGAGCAATCACACTATAGAACAGAAGTAACAGTAGAATCAATACACACATGAACAAAAACATATCAATGGTTTTCTTTTCCTTTGTTTTATATATATTTTCAGGTATCATCATTCTGTGAGAGACAATGCCACAGTGCAGCTTTCAACAGCCAGTACAGGCAACAGACTCACAGATCTCACAGGCATCAGAGCGGGAAGCCACCAGCGCTGGAAGGAAAAACAAAAACATCAGCCAGAGTATTCCTCTTCAGTCGGTGGGGAACGTGGATATCCACAGAAAACATCATGGAGATGCTCCTGTTGAGATGTGTTGCTATTAACACATTAGACGTGGTCAGACAACAACACTTCAGGTCCTGCTCAGCCTGAATCACTAGTTTAGGATAAAGTTATATATGTTATATGTAAGTTATGAGTCATATATAAGTTGTAACGTGTGGGAACACAGTGACGTTAGTGAAACAGTCAGATGATCAGACAGTTGAGAATCAAACCTGCATCTCTGTCAGAAACATCCATCACAGTTTACAGACCCAGTTCCTGCTTCAGCTCTGACCCACTGGACTTGACCTGTGCAGCAAGCAACAAGTACATCTACTCAAGTACTGTACTTCAGTACAATTTTGAGGTACTTGTACTTTACTTGACTATTTCTATTTTCTGCTATTTTAAGTTTTTCTTGTGACAGAGCATTTGTACACTGTGGTATTACTACTTTTGCTAAAGTACCTCTTGGCAGTTTGCCCTCCAAATAAAGTGGTTAAGGTCAGTATTTTCCAACCTTTTTGGTTTGTTAGCCTTCAAATAAAAGTGTTCTTGTGGCCCCTCCGTGTAGACGTGAGAATCTCAGATTGTTTCATTTTGAAGAATTTATAGTACCTGAGGAAGTAAAAGTATTCAGTATTTCACTTCAAAAAAAAAAAACAGTCAGTAAATATAGATATTGTGTTTAAATCATTTGCTTTTTCTTATCGCTTTAATCACATCAGATTTAACTCACAAACCCCTGAGATGAGATCCTTGCGCGCGCAACTCAAACAGCCACGCACGCATATTATTTTGCGAGCGCTTTCACAGCACTCGCACGCAGAGTGTTTATGCTCGCGCAAGCAATACTTCTGCTCGCGCAAGCAATATTGTAGCCTGCGAGGTGAAAAGAATGCTTTGAGCGCGCGCAGCTCTCCTGCTCGCAAAACTTTCACCTGCTCGCTCACAGTCCTCCAGTGACGTGCAGTCAGGGGAGGCAGGTGAGGCATAAAATAAACTTGTTATCATGACAAGTAAAATACTAACAATGATAAGAGAAAATCTATTTGTCCACTTGACTGTTCTATAAATTTGTCTTCTGTATGATTTCAACATTTCTATGGTCAAAATCGCTAAATGTACGTATTTCCTGTTCAAATCCAAGGGAGAAGGGCGAGGTGAGGCAGCGATGAACTGGGCCTCACCTCTGACGGCGCTGTGCTACACACACTGACTGGCGCATGCCCATTGCTGTCTCTCTGTCATACACCGAGTCCACAGCAAACCGGAAGTCTCCCTCCTGCAAAAACCACGCAAAGTATTTGTGATTTATGACCCACATACTTTGCTGCACGATTCAGTCACTCTATTACAGAGCCTCTCTAAACTTTGCATAATACTGCAATACTTGTACTTCAGAGAAATATCATAATAATACACAACATGTATATAAAATAACACATTTATCCATTACAAATACAGACACAGTAGTCCTAATATGAATATTAAGAACACTTATTAAAACGATTTGTTATAGTTTTTTAGAATAAATTTGAATGTGCCTTGATAGATATTAAGGCTTAGAAATGATGTTTAGATTAATATTTATTGGGTGCCACACTTAATCAAGGCTTTATACTGTTAGTTGTATTTCATAGCTTCATTAATGCTAACCAATCATTTCAATTTTCCACTTTGTTATAAAACATCAAGTCTGCGGTTGTAAATGTTAATAAGTTGTCGGGGAGAAATTGGTTCACTGGAGGGTTTTTTCAGAACAAAGCAGGTGTAATGGTGGAGGGATTTCTCACAACCTGGCAACCCAAAAGTTGATCCATTAATTAATCCCTGCAAGGTTTTGAACTCCTTTTTCATTGTTTAACTATTTCTGTCTCTTTGCATGTGAACAGCTAAAGTCGACACTATGGATGTCTTCCAGGAGAGACGTGATAAGTTATCTCCATATTTCAGGTGTTCTTACCGTGACGATCACAGCGCTGGACAGCTGAAACCAAACTGTGAGGAAGACTGACACACAGATGGTGGTTTTCATCTCGATGTTTTCTGTGCTGTGTTATGAACTTGTTGTTGTTCCTGTCTCTCAGCCCTGCACAGTGCTGCTTCAGTGTATTTATGATGGGTTGGGCTCTGAAGGATAGTTAATGAATGGTGTTTGTGTCACCTGATGAATCTAAGTCCAAGATTCCCTCTGGACCCTTTTGGTCTCTATCAACTCCTGAGGGAAATATCTGGCTCTGTAGCTGCTAAATGCTCTACTACACGTGTCAAACTCAAGGCCCCCGGGCCGTCACCTTATTTTACGTGGTCCGCGAGAGCATGCAAAGAATATCATTTGCACAATACAAATTCTATCCTGTGTTACGGAAGTACGGTGTTCATAAACTACATGTCCGAGAATGCATCCCGATTTTGAAACAATGAAGGCATCTAGCCGCTAGATGTCAGTATATGCTAGCTAGTGTCTCTATCATATTTAGCCGTTTCCAGAAGTGGCACTCTAGCTGAGTGTTTGTAGCTAGTAACGTTAATAGTAGCAGCCTAGCAAAATGTCAAATAAAAGGAAAGTTGATGCAGAGGGAAGGCAATTTAATGAGTGATGGGAAAGCAAATACATGTTTGTGCTTAATGGAGACAAGCCGGAATGTCTTCCTTGTAACGAGGCACTGGCAGTGCTAAAGGAATACAATTTACTGAGGCACTTTGACACCAAACGCGGTGCCAAGAATGCTAACCTTAGCCACCAAGAAAAGCAACAAAAAGTCCAAATATTAAAAGGCAGTCTGCGCAAAAGATGCAGCAAATAGTGATGAAAGCCAACTTTATTGTGGCTGAAGAAATTGCGATCGTCAAAGTATTTTTCAGAAGGTGCATTTTTGAAGCAGTGTATGCTGAAGGTATTGGAACAAGTGTGCCCTGTCCAGAAACAGGCTTTTAACAATTTCAGCTTGTCAAGAAACACTATCACAGACCGAGTCAGGGAGCTAGTTGGAAATCTGACGACATAGCTGGCTGAAGAAGCAAGCGGTTATCTGGCATTTCCATTAGCTGTTGACGAAAGCACCGACATTACCAGTATCGTTATGCACACATGAAAATTGAATAGGCTATTTCATTGTGGGCTATAATAAGGCTACCAAGACTTAAACAAACCATATTGTTATTTTGACTTTGTTACATAAACCTCTTTCTATATTTCATTTAAATTGTACACAAATGTACAAATTGTTGTACACTTGAATGTTGGCTTGCCATTATTTTTTCTAGACTTATTAAGTTATTACTAAAACCAATAATACATTGAATGCAGAAGCAATATGACAACAAGTAGATCACAACTTGTGTCAGTTGTGACACCCTCTGGCCTGTTTGGTTGGACCATCCACCTGGGCTGACTGGGAGCACCTGGGCCCTTTACTCCTAGTCATTATGAAAGCGGCCTCCTTACTCTCTCTGTGCACTTTGTTTGGTTCCTTTGTCGGTTTTCAACACCTGCACACCACACCTCCCACTCATCCACTCACTAACACCACTGACTTTACTACCATCCACATCCCATCTCTTGCAATTTAATGTTTAATGCTTTTGTAAATAAATCAGTTAACTTAATTGCATGTTTGGTGTCTCGCCCTCCGAGCCAGTTCTTCCAAACAAGTTAAGTTGTGATTTGTTTACGTTCTTTGTTTTTACATTGTAATGCGCCCTACTGGCATAATTTCTTTGTAGGGTTTCCCTGCAGTGAGGTCAAGGGAATTCCCTTTGATTTAATTAGTGCATCTGGTGTTAATGAGTGCATTGTTGGAAGAGGAATTTGTATTTGTGTTTGTTTTTTTTTTTTCTGGCCTCATTAATTAATTTATTTTTGCGATGGGGAGAGTCATCATTTGTCTAAGGGAAAGGAAGTATTGACATGCTGGTTTAATAGTATTTTAAAGTGTGTAGTGCTTGTGAAGATATGGACCACTTCCTGTTTAAGTCCTCACTGCCAAGTTCACAACATCCTGTAATGAATGACAAGAGCGTTTGATTCCTGCAGTTCTGTCACAAACTGTAACACAAACATACTGCTATCAAAACTGATAAGCTTATTCATTTTTCCATTAGCGTTCGTGATACTTGCTCTGCTAAATCATAATCCATGCTTTGAAAATTGCCATCTGATGAACCTTTGCTCCAGAGGTGGTATTCACTAAACCTCATGAGGCTAAAAGCTTCTCCTGACTGGCTGAGTTGGGAGAAACTCTGAACAATAAGTCCTAACTTTAGGAGGTCCAGAGGATCCTGAGTCACTGAGACCACAGTCAGTCAGCATCACGTCAGTGCAGTGTTACATCCCGTTGGTCCTTGTCTGTGTTTCCTGTTTTATTTTGAAATTCTTACCTGTCTTGTCTCTTCAGTTCCTGCCCTCATGTCTCATTGATTAGCCACACCTGCTCCCCTTTACTCACCTGCCCCTGATTCAGTCATCAGCCATCACTTCCCTACTTAGCCCCCTTCCTTCGGTCTGTGTCAGTTCATCCTGGTTTCTTTGAGTCCTGTTTTCCATGTTCCTGTCTTGCCTTTTCGTATGTTCCCTGTGCTTCTGTCTCTGAACCTGCCAGTTGCCTGTCTACCTGCCTACCTGTACCTGCGTGTAAGCCTTTTTTGTGTTAAATAAACCTTTAAACTGCTCCAGTCTGCCTGTGCTGTCTGCACTTGGGTCCTTTCCCTGCTACCCAAACTACACACTCTAACATGTAGTTTGGAGCGCTGATGAAATATCTCAGCTGTGTGTGAGAAATATTCCTCATCAAGTTAATTAAGTGTACATTAAATAATCACCAAATGAAATCAATATATAAATATGTAATGAGTTTTATTTAGCATATTATCTTGTAACTTTGCTCTAGAGATAGACAACACGTTTACATGCTTCCCTGGTGGATCTGAATCTTGAAAATCTTGACGACTTGACATTTCAATCAATTGTGTTTTTCCTCTTTCAGGTCAAACTGTAGGCACTTAAAGGTTGAAGAAGAACACTGCCACATTGTCCAATAACCAAACATGTCTTAGCAAACATACACAGCAAACATTTATATCAGTTTTGCTCTGCTTGTGCTAGTTATTTAGCAGAAGAATGCCTTTCAAAGATTCCTTGTGTATTGTGAGCAGAGGAGTATATAATATTAAAATACAAGTTCAGATGAATCACATTAAATAAAACCAGAGCATCTCATGACACTGGCCCAATAGTTGAAACCCCTATGTGTTTGCGATATCAATTTTCCCACTGCGTTTGTCCTTGACACAACCCCCCAGTTACAATGAAAAATGTCTTCTAAATTGAATTTCTGTCTTTATGAAGTAAAGAATGGTCTGCCAGCTATCCTCATCACCCTGTAAGTGTTGAGTCCTGGGGAATCAAACCCTTGCGACACACCTTTCTTGCTGAAACGGTAAAAGTTGAAGAGATGTCTGTCCTGGGCCTCCAGGGAGATTGAGGCACTGTTAGCCTTAAGCATGCAAGGGTACGGGCTGTCAAACACCACCCTGAATACCCTGTCCTGCAGGTAATCCAGCCAAATAGTTCGGTACTTGGACGGCACAGTTGTGTCCACCTGTGGTCCAAACTGCTGCATGACCAGCACCCCATCTGAGTCCACCTTAATCTCATAGAAAGTCATATTCCTGTAAGTAAAAAAGCCCACATATGGAGCTGGGTCGGGCGGCGGTCTGAGAGTTCGTCGAGCGTTCCTGAAAGCGCTCTCCACTGCAGGGATTAAATAGCTGTAGGCCTGGCTCACGAGATCCTGGCCTGCAGGCCGAACCCCGGCCATCAGGACCACTAGTCCCAGTTTAAGCCGTGGCACCAGGGAGAGGGTGGCCGTGTAACCATCCAGGTCCCCGTCCTTCCTCACCACATCATAGCCGAGTTGCTCGTTGATCTCCCACGGTGTGCCAGTGGAGTTGGCGAAATAGCTGCTGTGGCATCGAAAGACCGGGGTCAACATGGTGTTGAGGGTATCCTGACGGAGCAGTGTCCCGCCATAAGCACCCAGAAGAGCCATCATGAGCTTGGCCATGTCAGCTGCTGTGGAATACATCTGACCTGCAGGTCGATACCAGCCGAGGTTGTAGAGGGGAGCCGGCTGGCCAGTGCTGTACACACCCACAGTCATCTGCCTCTGAATGGCTGGAGTTATGTTGAAACCAGTGTCCTCCATGCTGAGCTGCTTCAGAACGTTGTCTGACACCCAGCTCTCATAGTCTGAGCCAGTCACCTTCTGGGCCAAGATGTTGGCCAATAAGGAAAAAGCAACATTACTGTAGTGACATCTGAGGGAAAAGAGACATAAATGTCACAGAATACCAAAAAGATCTTTGTTCTGCAGACATCAAGCCTGTCTTTCCTTTCAGGCCAAAGAAATGTCACTCTGTCAGCACTGGGCACTGGGCAGCTCCTTCAGCGACTAGCTGCTCCACCCTCGGTGTCTGAGGGAGAGGTATCGTAGGTCCTTTCTGCCTGCTGCTGTCAGACTCTATAGTCAGTACAACTCCCGGTAATCTACATTGACTGTCAATAAGCAGACTGTTCACTACTTTACTTCATCTGCTGCTGTGCATTATCTTAATACATTATTTTTTTTATTCATGATGTTATTACTTCATCTGTTGCTGTGTAATACTTTCATGTACATGTATATTATATATGTGCAATATTTTTATTTTTATCTTATCTATTGTTCATACTTACAAATGCACTCAGTCACACTATTATTATTACTGTCTTTACTGTGTACAGGACTATTTTCTATTTATTTTATTGTATTTTATTATATTTTATTATTGTATTTCTATATATGACACTTTTTCTGGCTGTTGTAACGCTGAAAATTTCCCAGCTGTGGGACAATTAAAGGCTTATCTTATCTTATCTTATCTTATCTTATCTTAAATGCACAGATTGTCTGTCTAAAGTCATCATGGTCAAAAAGGAAACAGTCTTACTTGGTGCCTGGATCTGCCACGAGGACATCATCCTGTAACAAACGAAGGGCTGCCTCTGTGTCTCCACTCCAAAGCAGATTAGTTGACCTTAATCTTCTGGGTAACCCTGTCAAAATATCAGAACACCTTAGTGAGTAAATCTGTGGGCTGTTTGGTCCATGAAGTCATGAATGCATTGGCTGCTTTAAAGAAGGGACTATGCTTAGTAATCATACATTAAAACATTTCAGATATGTGTGTAAGAAGTTAACCCACCACTTGACCCGTGGCACTGATGTTGCTCACTTTAATGGAGTAAATAGATCAGTCACATGTTCTTCTGTTATATATGTCAAACACATCTGATCTACAGGTCTGAATTTTAAATCTCAATATTACAAAAATGTGGGTAGATCCACAGGAAGACTTTATAGCCACACTGTAGAAGACACACATGGTCCAGAGAGGATATCATCATGTGATTATCTAGCACATCCATCTAGGTCGAACTTTACACTTGTACAGTGAAATATCTGAACAACTACTGCTTGGATTGTCACCAGATTTTGTACAGACATTCATGGTTCCCAGACAATGAATCCTACAGACTTTGGCGATCCCCTGACCTTTCCTCAAGCACCACCATGAGGGTGCAGACTGAAATGTCTCAACAACTATTAGATGGATTTCCATGAAATGTGGTTCAGATATTCATGTTTCCCTCAGGATAAATTGTAATAACTTTGGTGATCCTCTGACTTTTCATCTAGCACCATCATCAGGTCAACAAGCAAGTTAGCAAGTGTTAGCATGCAACCTTTCCAACAGTTGTAACTGTGATCCCCTGTCTGTCTTCCACTATCAGCAGCTTCTGTCATGGTTTGAGTCTGTGTCGTCAAACAGAGATAGACTTCTACCCTCTGTGGGATTTTCCCCTCTGTTAATCCCTCCTTTTTATTCTGAGAGCACAGAGCTGATTAGCCCTATCCCTGGACACAGCTCAGTGTAAGTAATTATAGCTCCTCTCTCTGTTCATGTGAGCCCAGGTAAGCTAAGGTGCTGTAGTGGGTTATTACCTGTTGTCCAGTGTGAGAGTCTAGACCTACATTTGGACCAATGTGCTTCCTTCACACACTGCTGCTGAGCTATGTGACTGGGATGTAATGGGGTGACGAAGTGGAACCACCAGTTACACAATATAATAGCTTTGTTGTGAACTTGCCTCTTCAAGAAGGCCAAGAGAAACCCCACATTTTTTTTCTTTTTTGTCCAAAGTTCTTAGCTTGATAATCAGAGTTGCCTTTTAGTTTCAGATTTTGTTTTGTGTTCATGTTGGCTAATTTCATACTGGGGGGTAGTTTTCTTTTGCCCAAAGTAGCCGGAGACATATCCATTCTGCCAACATCATTTTGAATTGACATAGAAAACTGCAGTTGTTAGGAGCAGATAACAGTAAACTTAATGTTTTTTATGACTATCAAAGATTACAACAACCTGTGTCCACCTCATCCATGCTTGTGACATTTTCTGTTCCATTTTCTGTTTCCCATGAATGTAGCTGGGTAGCTAGCTAACTATGATGTAAGATGACTTCCCCATTCTTACAATCTGCCAAGCTCTGATTGGTTGACTGTTTGTATGCTGGGAGAACACCAGACCTATTTTAATCACTGAACAGAGATGATGGCGGTGATTCAGAGGTCTGGAACCAGGCTACACATTTCTCTGATGTATGTTAATTTGATGTAAATGAATCAAAGATGGCCGCCATGTCATTAAAATCCATGGCGTGGTTACCAGAGAGCTGGCTGGCCATCCTGCGCAGGGTGAGTGCAGGAGAGAGACTGCCAAGGGTCCTGACTGATGAGGAGGATGCGTGCCCCCCAATGTTCCACAGCGGGTTCTTGATGGTGAAGTTGTCCGCATACTTTTCCAGAGGGTCGTCCAGAGAGTCCACCAGGCCGTCCTCCCACAGCTTGTACAGCATCAGTGTGGGGAAGATCTTTGAGAGGCTCGCGATTCTGCAATCACAGTGATTAAAGTGAGTGGAACACATGCTTATTCCCATTGATTAAATTAATGTATCCTGGTTTCATAATACACAGCATTCCCACTGCTACTGCACAGATTCATTTAGTGAGTGGTTTAGTCTCATTGATCACAGGTCCTATATGTAACTTACTTAATACAATGAAGGGTTAATCCTAACCCTACCCCTAATTCTACCTCTAAGCCTCAGATCAAATGCAATATCCAGTAGAAGAATTAGACTGCAGGTTACATCATTTGTGGTAATGATTATTGTTCAGATTGAGCTGCTAATATTATGGGCTGGCTGGTTGGTAACGTTAATAACTAAGTATTTGGCATTTAAACAAATCCCCTCTTCCCTTTTGTCGTATCTGTCATATTTTATGTTGATCTCTTCCACATCTGTTCTACACACTGTGTGACTTTAAATTTCACCTGTACACTGTGTACTCATTGGGTGCAGATGAGGAGGGGTCGCTTATGTTCTTCTTGCCAAAGTTTCCATTCCACAGAACAGAGTCATTTAAAACCACAATAGCTGATATCGTTGGCAGCTTGGTGGTGTGAATGCTGGACTTCAGGAGGACATCTATCTGTTAGGAGAAACTTCAGTAAGACCAACTACAACTATATCCAGAACATACTATGTGACAAAATATTTGAATATGAATTAGAAAAATGAAAGATTCACCTTTTCTAAGGCTGCCCTCAGCGATGTGATGGGATGTTTGAGGGGCACAGGCTCAGGGAAGAGAGGGCACATCTCCTCTACTGTCGCTTTGTTTACAACCACTTCTGAGGAAAAGGGGGAAAATTATGTCTTATCATGTATGAAACATGCAGACACAACTTATCTTTCTGCCATAGTAGAGTGTACAACCAGAGGTGCACAGGAAGCTCCCAGGTGTGACTGTATTGCAGAACATGTAAAAGATTTTTTGTCAGGTTCAAAGCTCAGGTTTCTAGCAAACAAAATACAAGTACATTAAATTAAACAGCTTTGGAGTAGTTGAGGTATTATTCACTGCACCTGTCACTCACTTGGGAAGCCAAACAAAATTCATACCCCCCATGCATAAATCAAATTTAGATAGACACAGATAGGTAACACAGATCCTTGTTTGTATGGGTTAATTATTCGTCGATCTGTTGGTAATGCCTCGGGGCTCCAGTAGGGGGATCCAGCTCCTCTCCCTCACTCAATACAGACGAGTGAAGACGAGAGCTGCGTGTGTTTGTCTCTTCATCTTTCCCCATTACTATTTTCCCTGTTTAAGGGCACAACACTAACCTTAATCTTGCTAGCCTTGCTAACAATAGAGTACTCTTGTTACCCTTTCTTCATAAATCCCATTCATTCTAGTGTAGATGCATCAACACATAATTACTAATATAGTCTTATATTCAGTCAGTATTTTGCAGTTTGTAATACATCTGTACAGATAATCTATAGCAGCAGTGGTGGTAGATAGTAGAGAAGCCATAAAACCATCATCTTGTGCAGGTCATTATTAAGTGCTGTAAATATGTCGACCTGCTTCATGTTCCCAGGGCCACAAGGTTATGAAGCTGAGTTGTTTTTATTATGTGACTTATTGATTCCTTCAGACACAAGCGTGTTCGAGCCAGTCAGTCAGTACACCCTGAACACTGAGCTGTCCCAGAGCCAAATACATATTTATGTCACATACAAAGCATGAGCATCTGAATCCCAGCAGGAGTTAAAGTCTACTTTAGCATGGCTGCTAATCCTGCTGCTACTATTTCCAGCTTTGTGTAATCCTGCTGTAGCTCCTGCAAACAAGCAATTACACCAAAGAGGCTAAGGAAGGCCCAGGTTCAAAAGTAGTTCCGGTAGTCTATGTGTGGGTGTTAACGCTGTGTTGACTAGATTAACTTGCCTGTCTTCAGCTTTGGCATCCTGTACTGCCATATGAAGCAGCAGGTCATGACCACAGAGAGCAGAAAGAAGACCACCATGCCCAGCATGGTCCATTTCACCTTCATCTTGCTTACTTGTCGTTATGGGCAGCAGACGCAGTCTAGAAATAAAGTGTTAATGTTAGTAGAAAGTACTGAAGAATGAGTGTACCACACATACCTCACAGGCATGTTTTTCATCACATTTGACAGACTTTTTTCCTTTTCTGTTGACATGTAAAACATTTGGTTTGTCAGAAAAGGAAACGACTTTCACAGCAGCTGCAGAACAGATCATGTAGCTTACCAAAGGAGGGGAAACAAGACTCAGATGTCTCTCGTCCTCTTTGTGTCGTTCTTCATCTTCAGACAGCAAACATCCACAATTTCATTTCCTGCGAGGTCCACAGGGGAGAAGCCAGCAGGACTGCATGAACTTAGCTCTACTGCTACAGACCACTACCTACATGCACTTAATCCTGACTGTGATCCCCTGCTCCAGATGAAGGGCTGCTTCTATTCCCACTCGCCGTGACATCATAATCTGCTGGGAGGTTCAGCCACAGAGCCAAACGTAAGGAGGCCTGTAGGGTGGAAACCTGCTAAGTACTCATCCTTAGCAATCAAATCATCTCACATCCTCTGGGGTTAACTCCACGCATGCATCACTCATCCACTGCTGGATGCTCTTCATCACCACATCAGAGGGGCGGGGGAGGGTTAAGTGTGGAAATGAATGAAGATTTAGTAGATATGACCAAGCACACGTCTGACGGTAGGATGCAGATAAAACGGACTAAACTACGTTTTTAAATCTTCAAGAGATTTTAAGAGTTCCTGTCTTCAGGGTGGACCAGCAGAGCTGGTTTGTGGTGACTTCTTTTGGCTTAAAGACTCTGTTTATTTGGCAGACCAGGAGTGTCCGTCCTGGTCTAAAGTCAGGATGGGATTCTCATCATTAAATCCTAGATCTGCTGCACCTCCCTCTGTCTCTGTGCAGTAGGCTCCTCACTACATATCTCTATGTTGTTAGAGGTGGTTAGAGTTCAGATGAAGCTCCTGGTCTGTGGCGGTGGGTTTCCTGCACACTGTGGTCTTTGTCAGTCTTCACATGAACTCAGGTGACCAGGAACAACAGCTCACCATCCTCTTCTGGTGTTGGTTGAAGCTGTTGATACTGGAGCAGTGCGGTTTGTTCAACCTGTTGTCCACATACCAGATGTCAGGTGTTTGCATGTATAAATTGTCTGTGTACATAAAACAACCGCACCTTCTATAACCATCTGTTGCTCCATACTCAGGTCACATGGTCCAGTGGCTGAAGAAGTAGCATCCAGTCACACCTCATTTGTTGTAGCTTCTCTTACGTGTTGCCTCAAAATTATGTATTTGTGTGCAGTTACCTCCCCAACCACTAGAGGGAGCTGTAGACTATATGTACTCTAGTTGTAAGACCATTCAACCTTGGTGACTTCAATGATTGACACAATCCCTGTAAAAATGTCT
The DNA here is from genome assembly GCA_005408345.1 of Macquaria australasica. Classification (NCBI taxonomy): domain Eukaryota; kingdom Metazoa; phylum Chordata; class Actinopteri; order Centrarchiformes; family Percichthyidae; genus Macquaria; species Macquaria australasica. The sequence goes on along the minus strand of SEMN01000902.1, from coordinate 98,116 downwards.
GCTTTTCATCTACAGGCCTTTTTTTTTTATCCCAGCCTATACGAGCATAATTCCTCATACGTATAATGAGGACATCATGATCAACATTGATCTTTATAGAAATTTTTATTTCAATATATGTGTAACACCTGAGGATTACACAAAGGTTTTTGGTTCAATTGCCTCTTTATGCTATTTGGGTAACTTAAATGTTAATCATTGGTTCTTACTGTGATACTCTAGACCAGACTCCTGTAGGAAAAAAGGTATTTTAAAAAGAGATATCATTTTTCCATATTTATTAACACAACCAAAGTAAAATCCCAACATCGCAAAGATAACAACAAAAGATTTATTTCACAGATCCCATGTGTGATTGTTGCAGACTGACAGCTCCACCTTCAGAAAGCTGTGGCTTGCTGTGCACGACAGTTACATTAGTCATTAAATATTATAATATTTGTTCATATCCTGCCCTTCACCACTCATCACTACCAAGAACACATTCAGCTTATTATTATTATATTAATAAATGACTGACCTACTGTACGTGCCCCAACACCGTCTCCTAAAACTTATGGTCTTACCATACAGAAGTCAAAGGGAGGAAGTCAAGGTGACATGTGACATAATGGTTTGTCTGTTGATCTCAACTGCTAATATGATAACTGGTGACAGCATGCTCGAAGGTCTTTTCAACCTCTCCCTCTCTCACTCACACACACACGCAAGCTGGCACAATCAAACACAAATATGTTACTCACCAGGATGCATCATCTCAAAAAAAAACTCAATCATACTCCACTTCAGTTCCTAGCACAAGTATTTAATCATTAAATACATGTACTGACCTAGATGGCAGATTCATTATCATTAACCCATCAGTCAACAACATAGATCTGACCATAGCAAATATCTATAGATTTCTTACAGATTTTTCACATCCTTATACAATCATCATTGGAGGAAATTTGAGCTCAGTTCTTAACCCAACTGTTACAGTTTGCCTCTCAGTCCCTTCTGCAGCCACTCTCTCACACTCAGCCCTACCTTTCCCTGTCTCCAGCCCTCTGCGTCACTCTCTCTACCTGCCTGTCTCCAGCCTTCTGCATTACCCTCTCTACCTGTCCCTGTCTCCAGCCTTCTGCATTACCCTCTCTACCTGTCCCTGTCTCCAGCCTTCTGCATTACCCTCTCTACCTGTCCCTGTCTCTAGCCCTCTGCATCACCTGTACCTGTCTCCAGCCCCTGCTCTCTCCTCCCAGAACCTGTTCTTTCTTCCTTCTCCCCAGACCAGCCATCCTCGAGCCGTCCACCAGATGCCCTCAGACTTTCCCTCAGACGTCCTCATACCCCTGCTCACCCGTTCTCACTTCCCCTATCAGCCCTGCAGTCACCTGACTACTTGTTCACCTGCTCAACTCTTCTCACTGTTCTCACTCTCCATATACACCAGCCCAGATCCTTTGTTTCAGTTCATCCTTGTTTTCTTGTTGCTGTCTGCCTTGTGTTTTTGCTTACAAGCTTCTGTCACCCAAACCCCTGCTGCCTGCACTTCGAACCCTGACACCAACAGACCAATCAAGAACAACTAGCAACAAATGTTGAATCCACCCTGACAACAAGAATATATATAGAGGAGTTAGGTAATATATATAGGCATATAAATACTCCAAAGTAAATTAATGTTCTTTTTTTCTCCAGCACTACTAACTCAATTATACAGGACATAAATCAATCCGTTTAACAAGTGACTGTGCCTCCCTCCTATCTCCTTAGTTCTCCAAAGGAAGCTATTCTACAAACACCCTTTCAGATGGAGCTTTAATATCTCAGTCCTCAGAGATCTAGATCACCAACACACACACAGATCAAATGAAATTAAATTTGACATCTTAAAGTTTCACATGATAATTTACAATAATGCTGCCAGAAAAGCCCACTTCAAGATCATTTTTGAAAACAAACACAACCCCAAAGTCCTCTTCTCCTTCTTGAGTAGATTGTATTTGACCAACTACATAATCATCTGAATACCAATAATATATTAGATAAATTCCAGTCCAGCTATCGCACCAACCATAGCATTGAAACGGCTTTATTAAAGGTAATAAATGACCTGAGAATTTCAGCTGAGTCAAACAACGTGGCTGTCCTCTTTTTGTTAGATTTGAGTTCTACATTTGAAACAATTGAAAACAGCATTTTAATCAGTTGTCTTTAGAAATGGGTGGGTCTCTCAAAGGCAGTGCTTGACTAGATTCACTATTTGTCAGAAAGAAAATGTTTTGTTAGTTTAGACGACTTTGTATCACAGACATTTGACAGTGAACTTTATGACGACATATCAGTGCCAAAATCCGCACATGCAAATGAGATCCTCGCGCGCAACTCTAACAAACTCAACTCAAACAACTCAAACAGCCGAGCGCACGCAGAATCGGAAGGAGCGTGTGACTGAGTGCACGACTGCTATCATTGCTCTGCTGCTTGCAAAACTTTCATCTGCTTACTCGCGAGTGGTTTTTCTTTTTGGCAGTAAGTGGGCGGATCCAGTCACCATTGTATCCCTAAATATAATTGGTTACAGTCCTCATCTTTTAGGATGGGACGTTGTCTTTGTATTGGCCCAAGTATAAAAGAATGGAAGAAGAAACACTGAAGAAATGGCTGTGGAAACACCTCACATAAGAGCTATTTCATTTTACTAGTTTCATTATGCTACATTAACATTTTACTATGAGGGAAACTGGCCTGAATTTTTACACTAGCCTACCGTTAGCTGATAAACGTTAGCTAGCTAACATTAGCTAATCAGCTTACAGAACAGCTACTGTTACTGCGAAAGCTACAGCGACCCAGTGGCACATGGGAGAAGTTTGCCTTCATGGCCGGTGGTTAATGTAGTGAAACGATCGCAGTTTGGTTGTGGAATGTGGTATGTGGAACGCTGAGATTGTGAATTTAGTTAAATTAACGTTAGCCTAACATTACGTATGTATGTATTACCAGTGAGGTGACAGGTATGGCATGTTTTGATGAAGAGAGCAACGTCTCGACACCTCACTGGTCACCATTTATTTAAGTTGGCAAAGTAACTTATATTGTCCGTGTGTCGCAGATAGTTAAACATGACTTTTCATAATATTCATAATATTAATTATTGCAGCCAAACCTGTAATTGTAATGAGTGGAGCAGATCATGGCAACCCCCACTGGAAAAAAAAGTGAGAGCACGCGCCAGAGAAATTCCTAGAAAGTTACCGGGAGAGATGGCCATGCCTCCTCATCTCCAGACGTCCCCACCATGCATTCTGCACAGTCTGCAATACTGATATTGACATCAGTCATCAAGGATCAGAAGGTAATAATTAGACATTGAATGATAGCCTATGCATATCACAAGCTATATATTCAGGTAAAGTTAAGTCATGTTTTTTGAATATGACAAGTAATTGTAATAACAGTAAAAGTAAGTAATAATATAATAAATGTTGACTGGGAAATTGCTGCTGACCATGATGGCAAAGACGAGGACGCAGGGATTGTCGTTCCTGAATTTGAGTGCCCTTTGAGTCCAGAGGAAATAACTGACCCCATCACTCCAGTCAAGGAACTTTACCTACTCTGCCGCGAGTATGTATGTGGAAGATGTGGCTCTTAAATGGAAGGAGAGAAAAGGCTTGTGAGACTAGCCAATTGTTTTCACTGACAGTCCATACAGATGTATGTCAAGATATTAAACATTCTTGGTTTCAGGGTTCATACAAGGTATAAAAAGGTTAGAAAATGCTTAATTTTAACCATTGTGATTTCAAGGTTAGGAATATGCTTGAATTTGAATATACTCCTGGAAAAATGCTTGATTTTCAACATAATCTTGGTGTTTCATCATCGACACAGTCACTCATGTAAACTAAAAATCTTTCAATATTTAAAATGAAACGATCCCATCGTCGTATACTGCAACATTTCTTCTGGCTACGCCTAAAGCGAGACGTTGCCCTCTTCATCAAAACATGCCATACCTGTCACCTCACTGGTAAGCCTAATCAGGTTGTTAAACCTGCTCCCTTACATCCAATCCCTGCAATTGGACAGCCTTTTGAATATTTGATTGTTGACTGTGTGGGTCCCCTGCCCTGGTCCAAATCTGGACACATGTATTTGTTGACTGTAATGTGTGAGTGTTACGAACTCTGACACGAGAACACAGACTCAAATGCACAACTCGGAAACCAGACTTTCTGAATGCAAAAGTTCTTTACTAAAGAAAACAAAGTATCAACAAAAAGCGCTCACAACGAGGAAAATCCAAAAACAGTACATAAACACGCTCACTGGCGGAATTACTCAACAAAAGACTAAATACAAAAGGTCCAAAAAGCAAGGAATTACCTTGAAAGTACAAAGAAACACAAAAACCAAAGAATACGTGGGCATGGAGAAAAACGCTGGCTCGCTTGGAGAGACTGACACGAAGACAGGACAAGACGAACTGGCACAGGACAAAGGAAAACGATGACTATATATACACACACAAGAGGAAGGGGAACACAGGTGAATCCAATCAGGGGTGGGGCAGACAATCACAAACAGGCGGGAAGGCCAACAAGGGAAGGAAGTCAGACTGAAACAGAAGGAGAAGATTTACCAAAATAAAACAGGAAGTGCAGAACGAGACTAGACGTGAGTGAACTTGACATGAAACTGACAAACATAAAACATGACACTAGCAGATCTGGCGAGACACCACAGTGAGGTTATGAGGTATCCTGCTGCTTATCCGCTTCGCACCATTACAGCCAAGGCATATCCCTAAAGTTATACAGTCTGACCAAGGTTCCAGTTTCACATCCCATCTGTTTGCTCAGGTGCTTAAACAGTTACACGTAAAACACATCAAATCTACAGCAATCCATGCACAAAGCCAGCGTGTACTGTGGAATAAAAATCTCGAAGATGGGCCAGATGGTCTTCAGATCTTCACCACACTTGTACTTAACTAATAAACTTCAACAAAAACAGCTGAGTCGAGATGAGTTCATATGTGAATAAAGTTTACTGCAGAATCAACAAATTACAGCAAACACGAGTCCTTCCATGGAGTGACTGATCATACAGTGTACAGGTCTTCACTTTTATACTCTTCTCTCACCCCTCCTTTTTCTCCTCCTGTTGTGGAGCCTAATACATGGCGCCACCCGTTGACCTTGACTTGGTGGACAGGCTGTTTTCTCACATCTTGGTCCAGATACTATTATCTTAGTTTTTTGGCAAATTCTCCTCATCCAATAACTAATTGTGTCATATTCGAGATTCTCTGCCAATTTCCATAGGCCCAATGTTTCAGATTAGTAAATAATAGTATCTGACTGCGGATAACTGCGTCATATTCTAGAGTCTCTTCCAATTCCCATAGGCCCAATGTTTCAGATCAGTAAATAATAGTATCTGACTGCAGCTACTCCTGTTTTTTTTTTTTAAAACAGGGTACACTTGGTACTTTTATTGTTCATTGTTCCTCCAGCCGTCACCTCCTTCACTATGCTGTACTGTTTGATACATTTTATGTGTGTGATACATTTTATGTGTGTGTGTGATACATTAAGCTGTGACCTCTCTGACTTGGTCCTACTTACAGTGTAGAACGGATTTTTCTCCTGTGATTCAACTACATTGATTATTATTTCCCACAGTACTTGAACGTTTTCACTGAATGCAAAAATCATTATTGCGTGCTTACTGTACTGAGCTGTCGAGGGACTGTGAGGAAGGGATGCCCTGGTTACTGTTACCCTCTTGTGAGGTTATCCAGGAAAGCACAGGGTTCAGCCCGAATGATCTAGTGTTTGCGGTTTTGCAAGATGGATGTTTGCCAGAGGAACCACCCCAAAATCTCACTGATCATGTGAATGGGTTCAGACTAAAACTGTACAGGGCAGGTGAATTGGCAAAACAAAAACTCAAGATTTCACAGGGAAAAATGAAAAACATATATGACTGGCGAGCTGAGGTTAATCAGTTTAGTCCAGGGGACCGTGTTCTTGCCCTTCTGGCCCTGGTCACTTCGCCTTTCCAGGCAAAATTCAGCGGTCCTATCTCTTTGGCGCACCAAGTCTCTGATCTTAACTATTTGATTGAAACTCCTGGCTGTAGAAAATCTACAAAGCTGTTCCATGTAAACCTTCTAAAGCCATATCACACTCGTGAGTCAGTGTTTCCAGCACAGCAGGACTCCCTAGTTGTAAAGCCAGTTTTGGTCGCCGTTCCTGCTTCTGCATCTGCCATTCCAGATCCAGCTGTAGTGGAGAGGGAGGGAGTGGAGATTGTGTCTAATGATGGGTTGTTGCAGGATGATGGGTTGTTGCGGGAAACACTGCAAAATTTGGATATACTCGTTAATAACTTGGATGTGGATAAACATGCTGAATTGGTTGAACTAATCAAAAGTTATCCATCTCTGTTCTCTGATACCCCATCTCAATAACACCTAATAGAGCATGACATACGTAGATGTTGAAGATGCTGAGCCCATCGTGTGTCTGATGAGAAGCAGAGACAGTTGGAGGCCGAAGTTCAGTATATGCTAGACAATGGCATTGCTGAGCCTTGTCTATCTAACTGGGCCTCCCCATGCTCCTAGTCAAAAAGTCGGATTCTAGTTTGAGGCCTTGTATTGACTACCTTAAGGTGAACATTCTCACTAAACCTCACTAAATTCGATCTTCTCAAAGGGTACTGGCAAGTCCCACTCACCAAAAGGGCAAGAGAAACGTCAGCATTCATAACTCCCTCCCCTTGTACTCCTACACAGCAATGCCATTTGGCCTAAGGAATACTCCTGCAATGTTTCAACTGCTAATGAATCATGTTTTTTCTGGTCTTACTGGTTGCGCTGTTTATCTGGATGATGCAGTGGTGGACCAGATAAACTCAAGCGAGGATTAAGGAGTGAGGAAATGTCAAATAAGAGACTTGTAATGTACCCCCATAGTCTGTCTTCCTGTCCCTCCTCTCCAGCCACATTTATGTTTTCCTTCACTGGTCTACCAGTTCCCCTCGGACTGACCCTCACACACACCTGTTCTCACTTCCTTTATCTGCTCTGCAGTTACCTGGACTTCCCCACCCACCTCCTCATCTGTATCTCATTCCCTCATCAGCCTCCCTACATATACTGGTCCACTTCCTTTGTTCAGTTGTCATTTCATTCCTAGTGCCTTGTACCTTGTGTATTTGCCTACAAGCTTCTGTAACCCAAACCTAGACCTCTACCTGCCTCCCTGTTACTTGTCTGCCTGTCTGCCTTTAAGCTCTGCCTCATCTGTCTGCATTTGGGTCCTATCCCCATTGCCCTACATTTCAGTTGTAACAAGGTGTCATTGTCTCTCTCTCTCTCCTAGGACCCACGCTGGTCAGGTTATTTTTTAGTTAAACATTTTGCTGCCTGCACCTCATTCCTTTTTGTAAATAGTTATGTTTGTTTATTTCAAATAAAATCATTAATTGGCCCTTTAACCTGACTTGTCTCCCTTCTTTGTAACATGCGTTGAACCGGTTTGTGACAATGTTGAAGCTGTTGATGTTGATGCTGAAACTGATACTGATGTTGAAACTGATGCTGATGTTGATGAACCAGCATTTCAGTCACACAGAGTGAATCAGCTGGAGCTCCATCATCACCATCATCTCATGTTACTGAGACGTCAGACACAGTGAGCTGCTGAACGTCAATTTCATGCAGTCATTCGCAGCAGCAGCAGCACTGATATCAAGTAGTCTGTGTTATTGTATGTGTTTACTTGTTGATTTGTGTGGGTGTAACGATGGGTAAATGGAAAGGGGAGGCTTTCAATATATGTCGTTTTCAATATATGTGTCTTTGGACAAACCACTGTTGTTGATATCTATAATTGATATTTTGTTGTTGAACTTGGAGGACTTGTTGGCCAGCCTGTCTGAGTTTTCTGAGTGTTTACACCTGTCCCATGGTGCAGTCCAGCAGTGATTCCAGAGACTGGAGCCCCTACAGTGAAGCAGCCACAGAAAGGCACCAGCTTTACTGCTCAATCTATGACCCACAAGTCAAAACAGATTACATCTGATTGGAACGCTGATGGTGCGTCTGACCTACAATCTGCTGCGTTCTCATCGCCATCTCCCTGGGCTAAGGTTTCCATGGGAACAAGCCCTGGGCTCCTCTAATCTGTTGTTTCCAGCCCTCACTCATCTGGAGGAAGATTGGATTCCTTTTTGTCAGGCCCATATTCTTCTGCTCTATTTCCTCCCTGAGCTCTCTACCTCTCTCTCTGTCTGCCCCCCTCCCTCTCTGTCTCTCTCCAGTCTCTGTTATGAAATAGCTCAGACAGCTCAGCTGTAGGATCTGTGGACAAGACAGCAGCTAAAGCACAAAACTCTCAATGAATAAAACATTTACTCATACGAAATGTTAAGCTTTGTATGTTTTTCTGTTTATAATTTCAAATATATAATATATGTACAGAGGAAAGACCGTGTGCGTATACACTATATGGCCAAAAGTATGTGGACACCCTAACATTGAAGCCATAGGTGGTAGCTGAACATGTGAGCATGAATGTGCTGCTCTAACAGCCTCCACTTTGCTGGTTTCACTCTTTCCTCCAGATGTTGAACCTGCTGCAGGGATTTACTCCCATTCAGACTCCAGAGCCTCAGTGAGGTCCAACACTGATGGTGGTGATCAGGACTGCCTCACAGTCTGTGTTCCAACTCATCCCAAAGGTATAGGGGTGAGGCTCTGTGCAGAGCAGTCAAGTTCTTCCACACCAAACTGGGAAAAGCATTTCTTTATTGAGCTGCTTTGAACATTTAATTTTATCTTCAGTTGCTTTCACTGTTCTAGTGGTCCAGTGTGTTGCCCTGTACTGTACATGTTCATTAGACTGACATTATTATTTCCTTTTTATTATTGCTCTGCATGTTAATAGCCTCTCTTAATTACTGTTTTCATGTCACTGTCTCCTTCAGGGTGACTTTGTAACATCTGTCCAAGGGCCGCATGTGCTGCAGACCTGGACCTCCTGTCCAAGTCTGAAAGCAGTAGACAGGGTTTCAGGACCAGTCAGCTGGGATTGGGATGGGATGGACAGTCATCTTTTAATATATTTATGTGTTCATTTATATATTAATTCATTTAAAATAAAATGAAAAAATGTGCTTAAGTATACAGTACTTGAGTAAATGTACTTGGTTGCTGCTGCTGGAAATAAACAATAATAACTGCTGTGATAAGTGGATTGAACCTAAACAGACAGCTCCTTAATAAAAGCTCTTTGCTTTTCCACAGCAGGACGACTTCTAGTGGTTTTTCAGAGTAAAGCTCGCGTTAGGATTCAGTTGGTGGGGCAGCAGGATGCCGGTGCTGTGTCGTTTTTCCGGTGTTTTTCCGCCCCCTTCCTTTTGGTTTCGCCCAAACTAGCCTGAGCAGCAGCTCCTCAGCCTTTATCCTTCTGCTGCTGATGATGATGAGGATGAGAATGAGGATGATGCTCTGCAGCTCTGAATGAATACACAGTCAATGGCCCGCTGCTGGTTGGCTGCGCGATGAACGCATTGGCTTTTTACAGTCAAATGCCTGGAATAACTGTGACTATGGATATCTTATATTTCTTGTGGATGCTGCCGGCGGTGTGGGCTGTCGAAGGTAAGTTGGTGTTTAACTCTTGTTTGACTGTAAATGGTTGAATGTGTGTGGACGCATAGAGCGACAGGGACAACAGCAGAGCTCCATCATGAACGTAAAAGCACAGACTACATGTTTTAACCGCGTCTTACAGCACGGAGGACTCCTGCGCATAACAGTGTCCCGTGCTGGTGTTCGGATGTACTGTGTATATCTCTGTTAAAGCGCACTGTGCTGTGGAAGACTCAGGCTGCAAACATGTCAGTAGGAGAGGCTGGAATTAATCTGCTTCTCTGGCTTCTGCTCTTTATTTGACAACATTAAAGGCCGCCGGGAATATTCACCAGTACAGTCGCGTTGTCTCGACTGTGCCAGAATATATTATTATTATTATTATTATTATTATTATTATTATTATTTTAGGTATCCGTACTGTTACTGCTCACTGTGGACTGATGGTCAGTCTGTATTACATATGCAAAACGTGTGTAAATAATTATAGGGAGCAGCACATAAAGTCAGTGTATCCAGCTCTGGAACCTCCAGGATGAAGGCACAGAGTGAGTAGAAACTGGAGAATGTATGGATATTTAACATATTCATGATGAATGGTAATCTACCCATGCATAGCCTCCAATTACAAAGGCTATTTAACCGCTGCAGCCTCACTGACCTGCTGTGGGTCAGTCAGTACAAACTGCTGAGCAGCCAAACATTGTTCAAACTCACAGAAATTTTAGTGCAGATCCCAAAGTTTCCAAGTATACCAAATATGTCAAATGTTTATACACAATACATCTATATTTCCACTTGATGGTGGAGGAGATTTCCCTCAGTGGAAACATTGTGAAACTTCACTGGAGAGCTGGAACAAGATGTGTATGATAGGATGATGTGATAACATCTGTTATAACAGCCTTAAAGCTCACGTACTAAAAAGATGGGATGTTGATAAGCTAACTATGGAATGGGGGTGATATTAGACCTAAATGTGTGTCACAATAGTCTAGTCCCCTGACAGATTAAAAAAAATAGTGGTATCAGCAATTGTTACTTGCAAAAACACTGCTTCTCTGGGTGATATCTTTTCTTTTATTCTCATTTTACATGTCAAAGTCACAGGACATATCTATCTATCTATCTATCTATCTATCTATCTATCTATCTATCTATCTATCTATCTACTGCTTGTGATATTATTAATGTTATATAAAAGTGAAACATGCTGCATTAACAGAAAGCAGCTTCAGGAAGTCACATTTAAAGGGGCACCTTCAGTGCACATCAGTTTACTCATCATGGTTAGTGGAAACAGATGTGTAATATCTTCTGTGGCTCTGCAGGAGAGTATAACCCTGATGATGTCATGGTGATGTCATTAGAGTTACTTGAGATCTGAAATTCTAAATAGAAATACTGTGTTGCAAACTGCTCTGGTTTGAAACATGTGGGTATTTATCAGGGAAGGAGGTTTATCTCTGCTGCTGTTGAGATTTCCTTCCTGAATCGGTCCTTACCTTGTGGAAGACCTTAGGGAAATTCATTTCTGATGTGAACATAATGTATGTGAGCATGTCTGTCACACCTAACATACATTAAGCTGCTCTGCATCAGTGAACATGCATATGTTTCAGAACTGAAGTACTTTAATATTATAAGAAATAAAATTAATATAGAACTGAACTTCATTTATTTATTTTCAAACTCTCAATGACGCTTTATCGTTTTACAGGAAATAAAACTTAATTAAAATACAAACCTGCATGAACAAAATAAAATCCCTGTATTGAAGACAATGAAGGACTTTAATAAGGAACGTGGATGGTTATGGGATTATTTGAGTCTGTTTGCAGCTTCTCTCGCAGGCTGGAAGCCAACTTGTTTATTTGCTGCAGTGATGATGAATCGCTGGAGGGCTGGAAAGTTTTTTTCAGTCTTTCACAGCCAGTGAGTGTCATTTTACAGCTATGCTAACAGCGTGCAAGCAGGTAATGTGCTCATACGCCTAAAACAAGTTCTTGTAACATCTCCACTCTCTGCCATACCTTTGGTCTGGAAAGTGAAATCTTAAACCTGCAAACAGTGATATTTTAGACAATAGTGGTCTTCTAACTAGACCTGATCCCCAACATTAGTGGACCTCACTGAGGCTCTGGAGTCTGATGGGAGTAAATCCCTGCAGCAGGTTCAACATCTGGAGGAAAGAGTGAAACCAGCAGTGTGGAGGCTGTTAGAGCTGCACATTCATGCTCACATGTTCAGCTACCACCTATGGCTGCGATGTTTGGGTGTTCACATACTTAGGCCATGTAGTGTGTAACTTTAATGAAGTTGAGTTGGAACAAGGTGATGATGATGCTATCTGAGGACTGAATGTGGGCAAAGTTCCCGTTGTGCCAACAAGCAAACAGTTTATCCAAATGATCTGAAGCGCTTAAGTTGGAGGGCAAACTGAAAGTGAGTGGACAACTACAGTCAGCACAGGAGGTCAAAGTTGAAACAGGGAGTTGAAACTGACAGTTTGGGTCATTATTTTACCTTCCTTTTCTCTTCCAAACAAAGTTGGTTAACATGTTTCCAACCTGTCTGATTAGTTGACGGCTCGTGTTTGATCCCTGTCAGACTTCTCTTTAGTGATGTCCAGAAGACTTGTGTTAGATATAGTACATGGTGCTGAGAGGAAAAACTCATCAACGTGCAGCAGGAATATTAGACGCTGATCTATGGGGCCTGATGTGACAGCCCTACTGATTTATATTCAACTTATTATTATCTTATTATAGCATTTAAGATTGTTCCACCAATCTTGACAGATGCTGGTTAATTTTGCAAAACATAATGTTCCTTTTTATAAGAAGTCTATGTCCAGTATCTCCCCCGAGTGTTTGTTTCGACTTGTATTGACCAAAGTGAAGACATTTAAATGTGACCGCTCATATCTTTGGGACCATAGATATAAAATAGTAGATGTGACGTTACGTCATAACTCATGGGATAACCGTCCGCCATCTTAGCTGGGTATTGTTTACAATCGCCACCTATGGGCAGCAACTATGTTTGTCGGCTGTGCAGCATTTAATTGCTTTACTAAAAGGACCAAAGAGATCAGGGAGGCTGGCATCACTCCACACGTCAGTATAGATGAGAGATTTATTTTTTACATATGGGTCAACTAAAACTATAAAAAGTTAGTAAACTAGGTAACTTTACTGTTTCTCCACCAACTAACCGACCAGCTAAGTTGTAAGTTGCTGATTGCTAGCTCTCAACAGCATTGATCAGTTAGTTAAACAGTTAAGTTATAACCAGCAAACATTGTTTTAATGTTAGCTAAGCTAACTTAGAGCTCAAAGGTAACGTTTAGTAACGTTAACGTTATAACAATGTTATTAATTTTACCCTAACATTTGACCACTAAGCAGCTGAGTCCATGCCAATCAAGTGTAACGTTAAAGTAAACACAACACGTTAACAAAAAGCGCTCGTCTTCACTCGTAATTCCCATTTAATAAATCACGAGGCAAATCAACACAACAGTAACGTTAGCCACGTCCCTGACAGCAACACAGAACACTAACCAACCACACAATCAGTCAATTTATTGTTATTCAAGGCCGAGGAGTCGCGCTTAATGTTACATGTTCACCACATCTAGTTAACCCAAAAATAGCCGCCTCGAATCCAGCAATCAGTCATCATGCTGTATGTTAACACCACTTGTTGTCAGCTTATCTCATGCCTTTACATGCTTTTCCTTTCAGTAAAGCAAATAAAAAAGAATCCTTGTCTTGATCAGGTCTAAGGAATCCAGTCGGAGATTTGGACCTGAACTGCGTTTCCTTGCCATGAGAATGAAAAACAACTGCGACGAGTCCATCAGGAGTTCTGCTGAAGGCATTAACGTTACAGCACAAAGAAAACCTTTCAAAACTAAACTTAATCAACAAAAATAACTCCTCACTTGCAGTTAGCAAGGCTCTCCGACCTCTCCTCTTATCGTCAAAACAAACCCTGTGTGTGTGTGTGTGTGTGTGAGAGAGAGAGAGAAATATATCTTTTCCTTATGTACAATTTATGACATTAATAAATATATTAATATATTACAGTAGGTGGGTTTCTCTCTTGTGTTTCTGATTGTAATTGCCTACCAATATAGGCCATAATACTGAATCTATTTAGGATTTCTACATAAAAGATATGGCTTAATGTAGTATATTAGTCATTCAGAATACAAAAGACAGTTCTTACATATTAAGTTCAGTCAAAATTGAAAAAATAAAATCATTGTCTGCAATATAGGTGCACAATTATGAGATTATCTTCATGACTGAAAGCATGATTTGTTCTATTGGAGCTTTAATAATCAAATTTCTACCACAATGTTTGTTTTTTTGGTTCATTCTAGACAGGCACAGTTGTCTTACGCTCTTTACTTTGAATAAAAAGCAGTATTGGTGTATTGGTAGAAACATAAAAGGATTATAAAGACAACATAAGCCTCTTTCACCACAGGTTCCAATTACAGCAAGTTTAAAACTGGACCCAGGTAAGATGGCTGCCATATGGTTCCATCACATCTACTGTTTTATATCTATGTTTGGGACCATCTGATGATCTCAGTACTGTTATTTGATTGGTGATATCAATGTTATGACAATTCAACATTTCAGTTCAGCTTATTCAACCTGACATTTGGCCTCACTGGTTAGAGGCGACACTTTTTGTTTGTTCCTGAAGAGAAGCCAGGCTGGCCTCAGTGGCCTCTGCTGACATTTCTCAAAGGCAGACAGTTATCTAAGCCAATCAATATTCAGTGTTTGGAGCACCTCAGTGCTCTTTAGCCTCTGGGAGCAGTGATAGAAAACACTGAGCATTAAAACAGCCCATGACCCACTTCTTCACTGGCTAATGGTCGCTTCACTAACTTGTGTTAGCATGACAGATAGCCACAGCAGTTTCACATCAGTGGGCAGACTGTGGAGCCGCTTGCAGTCAGGAACATGTAACTCACTGTAGTTAGCTAGCGTCTAACTTGTCTTGTTACCTTTCAGTTCAGTTCAGAGATAACCACATGGAGTCAACTCAAACAGCAGTTATGGTAAAACGTGTTTTCTCTCTTTAACACTCACCCTGCTCCTCTCTGCTCCACCTGCTTCTTTACTGTGTTTCACCAGCACTTATTACCATGGACACATTCTAATAAAAGGAAATATAAATCATTTAATTGGCAAGAAGCACATTACACTGATATAGTGTAATTTTACAAGCCTGCAGTATATTTTATTTTTTATTTCTGTAACATATTTAAAGTGCTTTCAGATTAAGGCATTCTGATTTATTTGTTTATATACTGATCAGTTCATACGAGTGTTTCATGTTATATTCAGTGTGCTGGAGTACACAGCAATACAACAAAGAGGTGTCATTGTCTAAACACTTAGTTATTTACTGTCCACTCTATATAACTCTAACTTGACGCATTACATTAACGCAAATTTATATTGCACATATTCTTAATACTGTGACCATTTGCACACTTAAACACAGTACAGCTTTTTACTTACTTTAACAGATATATTTTACACATTTTTATTGTAAATGTCTCTTTTTATATGTGAGACTTTTAACATTTTCTTTTCTCTTACTATGTTTACTGTCATGCACCAAAATACCAAGACAAATTCCTTGTGTATGAAAACCTACCTGGCAATAAACCTGAAAATCCAATAAGCATATTTTCTGTTGAATGTGCAGTGCAACCCTTTTGATGTTCACTCCTGCATTTCAGGGTTAGATTTTCCTCCAACATTTGTAAAATGAGCTGATAAATACAGGGATGGAATTTGGGGGAAAGAATGATAAACCACTCAACATCAGTCACACCACGCCTTGCTTCTGGCGGCGTTTTATTTACGTAAGGTAAAAGGCTCATGTACTTCAGTGCATTCTCCCAACACGACACTGAGGCTGTCAACCCACTGAAGCATAACTTTTAGTAAAGCATAAACCCACTGTTGCATGTTCTGTTTTCCCAGGAGGTCAGTAGATTTAGTCCATGTGACATCTGTTCAATCAGTCTCTGCACTGACTTGTTTGCATGAGGGACAAATGTTACCAGACAGCAGTTTTTTCAATTACATTTTATTCTCTGGCACAAGTTAGAAAACACAACGGGCCATCAGCACACTTAAAGCCCTGCAGAGTCCACCGCCACTTTCATTTTTCATGACAGAAAGAAAAAATGAATTTACAGTCAAAAAAGACAAACTCAAAAAGCAGTTTTATCTAAAGTTTATTATCAGTGCTGATGTCTGAAGGTAATATTACCTGAAACACACACTCCATTTGATTACACAATCCCAACTCAAGGTCCACGTAC
This sequence comes from Macquaria australasica, assembly GCA_005408345.1. Classification (NCBI taxonomy): domain Eukaryota; kingdom Metazoa; phylum Chordata; class Actinopteri; order Centrarchiformes; family Percichthyidae; genus Macquaria; species Macquaria australasica. The sequence goes on along the minus strand of SEMN01000902.1, from coordinate 82,091 downwards.
CGGCTTTTTCCAGAGCTTTCAACTGTATCAGAGTTTGGAATGAACTTAAGTGAAAGTGTTGTTGGTCGCTGTAATCATTCCTCCTCTCCAGACAACTTTTTTCCAATGGTGTCACTGTGTCATCTGACTGTGCATGAGGAGAGCTGATTCGACTTGCAGGTTAAACTAAGTTGTTTCTATTAATAATTTGTCCAAACTCAATGACATGTCAGAGAGGTTTTCTTACAGGACAGTGGCAGAGCAGAGCACTCAGTGGTTGCTTTGCTTCCTGTCTTTTCTGTCTGTTTGTCATGCTGCATGGTAAACCTCCTGTATGCTGCTTTAATCTGTGGAGCAGCTGATTGCATGGAGGCCAGCAGGCAGCTGGGGGGGGTACAGACGCTGCAGTATCTGTTTGAAATGTACATCATGCCCACTTAGGCACTTACCTTCTCCTCAGAGCTAAACTCCCATCTGGACAGTGTATTTATATAGAGTCCAGGCCTGCGGTGGCAGACCAGGCCAGTGTCGATAGGAAGTGTGTTCAGAGTGGCAAAACCTTAACCTTGTTAGTGACCGTGCTGCTGGAATCAATCATCTTAAAAACGTTTGTATTGAATGTTTTTGAATTGAACGTTCAGAAACATCTTCACTGAATGGTTTTATTGTCCAGTATCAAAGTCCTGTCCGGTGAGGTTAGGTGGACGACTTTACACTCTGACCTCCATCACTGATAGCAACTTGTTCTCTCTCTGAACTGAACTGGTGCAACAAACATCACCTCTCTTTGTTCACATTACAGAGCAGGTGAGGCTCTTCATGTACTATACAGAACATTTGAATCTCTGCTACACAGTGGAGCACTGACAGAAAAGCTTGGAGCAAAAGACGGTATCCCCTTTGCTCTGAATGGAACATTTCAGGGGGCCCAGAGCTAAGCATAGGTGGGGCCCCTGGGAGTTTTACTAGTTTCTAGCATCTCTGCATGGCTCATCCCGCAGTCCAAAGACACGCAGGTCAGGTGTGGTCAATGTGAGTATAAATGTGTTTCGGCTCCAGTCCTCCATGGCCCTGAGTAGCATTAGCAGGATGAATGAGCATGTGACCAAAGTACACTAAACATAACAGGAGAGAAAAGATAAATTCTCATTCCACCAGTCTGCTGCTCTTCTCGACGCAGAGTTGCATTTAAATTTCTTTAAGTATCTTTACGGAGAGGCGGAAGAAATGGATGGATGGATGGATAAATATCTTTATAATCACAGTTCTGCAATGCACTAATTCTTATTTTGTCTTTGCCATACAATGACCACACATCCTCAGATTAGATGTGTCGTTTTATGCACAAATGTGTAGAAAGATATTATATTTTCCTAGTAGCTTGTAACATAAGAATATTTCACTCCTTTTAGTTTAATCAAATTATGTGGATCAATATTGTTTTCTGTTCCTGTCACATTTCAGACTTTTTTATGTACCGAAGTTATATTAAAGTTATATAACAATTTATTCTTACTAAGAGAGCTAACTATCTAACTGTAAGACAACAGGATGAAGAATATTGAATGGGCACTGTTTGTTTGTTTGTGTAGCTTGACTTGGTCTCATCTCAGACTTGAAAGTGACTTGGACTTTTCAGGCACTCTACCTGAGTGGTCAATGTACCCACACAGGTTGTGTCAATTAGTTTGAGGCAGTAAAACACAACTTTATTTAAGAATATGCACCATCACAATGTACAGTAAACAAAGTGTTAAAACTAGATTTTGACGAAGGGTCCCTCTACAACGCAGGACCAGAAGATATGTGAACTAATATCCAGAGCTAAATATTTAATATTTTACAGAAGTGGTGCAAATTCCTCTTTAATAGTTGGCAGTAAACCTGGGGCTTTTAGGGCCCTGTCATGTCGTGTGTAAGAGAATAAGAGCTCAAAGTAAGAGATGATGTTGCACTAACCAGTGAGTATGTAATGTCAGACCTCTACACTGTGTGTGATAGTGAATTGTACCTAAAATCTACTATAACATTAATACTTTACATTGATGATTAACATTATAGGTCAGGCTACATTTAGGCTCAAGTTAAACAATGTCTAATTAAGAAATAAGGCAGGAAAGTGTTGCAGTCTAAAGGCAGCATAGCGGCAGCGCTGTGACATAAAACAAAGTGAATTTCACTCATGTATCCCTGTGGGTTTAATCCAGCATGGCGTACAGAGCGTGGCGCAGCCTACAAGGATTATGTGTGCTGGACTTGGCCCACTCTCTCCTCCTCTTTGCCCTACTTTTCATTGACTCATGCAGAGAAAGGCAGAACAAGAGCGCTCTCTCTATATATACTGCAGGAATGCAGGGACAGATGGAGCCAGTGGGGAGGGGCGGGAGCCATTATTGGACACAATGAGTTCTGCAGTGTATGATGGGAACAACAGCACATCTAACACAGGGTTTACTGAAATATAAAGTCCCGAATAATAATAATAACTCATGAAGATGATCCAGCCCAGTAAGAACCAGGAAGTGTTGGTGCTCTGAGATCCAGCTTGATGTCATTAGTGTTCAGTAGTTCCTTCGTGTTAAGTGATTTCCAGCAGCATATTGAGTCCAGTCAGTTGAGTTCAAACTGCAGAGACTGAGGAGCTGCCATGATGAATGCCTAGTCACGAAAGGAGGGTAACATATACTACTGCAACCCTGCCCTCGCCAGCCCATGCTGTCCCAATTTCCCTGCTCCAGCTCCCATCAGCAGCTCCAGCCAATCACAGCCCGCCTGCATTTTAGATGCACAAATACAGCACTGCTCTTCATTATTAACAAATATATTAATTTGTGTCTTCTAAGCTCCTCTCACTCTGATCTCTCCGATCATGAAACATTTAATCAAAATTCATCTGCATAAATTCACAGGTCCATTTTATCTCAAGTAACCTTCTGTTGGATGGAAGCAATTTACAGTGAGTAGAAGAAGAACCTGTGTTTGCGTCTATAGTTTGTATCAATCAATGAATATTTGGTAAAAAGATGCAGTATCAATATTTATTGAATCAGTCTGCCTGAATATAGTCAGTACCCACACACTGGAATATTGCAATACACAAATATATACATACAGTGTATACAACTACAAATGTATACTGTACATATATTAACACAATGTACAGCAAATAAAGATTGTACCTGTAAATGACTATTTGTACAATATTGTCATAGCAGCAGTCAATTATCCTCCATGTAAATACTGAAATTATAAGTCCTTATTGTGTAATTTTTCTGTGGCAATATGTCATTCTATTGTATGTATTTTATGTATTTTAGTTTCTTTGAATATATAGCTGGGTATAAAACCTCTGTACCAACCGAAATGTGTCAAAACAAAGCTTGACATTGAATGTCTGGTCAAAATCATAACTTTGTGTTCTCTGATCAGACCTGATTTAAAGCAGTTGGTTTTTCTTTTTGTTTTTAGTTTTTTTTGTTTTGTTTTTGACCACTTACGGCCAAAGGAAAAAAATATGTCTGTTTAGCTGCTAAATGCTCCACTATGTTCCCCAGCTAGTCTCTAACTGTGTCTGCCTGCTGTTTGCTGCTGAGCAGGTACTGTACAGTGGCTTTATCTCTCAGCTGTTGTGGGCTGTAAAACCAAAACAACAAGCTGAAAGATGCTAAAACGCTCGTTAGAGGGTTGGTGACATAGACTGTATATAAAGATGGACGACGCGTCTCCACTTCCTCTCATTGTAAAAATCCCGGATATGGGAGCTGCCATCTTGCGCATTTGGAGCCAGAGTCTGCGCAGTAGTGATCCGCGGTGGAGCCGCGGTATCAAGTTCCCGTCTATACACCCGCCTTAGCCAATCACGAGCACACTCACAGTTGTCAGTCATGATGTGACACCTCGTTTTTATAGCGTCAAATAACTAATTAAAACCAAACTGATCAGAAAAATGAACACTTGAACAAACATCAGTGTGATAAGAACTACCTAAAATGACAGAAACCATCACCAACTTTTCAGTTTGGCTCGTGTCCCATCCATTAACAGGGGATTATGACCTATACTGCAGCCATCCACCAGGGGGTGATCGAGATGTTTTGGCTTCACTTTTGGGGAGCTGTCACATCGTCCATCTTTATATACAGTCTATGGTTGGTGATAATTCTCTGTGGGTTTGTCACTATGAGTAAGATCTTTCACATTATAGATATTAATTTGTTCCAATATTGTTTAAACCATTTTGTTGAAGCATACATCTTGCAGCTGTTTGTGTTAAGAACTTATTTTGTTAGAATAGTTGTTGTAGTAGTAGTAGTTAGATTAGTTTAAAGTAAATTATTGAAAGTAGTAGAGTTTTGGTATCATTACCAAAGGTATTGTAGCGGCAAGCTCTACACCCTAGATAGATAATAATAAAGGGCATCACTGTGAGTCAAGACTAGAAAAAGACTCTAGTATGTGTGTAATTTGAAAATGTCTCAGAAACAGACTACAGATTTAGAAAAACAAGAAAACACTTTTACAAAATTAGAATAAAAGTTAAAGCAAAACATCCCAATTAAGAAAATGATGTTTTAACTCATGTAATTAGTTGCTTGTTAATGACTGCTGACAGGGTGTCAGTGCTGCAGCACAGAGACACATTCAAATCTTCAGCCTCCTCTGTCCCTCCTGCCTCCTTCTTGGCTGAGTCTGTGGGAACTGGTTGCGGGTCAGCGCTCAGGGCCTCTTTATTCCTGTTTAGCGGTGGCTCTGACACCTGGCTCGCCGTTCCCTCCCAGCTCCTCATTTATCGCTGCTGATACTAACAGGAAGCGAGCAGCCGGAAAAATGGGCCATTTGGATGCAACAGTGGCTGCTCGCATTTCAGCCTGACTCTGCAAACCAATACGAGACTGACATTAATAATATAAAGTTAGAATCTTCACATGAATCTATAACACAAATACTCTGCATGGTTTTGTTAGGTGTGTAATACTGTAGTTCAAAAAATGGTTGATTTTGCTGACTTTGGTAAAGAAATTATTTGCACACATATGCTGAATATAACCTGATAGAGTGCCATGTTTTATATATATATATATATAGAGAGAGAAAGAGCAAGCTCAATTTGTGGCACCGACCTGCCACGGCTGCTGCCGCTATTTGAGGCAGCTGCCGCTGCTGCCACCGACCTGCCACGGCTGCTGCCGCTGTTTTAGGCGGCTGCCGCTGCTGCCACCGACCTGCCACGGCTGCTGCCGCTGTTTTAGGCGGCTGCCACTGACCTACCGCGGCTGCCACCGACCTGCCACGGCTGCTGCCGCTGTTTTAGGCGGCTGCCACTGACCTGCCGCTGCTGCCACCGACCTGCCACCGACCTGCCGCGGCTGCTGCCGCTGTTTTAGGTGGCTGCCACTGACCTACCGCGGCTGCCACCGACCTGCCACGGCTGCTGCCGCTGTTTGAGGCGGCTGCCACTGACCTGCCGCTGCCACTGGGTCACATTTAGGATGAAACAGCTTTATTTATTGTGTTACAAGACAGCAAAGACAAACTGTGCTCCCAGTTAACTGCAGGTAAAGATATTGATTTACATTTCCCAGTGCATCACAGGATCATAATTTCAAATCATGTACTAAGGACTGAAAAAAATGTTATTCAGTTAATACAGTCCTGACTTTCAGATGCTGCACTATGTTCCCATAGTACAGCATCTGAATGAAATATTACAGTAATGAAGACACTATTCAGCTGTTGTTGTTCACTCTTTTTATTAGCACCTTTATTAAAACCCCTTATTAAAATATTCCAATATAAATAAAATATTTAAAACCCAGTATACAGTGACGTTTTGCAGTTAAATTTGGCTGCACAGCGTGAGTTTGTTATGACTCTGCAGCATTGGTCCACAAGGATGAATCAGTCTTCCTAAAAGCTGGAGAAAACTTTGTAGTTCTTTTTATCCACAAGTTCTGTGCAGAATGTCTCAGTCCTTTTTTTTGAAAAACAAAAGTTAAAAGTTCCGCTGGAGAACCCTCATCATGATCACCTTCCCAGCTCTTCAGATCCTGGATGATTTCAGTTTGGTCCTCTTTGTCCATTGAAAGGACAGTGGGAATTTTAAGTCTTCCGTCAAATTTTGTCTTGCGGCACAAGTCAGATTTACCTTAATGTTTAATGTTAATTATTACTTAAAACAAATGGTTGCAACAAATATCTAGTCAGTTCTTGATCAATACAAATCAAATCAATCAAAGGAGCACCGTTATTGTGTCCAGTGAGTGCACAAAAGCTGCTTCAAGTTACAGCAGTGAAGTGATACTGTATTGTCTCATGATCAAGCAACAGACAATACCTTCATATGATATATCTTATGAATAACATTGACAATGACTAAATGACATTCATAAGGTTGTTAATGTTTACTGTTTTAGTATTTCCTAGTGTGAACTGTTTTGTATTGTTTATTAGGGACCCCACAATTTATTATCTTTGTATTAAATTCATCTACTAGGCTTGTATTCACAAATGAAAATGTTACCTCTTTTGTGCTTTCTATGTCACTTGTTATCATCTCTGCAGCTCTGGAAAAAAGAAAATTATCTGTAAATGAACCAGTGCCACATTCCGTCATTACAGTGACGTCATCTTGACCTGCAAAACCACTATATGCCATGGCTGGCAGAATGGATTTAGTGATATTGCACATAGGCATGCTTGCACACCCACAATGTAAGCAATGTCCTGTACCTTTTCTTTTCCTTGGAAGATGTGCTCTTCAGAAGCACAGATTCTGCTCGGTATCGGCACATGTTGCTGTTGCTTTGCAACCACTGAATCAAAACCTACAAAAAATAAAATATTATTAATAACAATAATAATAATAATATGCATGTAAAAAATTGACAGCTTTAATCACATTGAAGTTTTCAGTTTTGTATACATTTATGTTTTCACTTAAATTGATATTTATACTTAGTACTGCAGTTTGGATTCTAACGGCTAGAGATTAATTATAGTAGAAAGTCATGTTTAAATTTGTAGTTGTGATATCTATTCTTCAAATGGTTTTCAAAATTCTCCAAAGTCTATTGACACTCGTAGCTCTTAGAAGCTTATGCCATTACTTACTCACTCATTTTTTGCTGTAAATGTAATTTTTGTACTAATTGATAATTTGGTACATATCCTCATTAGCTTACCTCTGGCAAAATGACCTCTGTAATGAATAGCTGTTTCTCAGCTACAGATCACTGACAGGATTTTTTCCAGTCGCTGGATAATCTCTTCTGTCTGGGGTAAAGAAGAAACATGGAAAAAACTATTTTATATACCATGCTGACAGAAGTGGTTAACAATACAAGACTTAAAAGCTGTGTGAATTGTGAACTGGCAAGGCAACATTTACGCTCCATACGAATTACTATTTGTAGCCCTTCTCACCTTCCATTTTCCATACTCGTTTAAACGGGCCCAGCCACCAAGTCAAGAGTCTGGATAGATTAAAGTGACTGGTCAACAAGAAATGGGAACATGAATTTTTTCCAAGCCAGGCTGACAGTTTAAACCAAGTATGCAATAAAATTAAGTTAACTGTAGCTTACTTAGGCCACTACAAACAAACACTATGTGTTGGGAACGTAGGTATCATATTGTCGATTCAAATTAACAAAATAAATGCGCGCTTTCAAAACATAAAGGCATACATCTAACTAAATCTGATTACCTAGGTCTCTTCAGTCGTTAGGGTATCTTGGGCTTGCATTGCCTGACAGAAGTATTACTGTAAATGTCCACTCTGACAAAAAGGTGGGCAGTGATCCCCTTTTTACGATCCAGTTCACGCCCTGAAGGGTTGCCAGGTATGGAAGGCAATTTAAGTAGGCCTATTTGAGCTTCACTTTAACCCCATATCTGTCAGAAAATAGGGTTATGTTATAATAATTGTATCTGGGAACTATGTAGTAACAATTTCCAACATTTTCAAAGGATACATTTCTTACAAACAATTCATTTGGTAGGCTTACCTTGCCTTTGTAGCTTACTTCTCTCCTGCCGCCTCTTTCTCATAAATGATAACAAAACGCACTAGGTTTCCAAAATTTCGGTATATTGTCTTATGTAGGACTTCGTACATTTAATGTACTTACGACTCCTTATAGTCTAACATATAGCCTAACTTTCAAATGTGACCATTAAAATAGCCAATCACCTCATGCCACTTGTGTCATAAAGTGTCATACCCTATCATAAAGTTTAAGTGTTGCCTCTGCCTCTTTGTGTGTGTGTGTGTGTGTATATATATATATATATATATACATATGTGTGTATATATATATGTATATATATATGTATATATATATGTGTCACTCTATTATTTATTTCTGTCTATACTGTGTATAGGACTATTTTTCTATTTATTTTTATTGTATTTCTATATATGACACTTTTGCTGGCTGCTGCAACGCTAAAAATTTCCCCGCTGTGGGACAATAAAGGCTTATCTTATCTTATATATATGTGTATATATATATGTGTGTATGTATGTGTATGTATATATGTGTATATATATGTATATATGTGTATATATATATATATATATGTGTGTATATATATATGTATATATGTGTATATATATATATATATATATGTGTGTATATATATATGTATATATGTGTATATGTATATATATGTATATATGTCATATATATGTATACTACATACATACATATATATATACACATATATATAATACACATATATATATATGTGCATGCATATAATAATACATATATATTATTAATATATATAATAATATAATGTGCAATACAATAACTATACATATATGTATGTATATATATGTGTGTATGTATAATGTATATGATATTTACATATATATGTGTGTGTAATATTTTGTATATATATATATATATATATATATATATATATATGTATGTATACTATATGTATGTATATATATATATATGTATGTATATATATATATGTATATGTGTATATATATATATATACATACATACTTACCTCTACCACTCTATGCCTATATATATATATGTATATATTTAATAATATATACTCTCTTTCTATATACTATATATTTTGCTCTGCTATATATACATATATATGTATATATATATGTATATATGTACATACATACAAAACACACAAAACACACACACAATAAACAACAATACAGAAACAAACTTGTATAAAATAAAAATTTTAAGATTTTAAAATTTTAAAACAGCGGCAGCAGCCGCGGCAGGTCGGTGGCAGCAGCGGCAGGTCGGTGGCAGCTGCCTCAAATAGCGGCAGCAGCCGCGGCAGGTCGGTGGCAGCAGCGGCAGGTCGGTGGCAGCTGCCTCAAATAGCGGCAGCAGCCGTGGCAGGTCAGTGGCTGCTCAGGCTGCCACCGGAAATGCCACTACTAGCTGCCACAGCCACAAATTGAGCCAGCCCCTACTGTATATATATATATATATATATGGCCAAGTTATATAGTGCCACGTTATATATTTAGTATAAGTTATATAGTATATATATATAGTATACGTTATGTAGTGTCAAGTTATATATATTCAATTCAATTCAGTTTTTTTATATAGCACCAAATCATAACAATGTTATCTCAGGGCACTTTTCAGATAGAGCAGGTCTAGACTGCACTATGATATTATTTACAGAGACCCAACAATTTCCACCATGAGCATGTCCCTTTTAAGAGGCAGAAACCTCGAGCAGAACCAGAACCAGAACCAGACTCTGGGTGGGCGGTCATCTGTCTCGATCGGTTGGGTTGAAAGAGAAAGAGAGAGAAAAAATATATATATATCGAGGCCACGTTTTACTACATCAAGTGCTCAAAATGCTACTGCGTGCGCACAAGATGCAAATGCAAGTGAGCTGGACCTCACTCAGAGGCTTATGGATGTAGTGACAGGCAGGCAGAGGGATGTCAGGGTGGTATTTTGCAGACGCTCAGAATAACATTAGCACTGTGGATCCAGGAAGTCCAGTTTGAGTAACAGATTCATGAGTTTAAAACACTGTACAGAGGCTTGTAATACTAGACAGTATTTAGCAATTGCAGAATTATATTGTTCACATTACAAAGTCATCTAGCAGGAACAAATTTAGTTTGGCAACCCTAACCCTTTTTCTATGGGTTGGCATGCTCGCCGTGACAACATTCACTGAATTGAAATCAAATTGACTGTGTTTATTCACACAGTTCTCATGTCCCCTAGTGAAGCAGTGAAAACTTAAAACTTAATCAGATACTATGCAGGTGCACAGAGTCAACAGGGAACTTACTGATTACCACTTATTTGAGACTATAGTTATGAAGACAAACAGCTTGTTTTGGTTCCACACTGCAGTTAAATCTACCATGACATCTGCATCTTTCCTTTCTTGCTGTCTGTCGCACACATGCAGCTACACACAGGAGAATACCACAAGACGTTGGTGCACACTCTGTTTGCTGTTTAGTATAATTTCTACCTTATTATGACTAAATGAGCCACTTGTCTTCTAAAAAGTCAGAAGGTTTTCATTTTTCCCGACATGGCAAAGTGCAGCTCTGATTAATTACTCATTAATTACTCATTAATTATTCATGTTCCATCTCAATTTAGTTACAAGAGGACAGCATTAATAATTACTTTGTTAAATATATAGCCTTTGCTGTGTGATATAGTGCCTCTGCTCTGTTTCCCAGAGGCTTAATCTTTCTTCTGATGTTAGTGGGAAGCATCATCATAATACCTTGTGAGAAACTATGTCAGTACAAGTGTTTAAAGTTCATTGTGGATGTGAACTACTTTAAAGACAAGTGATGCCATCAAAATGTAAAACCTCAGAAAAAGCATGCTGTGGTACTTTTAATGCCTTCACTGTCACTGAAGTTTTAGCTTTGAATTAATCTAAGACAATAATAAATATCTTTAATATAAATATATTACTTACAAAAGTGTTGTACTGAGTTACAACACAAGAAAATAAATTCTGTTCTATGGAGCAAAAATAACAGGAACTTTTAACTTTGTAAATGCAAAATATGATTTTATTGAAAATGTGCTTTTAATTTCCATTTTTCATACATTTATTCTGGTGAGTTGTTTAAATTCAATCTTAAGTAAACATATATGAGCAATATATTTCAGAAAAAAATACAATTACTGAAATTCTAAAAATGATTAGGTAGGTATGCAGTAGGTAAAATGATAAATAATGAACTTAATTACTCTGGATATAAAAACAAATATTTTTTCTAACTCTGACCTTTTCATTATTGTCTTCTGCAGAAGTGCTAATGGATTCAACAACAGCAACAGCAGAATTGGGCTGGACCATCCACCCGTCACAGGGGGTGAGTGGAACAAACCAAGACACCAGGAACAGTGTGTAAAACATGCAGCCAGTATACAAATGTGCTGTTACAGTGTGGCAGCACCTTTTAAAACACTGTCTCTTGCCTCCAATTTTATTCGTTCCCTCCATCTTTGAGTAAAACGTAATGAATTTTCCAACACTGGAAGTATACATGTGCCTTTTTGAAAAATATATGTGTGCATTATCTATATGTACTGCATATATGAAACATAAATATTCAATGTTAAGATATGGCCTGTATTCAAGATATAAGGCAACTTCCTCTAAGCGTAATGTCACTGAGAGCATCTCAAATATCCACTGACCTCCGAGGAGACTGTCCTCAACAGAAAAATAGCAGCACTGGATGTTAAAACATCCTATGTTTACAGCTTCCTGACATGTGACCTCTTGTGGGTCATACACATAATGACTCTGAGAGGCAAAGATGGAATTAAAGCAACGTTATAGCGCTGCAAAACCTCTTAAGGTGTGTTCAGACAAAATGTGAAGCAAATTTTAGCCTTGCGTCATTCATGCATTCATTCATGTTTGTGCAGTCTGTGTGTATTTGCTCCAAACAGCCAGTGTATCTGACAGACATTAACTGTAAGCTAGATAGCAACAGATACACAGATCGTGTGTGTGTGTGTGTTTGTGAGACAAACGTCCAAGATTCATTGAGCCTCTGAGCATAAATTTTCCCCTCATGTTGAAACACTTTGAGCCCTTGCCTACAGCAAATTGGCATCTTTCACGCCCACTTGTGCTTTTTCATTGACTTTGTATACAGTTGCACCGCATCTAAAATGTTCTACCTGTTCTGTCTGAGCACACCTTTAGGGAGGAGGTATGGGCAGGTGGTTGGGCATACAAATATACATCCTGTCTCCTACCAACAGCCAACGTGTTATGGAGGCTTAGTAGGACCCCAATAAGCAGAACAACAGACTAGGCCGTGATAGTTCACAAGCAAGTTTTATTGGTAGCAGAGGCAGCCGGGAAGGGGAGAAGTTCAGGGGTGATCCTGGACAAGTGCTGAATCCAGACTGGAGCCTAGGCAGGGCGGAGGCGAGACACGGTAGAGGTCCAGGCAGGCAGGCAAGGGAGCTGGGTTGCACAGTGAGCGGAAAGCCAGGCAGGCTAGGCAGACAGGTGGTCGTTGAGCAGGCAGGGCAGGCAGATGGTTAAACGAGATAGCTGGAGACCAGGCATACGAGAGTCTGTGGCACAAGTTAACAATTTGTCAGTAAGCAAACGAGGAGAAACACAAGGAGAAGCTAGAGTCGTAGTTACCACACTGGTAGACGGAACGATCTGGCAATGAGTGAAGAGCAGGACCCGGTATATGAAGGCTGGATAGGTGATTAGTAGATCAGTCACAGCTGCTCAGGTGAGAAGTGGAAAACCACCGTCACGCCCAGCCACGAACACACACACCCACACACAACCACCAGGAAACCTACAGAAACACAAGGGGCAGGGAAAACAGAGACACACAAGGGAAAGAGAGGAGAACAGCCTCAACCATAACACAACGTTGGTTTCTTTTAACCATTACCATCATTTTTTCCTAACCTTAACCAGGTAGGCTTACTTTTTGTTGCATATACTTAACCTTGTTACTGTTACTGTCAAAGTATTTGTAGTGTTTGCACATTTAGCATGTGTCATTGTATCAATAGTTTTGTTTGTCTGTCTTCTAGTGGGAAGAAGTTAGTGGCTACGATGAAAACATGAACACCATCCGAACATATCAGGTGTGTAATGTCTTCGATAGCAGCCAGAACAACTGGGTACGCACCAAATACATCCGTCGCCATGGTGCTCAGCGCATCCATGTTCAAATGAAGTTTTCAGTGCGTGACTGCAGTTCCATACCTAATGTCCCTGGCTCCTGCAAGGAGACCTTCAACCTGTTCTACTATGAGTCTGACTCGGACACAGCCACTAAATCGTCCCCATCCTGGATGGAGAACCCTTGGGTGAAAGTGGACACTATAGCGGCTGATGAGAGCTTCTCTCAGGTTGATCTTGGTGGCCGCATTATGAAGATCAACAGTGAAGTCAGGAGTTTTGGACCTGTTTCCCACAATGGCTTCTACCTCGCTTTCCAGGACTATGGCGCCTGCATGTCGCTCATCGCTGTTCGAGTCTTCTACAGGAAATGCCCCAGTGTGATCCAGAATGGTGCCGTCTTTCTTGAGACTCTGTCTGGAGCAGAGAGCACCTCTCTGGTGGCAGCCAGAGGGGTGTGTGTTCCCAATGGGGAGGAGGTGGATGTACCCATCAAGCTGTACTGTAATGGGGACGGGGAGTGGATGGTACCCATCGGGCGCTGCATGTGCAAAGCCGGGTATGAGGCAGTGGAGAATGGTACAGTCTGCAGAGGTAAGGAGCTCCTCCACTATATGACACCTCTGTTTACTTTTTGTAATTTCTTGTCACAGCAGATTTGTGCCTTCTTGGGCATGCTGCTCCCCTTCTTGTGTCAGAAGCAGGACATTTCATTCAGTCGACTGAAAATGTTGTGATAACCATAACTGGACGGTGTGAGCCACACTAGCAGTTTGTCTCCAGGAATGAATATATAGTTGGTCCACAACTGTGGTCTAAGCAGTAAACTTATGTACGGACATTTGTGGTCCCCACCACATGATTCCAAATAACTTTGTTGATGTCCTTAGTTTTAATCTAGTAGTACCATCAGCAGGTCAAAGTTTTCACTTATCCAGTGAAATATCTGGACCTCTGTTATCAGTCAAGACAAAACCAAGTCAGTAATGAAAAGTCAGGAGATCATCAAAGTCAGTAGGATTCATCATCTGGGGACCATGAATATATATATATATATATATATATATATATATATATATATATATATATGTATATGTATATGTATATATATATATATATATATATATACATATATATATGTATATATATATATGTATATATATAAATGTATTAAATATCATGGCAATCCATCCAATAGTTGTTGAGATATTTCAGTCTAAAGTGGCAGACTGACTGACACTGCCAGGCTGCTAGTGTGGCTAAAAACAAAGCAGTAACTCTGTAGCTAGTAGTCTCAGAGTGCTGAAGAACACTTTGTCCAGGTAGATGCCCACAGGAACAAGGAGAAGGTGTCCATACTCACTACAGCACCCTGCTGCTTTGTACTGTACTGATCGCCTAGTAAAACGAGGCTTTGTGTTTTAAATACTGCAGTCAAGAACAAGATGATGCAAAATGTCAATAGTTTCAGCTGTGGATTATTGAAAGATGACTCAAGTGTAAACTGAGTGCTTCATTTTATTAATTTAGTGGAGTTGACTGAAAAATCAAACATGGACTAAATTAAACTAAAATGTAGTGTAAATTTGACATTTTATGCTGAGAAACAAAATGTGTACAAAGTCATGAAGTCAAGAGACTTTTTGGGCAGACCTTAACTCCACTCCCTTGAACAGATTCTCATTGAGTGTGTGCAGTCATGTGGCTGTGGCTCTGGATTGACTGTGTTCAGAAAGTGGGGGTCTGTGGGAGAGCAACTGATCATGACAGACAAACACTGAGTTTATTTATTAGTTGTAGATTTAGATGCTTATTGATGAGATGATAGCACTTTGAAAAATAATAATAGCTAATGATAAAGCTGGTTACAGTTTTGTGTAGCCCATATGTAAATAGTTACATTATGAGAAATGCAAAGTAGTGGATGACATAGTCTAGTGATGCCTAGCGACTTTTCGAGCAGACTTTAGCTATTTTCTATTCAAAATATTTGGCAGCACTATGGGTATGACATGATCCTCTTTAACACACAGAAGAGGACAATACTTCACTGCTGCTTTGCAGCTGAGTCAGATGTGTGACACTGATGATGATGATGATGACTTTTTGCCGCAGTCACGTTTTCAATTGTGCACTCTGCATTGTGTAAGGATCATATCTAGTCTAATCTTCGTCTTTTAGTTTAATTTTCATCGTGCATTTTTAATTTAATGTCATTAAAGCATTCTGAGGCTACCACTGTTGCCATCACTGATGTGTACAGTTACTGTGGTTACAGGTGTTGTTGTTGTGTATCACAAGGTTAGTGGAAAAGGTACTGCCTTCCTGTTTCTATCAGACTAGGTGTGCAGGGGCTTTAAACTTAAATATCCTGCTTTCTGATGGTATACACATATATAATGTTAATAAATAGTACAAAACGTATTTCTCTACTTTGTTTCTGAGTACAAAAATAAGAAGGGGATGGTGTCAACTGGTAAATACACCATCCATTTCTCATTTTTGCCCCATACCACTCTGGTTTAGACCACTGAGAAGAAGTATATGACCCAACCTTTCATCAGTCAGTACTAATTAGTGACAAGCCCCTCAGTAGTGTCACTGCAATGGTAACTATATATATTTATTTTATAGCCCAATATCACTAATCACAATTTGCCTCAGGGGGCTTCACAGTCTGTACAGCAGATGACACCCTCTGTCCTTACACCCTCGATTCAGATAAAGAAAAAAGAAAAACTCTCCCAAAACAAACCTTCAGCAGGGAGAAAATGGAAGAAAGCTCAGGAAGAGCAGCAGAGGAGGGATCCCTCTCCCAGGACGGACAGACAGGAAATAGATGTCATGTGTACAGATGTACCCCTAGCAGGCACACACATGGACACCTCCTTTACTTTCCACTTGGTTCTATGTCGTACGTGCTCCGCCCTCTAACGGGCTTCGCTATTGGTTCATCCCCTCGAGGCTCCGCCTCGGCACCTGAGTCAAAGTTCATGCACTCACCGTCCAATCAGGAGGTAGTCCCCTTCCCTACAAAACCCCAGTACGCGCATTGCTCGTTTCCCTTTTTCAACTCAGCAACCTGTTGTCTAGTTCAGCGAAAAATTGTCACCATCCGGTGTCGCGTCTAGTAGGAATTTTGCGCTTGGATATGGCCAGCAAGCCTCCTTTTGTGTGTGCCTCACTGATGTCAATGGCGGACCAGCACGGTCAGAGGCATCAGAGTGAGGCCGGCACCTGCCTCGAGTGTCTCGCGCTCCCCCCGGAGGAGCGTGAGCGTCAGGCACGGTTTGCCGAGGCTGGTCGCTCCCTCCACGCTGGCCGGCGCTGACGATGCGGAAGGTGGTGGCTTGGCGCAGGGCGTAGGCCGCCTTGACAGTGCGGGTCTCCAAATGCAGACATAACAGCGTCTCTGACATATTTCTTATTCGCACTGGATAGATAAGCCTTTATTGTCCCACAGCGGGGAAATTTTTAGCGTTGCACCAGCCAGCAAAAGTGTCATATATAGAAATACAATAAAAATAAATAAAAAAATAGAAAAATAGTCCTATACACAGTATAGACAGAAATAAATAATAGAGTGACTGAGTGCAGTTTTAAGTATGAACAAATAGATAAGATAAAAATATTGCACATATATAATATACATGTATATGAAAAATATTTCACAGCAACATATGAAGTAGATAACATCATGAATATAATATATGTATGAAGATAATGCACAGCAGCAGATGAAGTATAGTAACGAATAGTCTGCACACTGACAGTCAAGTGTAGATTACCGGGAGTTGTACTGATTATAGAGTGTGACAGCAGCAGGCAGGAAGGACCTACGGTACCTCTCCTTCAGACACCGCGGGTGGAGCAGCCGGTCGCTGAAGGAGCTGCCCAGTTCTGAAAGAGTGACATGTAGGGGGTGGTTCACCAGTAGTGATGATAGCTTGGTCACCATTCTCCTGCCTCCCACCACCTCCACTGGGTCCAGAGGGCATCCAAGGACAGAGCTGGCCTTCTTAATCAGTCTGTCCAGTCTCTTTCTATCCCTGGAAGAGATGCCACTGGCCCAACATGTCACCCCATACAAGACAGCTGATGCCACCACAGAGTCATAGAAAGTCCTCAGGAGCGCACCCTGCACTCCAAAAGATCTTAGTCTCCTGAGCAGAAAGAGACGGCTCTGGCCCTTCTTAAACAGAGCGTCCGTATTGTCTGACCAGTCCAGTTTGTTGTTCAAGTGAACACCCAGATACTTGTACGATCTCACAATCTCAATGTCCGTTCCCTGGATGTTCACTGGTGTAGGTGGAGGGAGTTTGCACAGCTTGTTCAGATCTTAGAACTGTTAGCCATGACTTTTCTGGTTTAGCAAGGCGACTAATAGTGTGTTTGTGTCTCTGGCGTGCGAGTCGCCGCCGCTCCGTTCGGCACACTACCCGATTATATATTATAACCGTCTCTGAATGTTTTCTTACTCGCACTGTACATTCTTGTAGCACTTCACATTCTGAAACACAGCTTGTTCAGATGTTAGCGCTGTTAGCCATGACTTTCTGGTATTAGCACGGCTAATAGTGTGTTTATGTCTTTGGCTTGCGAGTCGCCGCCGCTCCGATCGGCACACTACCCGAGCAGGACGTGTGTTGGAGAGCGGCGCCGCTGTTATATTATAACCGCGTCTCTGAATGTTTTCTTACTTGCACGGATACATTCTTATGGTCTCCTGAGAGGCAGGGAGTGTGCCGGAGAACGGTGGCGCTTATATCCGAGCATCTTCGGCTGACGCCCCGACCCATGGTGGCGAGAAGGTGTCATCGCGGGTGCATAAACTACACACAGTGGTTTATCCACGGCTTCATAAGCGACCTCAAGTGAGCCGCAAAACTCCAGTAGCATGGCTTGCGCGGCTAGCGGTGCTGGCTGCTGCCATTTCTGGCTCTGACCCCTACTTTTGGTAGAGGCCGTCAGAAGTAAGTGCAGTCGTTCATGAACCGCACGCTAGATGATGGTCATAACACTGCAGCAGCAGAGTGCGGTGCCAGAGGAGACATCCCTCACGCGAGTACTGTTTCACCTGGTGAGCTCTACGGTCCACAGCGGAGCTCAGTGCTTCACTTGGCCTTGATGTTCATTTTTGCCCTGTTGTTCTCAGCGATCGGTTCACCGGGGGACGAAGCGAGGGAGGCATCCACTTTGTTTGGGGTTCCCGCGGGTTCATAAGCGGTCTCAAGTTCAGCCGCGTAACTCCGCTAGCATGGTTAGTGCGGCTAGCGGTGCTAGTCGCTGCCATTTGGCTCTGACCCCGCCGCATTGACTGATGAGGGCGTAATGGTGTATGGTCTCTGAGAGATTTTCTTCCAGCTCTTCCCTGTCTGTTGCACAGCATGGTTCAGGTGGTAGCGCGGCTAGCCGTGAGTTAGCAACCATTAGCAAGCAGGCTAATAAGTTGTTTATGGGTCACTGGTTTGCTAGTCGCCGTCGATCTCTTCGGCATACTACCCGCGTAGGGAGTAGGCCAGAGAACGATGCCACGCATGTGGTAGCTCCTACTGGTGACGCAATTTCCACCCACGGTGGTGAAACGGCGTCATCAGCAGTGCAGGGTATTCACACGTCGGGGTTCCCCCGGGTTCATAAGCGGTCTCAAGTCGAGCCGCGTAACTCCGCTAGCATGGTTAGCGCGGCTAGCGGTGCTAGTCACCGCCTATTTGGCTTTGACCCCTCTGCTTTGACCGATGACGTCAGAGGTGAGCGCCGTGTGCAGTCGGGTATGAACCGGACGCAAGATGGCAGTCGTAACGTTGCGGCAGCAGAGTGCAAGGCTGACTTTCCTCCCGTGAGTACTGTCTCTTTGGTAGAAGGAACCAGTAAACATCATGACCCACGGCAGAGTGCAGTGGCTTCGTCCGGTCTTGATGGGGATGGTTCTCCGTCGCTCTCGGCGGTCAGTTCGCCAGTGGAGGGTGCACGGGAGGCAGCTATTTCGTTGTTAGCTTTAGCTGCGTCACGGCCCTTTCTGCCAGGGCCCCCCGTCCGTCCATCCCCAAGGTGGGATGGTCGGTGCAGGTGGGCCCGCTCTACTTCATCCCGCCGAGCCCGTTGCGCTCCCTCTCACAGACCGTTACTCGACTTGGGTACGGCTGTGCAGCCCTCTCTCTGCGTGGATGGACAGAACGCTGCAGAGGGGTTACGCGTTGCAGTTTTGCCGCACACCCCTGGCGTTCGGCGGCATTCTGCAAACATCGCTCGCCGACCCAGCAGAGACGGCGGTATTGAGGGAGGCGGTAGCCGCGCTTCTTCGGAAGGGAGCAGTAACCATGGTTCCCGACTCAGAAGCGCGGACGGGGTTTTTTTCTCCCCGTATTTTCTGGTGTCCAAGAAGTCGGGGGGGCTGAGGCCGTTTTTGGACCTGCGCGAGTTGAACACGTTCATTGCGCGCAGGCCTTTTTCGCATGTTGACGGTCAGGCAGCTTATGGAATGCATTCGGCCAGGCGACTGGATGACATCCATAGATCTGACCGACGTATACTTCCATGTCCCCATCCTGCAGCGTCACAGGAAGTACCTGCGTTTTGCGATGGACGGTCAATGTTATCAGTTCGGTCGCCTTCCGTTCGGATACTCCCTCTCCCTGCGCACGTTCTCCAAGTGTGTGGAGACGGTGTTGGCACCGCTCAGGAAACAGGGGGTGGGAATCCTGAATTACATAGATGATTGGCTGATTCTCGCCGCCTCCAGACAGGAGGCCGAGGCCCACACAGCGCTGGTCATTCAGCACATCACACGCTTGGGCTTTGCTTTCAACCCCAGCAAAAGTCTCCTGCTGCCGAGTCAGCAGGCAGCATATCTGGGGCTTATACTCGACTCCCGCGCCATGACGGCACGGCTGTCGGAAGCACGTGTGACAGCGATTTTGCAACTGGCCTGCCGAGTGAGGGGCTCGGCGCTAGTCCCAGCAGGCAGTATCATGTCTCTCCTCGTTATGTCGGCAGCCCATCCGGTGATGTGTCTGGGCCTGTTGCACATGAGGAACCTGCAGCACTGGTTTCTTCGGCTTCAGTTGCACCCACGTCGCGACAAGTGCCGCGAGCTTCATGTCCCGGGGCTGGCACGGCGGGATGTCATATTCTGGGACTCGCCCGCTCGTCTTCGCCAGGGGGTTCGACTGGGGTGCGTCTCTCATTACGTTCAGGTGTTCACAGACGCCTCTCTGGCAGGTTGGGGTGGGACCTTCAACCGGGCCAGTGTGGGGGGCATGTGGCAGAACTCTTCCCAGCACATCAACTT
This sequence comes from Macquaria australasica, assembly GCA_005408345.1. Classification (NCBI taxonomy): domain Eukaryota; kingdom Metazoa; phylum Chordata; class Actinopteri; order Centrarchiformes; family Percichthyidae; genus Macquaria; species Macquaria australasica. The sequence goes on along the minus strand of SEMN01000902.1, from coordinate 61,654 downwards.
CCTGGAACTGACGGCAGTACAGAAGGTGCTGCACCACTTCGCCCCTCGGCTCAGAGGGAGGAATGTCATGGTACGGTCAGACAATACCATGGCTGTGGCCTATCTGAACAGGCAAGGAGGGGGTTCGATCACCAGCACCACACAGACTTGCAGTGTCTATCTTGACCTGGGCGGATCGCCACTTATCGTCCTTGAGGGCTCGCTACGTTCCGGCTTCCCTCAACACGGGGGTAGACAGGATGTCCCAGGGGGTTCCGTTGGGGGAGGAATGGAGCCTCTCCTCCGAGGTGGCAGCACTGGTCTGGCAGCGGTTCGGACTACCGGTGGCCGACCTTTTTTGCGGCCAGAGAGAACGCTCTGTGTCCGTTATGGTTCTCTCTGAGGCCGACGGACGCTCCCCCACTGGGGGTGGATGCATTGGCTCATCCACATTGGCCTCACGGTCTGCTGTATGCTTTCCCGCCGTTGAGGCTGATGATGCAGTTGCTCCACAGGATCCGGATGCAGCACTTGGTCGTGATAGTGGTGGCGCTGGCTCTGGTCCAGCTAGTGGAGGCAGGCCCGTGGCCGGTGGTGGATCTGCCCACGGCTCTCTGGCAGGCAGGGGGCTCTGTCCTCTCGCGCCCGGTTCTGGGTCACCGGCTCTTGGTCTGGAGATTGAGAGGGTGAGATTCGAGGGCTTGGGCCTCCCGGCTGCGGTTGTCTCTACGATTTAAGATGCTTGTGCTCCATTCACTGCAAAACTCTACGCATCACGATGGCGGCTGTTCACAGGTTGGTGCGAGGCCAGGGACCTCAGGCCCAGCTCTTGTTCCCTGCAGGACATTTTGGGTTTCCTGCAGGGGTTGTTTGACAGCGGTCGTGCAGCATCCACTGTAGCTGTGTTTGCGGCAGCTATTACGGTTGGCCACGAGGGGTTCGGTCGCTTTACAGCCCAAAGTCACTCTCTAGTTAAATGCTTCTTACGGGGGGCTCGTCGATTGCGGCCCCCTGTTCGACGCCTGGTTCCCCAGTGGGATCTCCAGATGGTTTTGGACGGCCTGGCAGGCCCACCGTTTGAACCATTGGAGCAGGCAGATTTGGAGGCCCTGTCGATCAAGACGGCACTCCTGCTAGCCTTGACCTCGGCTAAGAGAGCAGGAGACCTGGGGGCCTTGTCTGTGCATGCAGCTTGCATGTCAGTCAGTGGTGACGGGGAGGTGCTGGAGCTGCATCCGAACCCGTCTTTTCGGCCGAAGGTCATTACCGCCTCTTTCCGGTCTAGGGTTGTTCGCTTCAGAGCTTTCTTTCCCCCGCCGCACGCGTCGGCGGACGAGGAACGGCTTCACACGTTGTGCCCGGTGCGCGGTCTGCATCTATGTTGAGCGCACTGCTCAACATAGATGTGCCCTGAGATAACTTTGTTATGATATGGCGCTATATAAATAAAACTGAATTGAATTGAATTGAATTGAATTGAACTGCGGGTTTTCGGCGATCTGACCAGTTGTTTGTCTGCTATGGTGGTCGGGCTCAGGGGGCTCCAATGTCTTCTCAGCGACTGGCCCATTGGATTTGCGCGGCCATCCGGGGGGGCTATGAGGCGATGGGCCGCTAAGGGCACATTCTACGAGGAGCATCGCTGCTTCAGTGGCCCTTTTCAGGGGTGTGTCGGTGGCTGACATCTGCTTGGCCGCCTCGTGGTCTTCGACTTCTACTTTTGTGAAGTCCTATCTAAGGGATGTGACTGCTAGCTCTGTGTCAAATGCTGTGTTGGGTGCACAGGTGACGGAACCTTCAGCTAGTCTAGATGGAGGTTCGGCGTAACAATGCCTGTCCAGCGGCTGTCATTGCAGCTTGGCACGAGTCTCCCCGGTGGGTGGCACTCGACCGGGGAACTACTGTGTACAGGGGTAGTGGCTCTTAGTGGGTTCGGCCCAGCTGGGAGTACATCTCATCCCTACGGCCTTCGCCTCGGATTTAACCAATAGCGAAGCCCATTAGAGGGCGGAGCACGTACGACATAGAAATAAAGGTTACCTGGTGTAACCCCAGTTCTATGAGTACGTGCGAGGCCCTCTAACGACCAGCCCAGCTGGCCCTGGTGACGGTTGCTGAGTCTTCAAGGGAAACGAGCAATGCGCGTACTGGGGTTTTGTAGGGAAGGGGACTACCTCCTGATTGGACGGTGAGTGCATGAACTTTGACTCAGGTGCCGAGGCGGAGCCTCGAGGGGATGAACCAATAGCGAAGCCCGTTAGAGGGCCTTGCATGTACTCATAGAACTGGGGTTACACCAGGTAACCTTTATTTCAGTCTGTCAGCATGTCATTGGCATAGAAGTGCTAGGTGGATGGATACACTGGTGTTTTTCAAGAAATAGTTCCATCATGTACCTCCCCCTAAAAACCACTTATTTTTACATTTCTGTTTGAGTCCAGATTAAACAAACAGGATACAACATGTTAGTCAGTGATCTTTAGAGGATTTCTGAACTTTGGACAGAGCCAGGCTAGTTGTTTATGGGTTTTTTTCCCCTATCTTTAATCAAGAGCATGGTCTTTCAGTTTGAGAGCATGTTTTATTGATTTCATGTTCAGATTTTGTAATACTCTCTCTCAAAACCCTGCTCTCGCACTCAAATAGCCCCTGCTTGCGCACAGTCAGTCAGACAGTCCTGTCCTAGTCGATGGAGAAAGCAGCAAAGAAGTAATGTGCAATAAAGGACATATCCTTCTGGAGCAGAGAAAAGAAAGAAGAAGAAAACAAGATGAGAAAAAACAGCTAGATACAGGTTTGTTTGCATGACTAAATACAACTAGGTGGATTAAGATGTCAAGGCGATTTAGGGACGTTTAGGGAACGTTAACTTTCCTAAGATATGCTAACGTTAGCTAGCTAGTTAGTTAACAACATAGCCTAGGTAGTATATCTTGTCTTAGGAAAGTTAACGTTTGAATAAACATCCCTAAAGAGCCTCGACATCTTAATCCATCTACCTGTATGTATAATAGCAAGGTAGCTAACTAGCTAGCTAGACAAATTTCGATTTTAAGTTATTCATAGTTGGTTTGAAATAAGGGAGACTAACCACATCCGGACTCCAGCGCTGCATGGAACACACACAGACATGAGACTGAGATCCATCTTTCAACTTGCTCTAAGAAGGAAAGCGAGTATGCATTTTTCCCAAAACATTCCTTTAAACCTTTGCATTTTTATTGAGTGATTATGAGTGCTTTAACCTCTGGTTTACAGTCCCGCCTCAGTAATCTGTTGTGAAAGACGCATATATCTTACACAAACAGTAGCTTATTGGTGCTTCTTGTTGGGTTTCACAGTTCTGACTGTTAAACATTTGTAAGTGTTGTCCAGTATCTACGTTTTACATGAATACCTGTCCATTTAGAACAAATGCAATAAATCATTTAAGCAAATAAACCAAACACCAAACTACAGCTGGTGGCCAGCTAACTGCTGACATGCGCATACAGTATTATATTATATACTAGTTAATAACTACTCAATAGTTTGTATTTCTAATTTTAAAAGAACATAGATAAAAGACAACAATTAATCTCTTCAACTCAATAAATCCCAGCTTTCCCTTTAATTTCTCTTTATTTAGCTGTAAGGTTGGAAGAATAATCTAATTCAACTCTCTCTTACAGTATCATATAGTGTATATTCTGTATCATATCATATTCAAACCCAAGACTGTAGCTATATATTCTATATGTATTGTGTATCATGTTATACACATTTCCCCAGAATTCAGCCTGACACAATAGGGCTCTTTAAATAGATCTTTTAAATTTAAAATAAAATTGTTTGTACTGTAAAATGAGTTTGTACTGACTGTCCCAGCAGTGGATCACTGGGGTTGAAGAGGTTAAACACTCAATTTGAGAGAAGTTACAGCAGGCCCTGTAAAGTACCAGACAGCTGCAGAAATCAATCCAGGCATAGCTGCGGTCAGCCACAGATGCTCCAGGAAGGGTTCCGTCTGCTGTGTTTGTCCTCTCTCTGCGGTCAGGATCATTAATATTGGTAAAGACCACAGAACAGAAGTGCATTCACCAAAGAAAAAAAAAGATGATCTAATAATTATGATTTCCATATCTCATAATTACAAGAAAATATCTCATAGTAAAGACAACAGGTGTTGCACTGTATTCTGTGACCTGATCAGGAATTTCAGCTGTGCTGCCACTGCAACAATAAGGCAACTGAAAACAAGTACTGTTACTGTAAACTGTGATTGCCTTGGGTAATCAGTCAGTGATTGGATGTTGACTGATTATTGGATTCAGGATGTTTACAGCTGCTACCAGCAGCTTCTAGGTTGGTCAGAAAGAACAAGACACTGATAAAATAATAAAGCTTTATTGCTTTCTCCTTTCTTTCTTGTCTTGTGTAATCACCGACCGTCTCTTGGCTCCATGTGTTCGGACATGTTTTACAACCCTGTGGACAGCAGAGCTGACAGCATCTGAAGGAGTCCTAGTACATGTCACTTTAATGAGCTGACCTTATGAGACGCAGACGTCCGGGCTATCATGACTAAACATATGCTCTGTGGGGAAAATGTAGCTCAGACATAGTATTTTAGGATCTAATACAATTTCTAATTTCTTCCTCCTTTTCTCTGTGCACCGTGTACCTCCTCCCCTGCTGTATATCTCCCTTACAGCTTGTGGATCAGGCTTCTTCAAGACTGCACAGGGAGAGCACAAATGTCTGCAGTGCCCCATTAACAGCAGAACCACCAGCGAGGGAGCAACTAACTGTGTCTGTCGCACTGGCTACTACCGCACTGACTCCGACCCTCCACAGATGCCCTGTACAAGTATGTATACACCAATTGTCATGACTGCACATTCATGGAGAGCAGCTCAAATCATTTGATATGAACACCTATCCATCTCTGAAGTGCACAAGTAAAAAGTTTGTGATCTCGACATAAAAATAATTATTTTGTTATCTGTATTTGACGAGTATACAAATCATGAGAAATATTGACATGGATATCCTTTCTGATCTGCGCTGAACAGACAAATACTGTAAGAGTACCACCTGCAGAGACTCAAACTGAGGGGGAAAAGAAATCACAGTATTGGTTTCACTGTTTGCTTGACATGTGAGCTCTTCTTCAAAACACCACAGCAACCAGATGCAGAGTAGCTTAGATTGTCTTATATTTGTGCATGTATCGTACCATATTTAGGGGATTAGTTACAAGAAACAGATTGAAAATAAACCCAAAGAGGCAGGAAGCTAGAGGCAAATGAAGAATAATAAATGTTACAAAAGCATTTTTTGAAGTAATACTAGTATAATTTTCGTCTCTTCCAGCTGTTCCATCAGCTCCACAAAATGTCATCTCCATAGTGAATGAGACCTCTCTGAGGCTGGAGTGGAGCCAACCACTGGAGCGCGGTGGCCGAGAAGATGTTGTCTACAACATAATATGTAAGAGTTGTGGTAGTGGCCGGGGCAGCTGCACCCGCTGTGGAGACAACGTGCAGTTTGTCCCACGTCAGCTGGGACTGACCGACACTCGAGTCCACATCAGCGACCTCCTGGCTCATACCCAGTACACCTTTGAAATACAAGCTGTCAATGGAGTGTCTGACCAGAGCCCTTACTCACCACAGTACACGTCCGTCAACATCACCACCAACCAGGCTGGTAAGGCTACACCCATCGTTTTACATGGCTCTACTTATAGTTATAGTTTCAGTTTCAGTATTTCCTCTACAGCCTCTAACTTTGCTTCCTCTTGTCTTTACTCTCAGCACCATCTTCAGTGTCCATCATCCACCAGGTCAGCAGAACCCCTAACAGCATCACTCTATCCTGGTCCCAGCCTGATCAGCCCAATGGAGTTATCCTGGACTATGAGCTGCAGTACTACGAGAAGGTACATCAGTGCTGATGATGAAGAGTCAGACTTCCTCAGACTTGCCCACAATGACTCATATAGACATCATGACTCCTGATGTGACAGTGGCAATCTTACTGACTCCTTTTATAGTTCATAATGCTTTCAGGAATCACCTCAAACAACATTACTCTGATTATTTTCTGATTTCTGATGCGTGTATTTCAGAACCAGGCAGAGTGGAACTCGTCTCTAACGAGGAGTCAGACCAACACTGCAGTCATACGAGGCTTGAAGCCTGGAACTATCTACGTCTTTCAGGTTCGGGCTCGGACTGTCGCTGGATTTGGACGCTTTAGTGGCAAAATGTACTTCCAAACTATGACTGAAGGTAGGAATGACAATCAGATTTACTGGCCAACTAAATATGTTTCCCCCGGGAGCTTCCTAACAGGTAATCCAGGCATGGATCAAGTGAGTCACATTTCTTGGTTTTCTGTCTTTTTACCTGTAGAGGAATATAACTCCAGTATCCAGGAAAAGCTCCCCCTCATCATCGGTTCAGCTGCTGCAGGGGTAGTCTTCATCATTGCCATCACTGTCTCCATAATTGTCTGCCGCAGGTGAGCCAGTAATGTTACAGGCCACATGTGTAACACCATGTACTGTTAAGCCCAGTTCAGACCTAAGATTTGCAACGAGGCGAGTTGAAACTTGCAACTACTTGCAAGGCGCCGGGTCTGCAACGCTCTGAAACCTGCCAGTTTACACCAGTGCGACTAGACGAGATGGTGTATCGTTTCCATAGCAACAACTCTCTACTTCCGTTCTAACTGCCAGCTTTTCAGGCTTTTTTTGTAGCTGGATATAATTTGTAGCATCTCAAAATATGAATGAGGATAGTGATAGTGAGTTGCTTGCTACAGTTGCATTTCTAGTATTGAAGAAGCGGCGATTTGACAAGCTGAGTCACAGGCGACGCCATCAGGCAGCTTGAGTCGAGCTGAGACGGTCCAGTTCACACCGCTGCTACTTTTCCCTGCGACGCTCTAAAACGGTTTCATCTAGTCACGAATCTTTGGTCTGAACTGGCCTTTAGAAGAATATCACTTATTTCCATTGCTAGTTGTTAGATATCTACACTAAACAATGTGACAAATGTAACAAAACATTATACTGTATGTAGTCGGTGAGTTAGTGATAATATAGAAATACTGAAGAATGGAGAGCTTCATCCATATTACATGGCCTTCATCAGTGGATGGAGTTGATCAGTTCATGGAGATGGATGTCTGTGTGTTTGTCCCCAGCAGGAGAAGTTCAGACAGACCAGAATCAGAGTACACAGACAAACTCCAACATTACACCAGTGGTCACAGTAAGTAACACTTCACAGTATGCTGTTATCAGACAGACTGACAGCTGTAACACTGATGTTTCATGTGAAGAGTAAAACAATGCAGGAAATGTTTTTATGTTAGTTTTTTTGTGTGTATCTCTGTTGCTGTCTCTTCTATCCCTCTGTTGAAGTGTCACCGGGAATGAAGATCTACATTGACCCCTTCACATATGAAGACCCTAATGAAGCAGTCAGGGAGTTTGCCAAGGAGATTGACATTTCCTGTGTCAAGATTGAACAAGTTATTGGTGCAGGTAAAGAAAAACAATGCATGAAAAAGGAAATGATGTCAGATATCAGAGAAGGCAGGTGAGGACTGAACAGAGGTTTTCACAAGGGGACCTTTTACTGGACTTATTGGACCCCTTAATCAGGGCTCTGAGGGTACTCAACGCCTAGCCCATCAGGACATGCCTCACCATATCCCTGCAACATGTCATATTACTGTCTAACTACAATGATTAGATTAAGACGTATGATTTGTTTAACTGTGCTTTTTTGAAACCTTCCACTGACTACTCCCATCTTCCTGTCAGGAGAGTTTGGGGAGGTGTGCAGTGGAAACCTCCAGCAGCCTGGGAAGAGAGAGATACTGGTGGCAATTAAGACCCTGAAGGCGGGCTACACTGACCGCCAGAGGCGGGACTTCCTTAGCGAGGCATCCATCATGGGCCAGTTCGACCACCCCAACATCATCCATCTGGAGGGGGTGGTAACCAAGAGCAGCCCTGTGATGATCATCACTGAGTTCATGGAAAACGGATCCCTTGACTCATTCCTCAGGGTAAAAGAGACACACTGATTAATGACAAAGTTGTCTCCCAGCCACTGATCAGGATCTACCCGTTCATTGTACTGTACCTGCTGCAATGAAACTTTTTTTTCAAAGAAAAGCAGACTAGAAAGTGAGTTCTGAATACATGTGAAGGCCTGCTGATGGTCCTTAGGGCCTATATTACACCAGGAGCAGTTCTAGGCTCAGTGGAAATTGATTTTAGTGGCATGACTGTCAGGAAATGAATGCTGGTCACTCTGAACTCTTCTGGCTGGTGCTCCATACCAGTGACCAGGGGTGTGTCAGGTGATTTCATTGGCATCTCATGGTCTTTTACAGCAGATGGAACTGACTCAGGTCAGTTGAAAGCTCCCAGGACGACACCTCAAACACTTCTCTTTCTGTTCTATGACCATAAACCCCTTCCTGCCCTGCAACCCTGTTTGTTCTTGTTTTCTGTGCATGCAACCTCACAACATTCAGTTGGAAGTTTTGATTGGACTAGTTGTAAAGTCCAAGGACTGCATTGTAACTACTCAGTATGATGTTCCACTTTACTTGGAGGTGCACAAACAGAGTACCTAATTATCTACAATGTAGTCCTCATTTCAGAGTTATTCAACTACTCATTAAGGATTAATTAATTATCAGCTCATTCCTGATTCGTTCCTCACTCGGTTCTTAGTAACTACTCATAGTTTTATGTACCTTATTGTAAAGTGTTACCATCTCAAAGTAGAACATTTGACATAATAGTGGTCCAGGCAGAAAGCTCATCGAGTGTTGAAATTGGAAATGGCAGTGTGAAAATGCTCAGTAGATTTCATGGCAATCTGCCAAGTACATGCACGAGTGGAAAAACATGGCCTGATTCTGGTGCTGGAGGAAAGGTCATCTACCATAAATAATCACAGCAAATTTCCTGGACATTTCAGTTCAGAGGAAAAAGAGGTATTTCCTCTATGTGAAATTAAAACATAAAAGTTAATTTTAATGGAAGTAACTATGAAAGAGTAGCTAGTAGCTAGTAGTAATGCAGTAACAACCAATGATGCTGACTACAGACTAGACAGGAGAGAAGGAGATCTGATCCCAAACCAGCAAGGATCCATGTGGTTGATTTGTAGGAATTTGTTCACTCTACAGTCCTATTATCCAGCACCAGCAGCGATCAGTTAACATTCATTCATCACAAACATTTATTTGCTGGGGTCTTTTCTTAAAGCAAAATGATGGGCAGTTCACGGTGATCCAGCTGGTGGGAATGCTGCGCGGCATAGCAGCAGGAGTGAAGTACCTGTGTGACATGAACTACGTCCATCGAGACCTGGCAGCTAGGAACATCCTGGTCAACAGCAACCTGGTGTGCAAAGTGTCTGACTTCGGCCTGTCGCGCTTCCTTGAGGACGATACTTCAGACCCCACCTACACCAGCGCTCTGGTGAGTCTTCATCATAGACTGCAGGGGCAAAAAGTGGCCCCAGCATAGCAGATATGGACTGATACAGAGCCGTAGTTGAGTGTTGACCTCCACCCTCACCTGCATTGGTAAATCAGGAGAAGGACAAAGGAGAAGTAAGCTACTATGACCCACAAGCTAACAGTCAAGAGCAGTTTTATTTGATGGGTGGGAAGAGAAAAGAGGAGGTATGAAAGGAGATATAATGCTGATATAAAATGTTCTTTTTTGACACATTTAGTGCCTCCTAAATGGCGCTAAAGGTTCCTAGCAAAGAGTTTGCTCTTAAAAGCTGCTGAGAGACACTGATACTAAAGAACTGAGAGAACTCCTTGGCTAACTCCTCAGAGAAGGGTGATTGGTTGACAGGTGACCGGTCAGTGCGTCAGTGAAAGTATTTAATCTATAAAAGGTGCATGAAAATGAACTAGATTGGATTAGATTAGATTATAAAATTAAAAATGTTACTACAAATTACTGGAATTTAAGAGGCAAAACAAGAAATGGAACAAACAATTCTAAGGTTTCTAAAAAAGCATCAGTATTGAAATGACACCTATCTCTGTCTTTCTGTCCACTGTGCCACTGTTGACCTCCACACTTGTTTTTTCCAGGGAGGGAAGATTCCCATCCGGTGGACGGCTCCAGAGGCCATTCAGTACAGGAAGTTCACCTCCTCCAGTGACTGCTGGAGCTATGGCATAGTCATGTGGGAGGTGATGTCGTATGGAGAGAGGCCCTACTGGGACATGAGCAATCAAGATGTGAGTAAAGCCCTGTCATAGAAATTGTCATAGACATGTGTTTTTAATGATTTGCTCTTGGAGTCTAATTCAGTCAAATGTAGTGGTAGCCCCTTGGTGACTAGCTGGCTTGCTACTACAACATGTAATGAACTTTTGCTTGTTCTGTCAAAAGTGAAAAGTTTCCCCCTGTCTCCAGTCCCAGACCTTCCTCTACCACTACCTCACTACACAGCGTAGAAACCCAAACAAGCACATTCCCCAAACTGTCAGTTTTGTCTAATATTGAAGTCACCACGAGGCACAGACTTTACTCTGGTTTATCTCAAATGCCAACTAACAAACATTGGTTTCATTTCATTTGTGGTTTTGTTTGTCTGTCTTATCTGTTGTGTGCATTTCTGTACTGAATTAGGTTCTAGTTATGTTCTGAGATTCACATCAGTTTTCATGTATATTCTTGCAGGTTATCAATGCCATAGAGCAGGACTACAGGTTGCCGCCCCCTATGGACTGTCCTAGTGCACTGCATCAGCTGATGTTGGACTGCTGGCAGAAAGACCGCAACAACCGGCCCAAATTCAGCCAGATAGTCAGCACCCTGGACAAGATGATCCGCAACCCCAACAGCCTCAAGGCCATGACTTCACTGTCATCAAGGTATGGCAGGAAGGAGCTCCATCACTTCACACTGTGAATGAGCTACACCCCTCACAAGTCAGCTGTCTCACAGGCTGTTCTTCTTTTGTCTTCTTTCTGTCCAACAGTGTTCACTTACCTCTGCTTGATCGCAGCACTCCAGACTTCTCCTCTTTCAGCACAGTGGATGAGTGGCTGGACATCATTAAGATGGGCCAGTACAAGGAGAACTTTGTCAACGAAGGCTTCACCAGCTTTGATGTTGTGTCTCAAATGACCATGGAGTATGTTAGATACTTTTGATATGTCCACGCTGTAAAGACGACAGATGACACAAAGAGAGATGTGGTGATGATGTTAGTTAGTTCATTGTAATTTAAAATCTAATGCAGGTGCCGGGGCTCCTAGTTTGTAGCAGAAAACAAATATGGGTTGAGATGTTGGCCAGGTATAATTGTGACAGGGATTCAAATCCTTTAGATTTGACTGGATTGCTCAAAAAGTGTCCCTGGCGTAGTGGATATGGAGTGATATCGAGCTGTAGAAGACTGTTGAACTCCACCCACACCTCCGTCACCTGCATTGTTAAACCAGGAGGAGGACGAGTGAGAAATAAGCTACTGCGACCCACAAGCTAACGGTCAAGAGTTTATCTGATGGCGGAAGGGAAAATAGAGGAATTAACAATTAACAGAACTTGGAAAATATATTTTTTATTTCACTTTCTTTAATGGAAATATCAGCAGATACTTTTCAAAATTAAATGTGTTAAGATAATATTTAAATTCATTGATGGAGATAGATAATTAAGAAAAGATACTGATGTTTTTACATCTTTACTACAAAGAGTACTGTCCTTTACTGCCATATCTTGGATTCAGGTTCAATACTGACATCTTTGTAGGAGAATATTATCATTACACAGTAACTGTAGTTCAAAATTAAGTTAAATAACTTAAATATGCCCCCCCTAAACATGCAGGTGAGTTCTGACAGTTTTATCAGTCATGAGAAGAGTCTGCATTTTCTCCTCACACCAATCACAGGGTTAGGGCAGCCTGTAGGTAGCAAAACTAAGGGCAAAATAGCTCCACGTCGACTGGCTGCTGCTTTGTAGCTAACATCATATTATAAAACATGAAGGTCTTGTGATATACTGAAGTGGAACTGACACATGGTTTCTCTTCAGGGACATCCTTAGAGTGGGAGTGACGTTGGCTGGCCACCAGAAGAAGATCCTCAATAGCATCCAGACCATGAGGGCCCAGATGAACCAGATCACTTCAGTGGAGGTGTGATCTCACAGTCTAGGAGCACACTGGCTCTTTTTACTGTAGGAAACCCGGCAGCCACCAACCCTGCATTCTCCTGGAATCTCTGAGGAGGGCTGATGACCTGCACATAGGCTGTGACTTCAGTCCAACCTCAGCCTCCCTCCCTCCTTCCTTCCCTCCCTCCCTCCCTCCCTCGATCTGCAGCACAACACAGATATTTGGTAGTTTTCTTGTAGCTGTTGTATCATGTCCAGGTAAAAGTCATGAACCCAGTCTGCTCAGTCCACATCTATTTAATGGGACACCTTGTCTTTTGAGTTTATTCTAGTAAATGATAACACACCACACTTGGCTCCACCTCCACCAAGTTCAAACATCAGTATGAAATCAGTTTCCAAAATTGGTCTTGCACTTTTTTTCTAGATACACTGTTGAAAATTAAAGTGCCATCTTTAGGTGCTAACTGGCAGCAGGCTCTTACTGCTATCTCTGTCACACAGTGATGTTGGTCTTATCTGACTGAGAGGCAGCAGGCACAGTGCTGGTGTTGGTTGTTTTAGTTAACCATTTAAAGTTTTCATTTCAGTAACATTTTCATTATCAAACCCCATTTTTGGTACATGCGGTTTTACAACAATAGACACTAAATGTATTTGCATTCTGTAACTGCCTTTCTATATATTAGTTTTCATTGTTACTGGCAGAATTCACACAGGCTTCAAAAAGCGTGCCTATGCCCATAGGATTGACAGGAAATGACCCACGTACCTGTTAATGTGTCTGAAGTGGAAGATAAAAAGTAGTTTGATGCATTTGTAAGAGGAAGCGTTGACTGTCTTCTTTAGTCCAGTTTGTTTGGCTGCACTGTAAACAGATCCTGACAGAGTAGCTGCTGAAGGTGACTCTGCTGCCGTCAGGACTTGATACAAATCAACCAGAACTGAAATCTTAATGATTATAGCTTTAACTAAACAAATCAAAATCAGCAAATAGCCTGTGTGCAGCAGGGTGCTCTCTCCTTGAGGTGCAGGGCTGCTGTTGGAGGAAGCAGTAAGAGCCTGCTGTTTGAAAGCACCTTATTTGGTTTGTGAGGTCAACAGAAGTCTTTGCACTCTACTGAATACAAGCTAAAGTTGTGTGCACTGCTCAAGTTGTAGCACGCTGCCTGGTTTCTGTCCTCCAGCTGCACTCACTTTGACTCCTGTTAATATTTCCTCACTGTTGCTCAGACGGTGGTTGTGTTGGGTTTTGCTCATCTTGTTTATTATTGACTCCCAGACTGGAATGAAGTGAAGAGATTTGGCCTTTACAAGGACTCTTTAAAAGGTCACCACATATTTCAATGCCTGTGCTGCCAGAAGCTGCAGATGTTGTTTTGACTGGTGACTGGACATCTGAGACACAGAACCACGTCAACCCACAGACTTTAAAAATGACCTCCTTAATGAATCCTGTGTGAGCTGGTCACCTGAAAAGGCCATAAAATGGCTACTGATATTTTTAAAAGCCAATTGGTTGATATTCTTTATTTTTACACACATCTTCTTACCAAGAAAACAACATTTTTACCTTGAAATACACTTGAGTCACCTGAAATGGATTATATGTAAATGTTGATTGGACCATATTCTGTCTGTCATTCACTGTGATGTCATTGTCCCTGGAAACAATACGTTGCAATCAAAGCTTTCTCAGTGCTGCACATGTGTTTTGGAGGTAAAGGTACTATGCTTCATGTTTTACAGGCAGAGTGTGCAGAGTCGTCATCTTGTAGGATATCAATATACTTTATGCTTTATTTTGGCATATACCCCAACAAAAAGCTGAATGGTGTTTTAACCTGTGTGTCTGGTTACCACTAATGTGCAATCTTTGTTTAAGTGATTCAGTATCTTTAATAGTTTATACACGACCTGATTTTAAGAAAATATTCAATAGTGCCCCAAACTCCAAAGTTCCCTCTCAGCTCAGATGTACAGACGTGCATTACATTCACCAAAATATCTCAGAAATACAAGATCCGTATCTAATGCTCAGTCTCCGATCCTATACGTTTGTTAGGTGTCGACCAAACTAGAGGACAGATAACACTCACTGCACATTTATTACACTCAACAATAAAGCACAGTCTTTAGCATTTAGCTTAAAGCTCTGTCTGTCCCTTCTTAACCGGGACTACCACAACAACCTCCAACATCTGTCCCTAGGGCTGTAGTGATTAAACAGACTTCTACTCATAATTACAAGGTCTGTATCTCGTAGAAGTGGCACGCAGAGCGTATTCTAAAAAGATACATTTCTGTCCTCCAGGTTCATTCAAGATGATGTCTCCATTTGTTTCTTTGGGGAATCGAATGCACTTCCATGAAGTTGAGTTTCAACACATAAGCAGATGAGCGAAAACAAAATTTCAGCAATATAAAGTTCAACTCCAAAAAGCATTGCTGCCCTGACCGCTATGGTTTCAAAAAGTTCATGTATGTTGCACTTGTATCCACACAGTTGGGTGTGGTCAGGTGCGGTCACATTCATCTGTGAAGTTGCACAGATGTTATATTTTATATGTTGATATCTTGGCACTTTGTTATTCACTGACTGGCTATGTTAAGACCAATCAAGACCAAGACAATGCTTAGTGTGACTGTCCATGATAACTTCTGCTGTATGCATATTCATGGATGGATTCCTGAACAGGCCTACCAGACACAGGCCAAGGGGCCCTCGAGGTCGAGGGGGCCTAAGCTAGAGCTTATGTGTCCTTTTCAGAACCTACAGTACAGTAAGGGAACAGCCTCAGCGTCAATATTCACGCTGAGGCTGTCACTTTGTTTTCTGATCGATCAGCAGGACGACATTGTTTGTCAGTAGCTTCCAAAACCATTGCAGATCACTGTAACAACATTCACACAACTGTGGACTGCTGCGGTTTGATTGCTTGGCTAGAGGTTAGGGGTTTTTGGATAAGGTTTGTGGCACCATAACAGTTTTGTGCTACTTCCACCTTTGCTTCTGACAGACAGGAGTCATAATTCCCAGCCATCAGAGCTGTAAACACAGGCTGTATTATGCATTTGAAGAAACAGCTGATGCTGTCGTCTTCATGACATCCTTCAGAATGAGTGTTTCTCCTCTCAGGTTTTCTGTAGGACGTCCTGGGCTCCATGTTATGGGCCCCATCTGACTCTCCATGTGCATAATCCCTTTATGGTTGAAAATGATTCATCTGTATTGTACCAACAAACAGTCTCGGAAATCACTCTGGGTTTGAAAGATAACATGATTTTTAGACTTCACAGAAACAGTACGCTCTCAAAACTCTATTTTGTTGTTTTTAAAAAAATGTGAATTTTGATAAAAGTGTGCTTTTTATAAACGTTATGCAGTTATGACAATAATTTATACTTCACAGTACAGAAAAGTGAACTCTTACCTTGGGTCATGTGATGTCTGAGTGATTCTTATTTTGGGACATTTAGCATGTGAAACCTCCTTCTACTGTACCAGCACAAAGCACAGGTTTACCCCCTCACTGTTAATGTCCTATTCATGAGTCCTTATACCTCGAAACCTATTGAACTTGTTTGTAAATGGTCAGAATGTCCTCGAGTCGTATGAGGTAGAGATTTCCTCCTAACTGACACTTTTGAAATTCAATGCTATTTTAAAATCAGGAGGGAATACGTCTCTTCCTTCCATTCTTCTTCACCATCTGCTCGCTAAATCACAATTTCTGAGGTACCACATCAGAAACCAAACTCTCACTTGAAATGCAGTGTGAGTTTGAACTTGTGTCGTTTATTTCATGTGTTTCTAACTTGGCAGAGTGGGAAACTGCACGTTTACCTCCCTCTTCTGGTTGTTACATTCAGGTGCACAGTGAGGTCTTAAGCTGTAGTTGGAAGAAATGCACTGAACTGCTTTACTTGTACAATATTTACTGGTGCATGTTTATGTTTGAACATCTCTATGTTTAGTGGCTCATCTCACAACATACACATGCTGCACACTGTGGCTGTGCCCTGTGCTCGGTGTCAAACTTCCTGCACTCACACTTTGTTTGGACATTTTTAATGACTGCAGTGTAAAAAAAAAAGGAAAAAAAAGGTGCTTCCACATCTCTTCCAACAAATTTTTTCCCCACATCTTTATTATTCCTTTGATATTTAATAAATGTTGTTCGACCCAATTTTTCAATACCAAACTGCATTATTTTGTCATACTATGTGTGGCATTGTAACAATGATCCTATATGTTTTACAAGCGCACAAAGACACTGTACTGTACTGTATATATGCATGGTATGCACATTTCAGTGTTTTGACACATTGGGCCCAGGCAGCACATTCATACTGTGTAACAGCTGCTACTGTTCAAACTGACTTTATTTGATGTGTTTTGTTGGGAAATGTAGTTATTTAAACCTGTCAGAGAAAAACACAGTATGGTTCCAGTCCTTGTGCTCTTAAATCACTCAAAGCCTATTTTACAAATGTGAGCATTTAATCATGACAGCTTAGTGGCCATGATTATAATATTAGTGACAAAATATTAACACCCTTCATCTTAAACCTTCGTATTGTGTAAGAGTAGCTTTTCCTGGAGAAAAAACAGATTCAATCAAAGTCTGAATGGGGCCCTCAGTGACTATTTGTGGCATGTGATCCTTGTTTCAGCCTGGATGAATGTCTACCATCAACACGGGCTAAAATGGGTTGCACCAACATCATAACAATTAATGATTTGATTCCAAAATAACATATTCCTTTTGGGATAATCAAGAAAGCAAGGTGAATATTTTGAAAGATGTTTCTTATGGAAGATTTTCACACTAAATTCGTCTGTTAACTAGACTGTACTGTAGCAGTGAGAAATGATACTGAAAGACACATTCACTCATAGCAGTGTAGTATTGCTTCCACCTGATGTTATTCTGCTTCGTTTTTTATAATGAAATGACCATTTGAACTACAGCTGTCTCATCTCTGTATGTGGGGTCGTTCACAAGATAGAAATGACTTCACTGTAATATGACCTCTCTATCAACAGTTTAAAGAGAACATTCAGTTGTTTTGTAATTGTTTCAGTGTGCGTGCGCCGTGCTCCGTCCATGGTCCATGTTTCAACTGCACTTTGGCAGCTTCTCAGTACTCACGTAGAGCTGAAATGTTCCAGGTTCTGGCAGAAGGGCTCCTTTTCATTTTTCTTTGTCAACAAGTTGCAAATTTTCACATTCTACAAATACCGGCTCTAAAGGATCTTGGGAAATGTACTTTCTCTCTGGGAGTGAGATGTTCAAGGACATGCTTAGCCTAGCTTAGCAGCTAGCCTGTCTCTGTTGGCTGTCAAAGTTTGAAAAACATGCCAACGACATTAAAGTACGGGCATGCCAAACATGGGTTTGAGGAAATTTAAACAGTCTGAATTACATACTTTGTCCACCAGGAAGCATATATTGGCTCAAAAATGTTAATTTTATGATATATTGTTTATATCAAACTGGTATTGGCCCAGTGACTCCAGTATCTGGGCTCTAGCACCAAACCTGGAAACCCCAATACGACTGCTGGAAGCTGCACAAAGTCACAAAGTAAAGAAATGGTTCCAGCAATTCATTTAAATTAAACTGGCAGATACAACATATTAATCAGTGACCTTTAGATGTGTTTTTTTTTATTTTATTGATTGATATCCGTCTTCTCATCTAACTCTCTGAAAGAAAGAGAATAAGTGCATTTCACAAAATGTTGAAGTATTCCTCAAAGACACTGTACAATTTGAAAATGTCCAGCTATGGCACCCCAGTGGTAGAATAAAAGAAGACACACTTCATTTTGAGGGAAGTGTCATACATCAACCAAATTCTGAACAACTGAAGTGAAATTAAATTGATGGCTTCTACAACATCATATATAGTAGAGAGCAGCTGTTTTACAGTCTGGAGAATATTGTTAAGTCAGCACTAAACTGTCAAAATGCTTTGACCAATAATCAAATTCTCTGGAAAATAAGTGAAAATGAATCCAATATTTCAGCTTTATGCAGCATTTGTTCCCTTTACCCAATCTTCTTTCCTGCCTGACCCGGGTGGCCCTGAAATCATTTCTACTCTGTGTAGACAGGAGATTTAAAGATATTTCCTGGACCCTCTTTGTTCCAAAGCATATGGGACAGGGGTCAATGTTAGAGGGGTCACCCACAGCCAAACACGCCTCTCTTCTCAGCCCTCACCACTGTGATCTCACTTGGACTTTTGTTTTTCTATTTTATGTTTTTCTGTATAAATGTATATTTGATGGTATACCTGTGAATATCAATTTGAATTATTTGTAATACTGTTATTGGTTTATTTTGTAAAAAAACAAGAAAATGAAAAGTAAAAAATGAAAAGAAAACACAACAGAGTTTTGTAGCAACTGTCTTCAATTAAACCCCCCCCCCAAACAATCAATGGTGACGTGAAGTAAAAGCAGCATTTCATTCTTTGTCATGACCTAACTTCAGTGACTTGCCTTATCTTCTCATAATCATCTGAGTTCAAATAGTTTATGTTTGAAGTCTGAATTTTGTGGTTTTCACTTTTTTGGTTTCAAAAATGTTTCCTCAAAGTTTGAATCCTTTACATAGCATCTGCTGTCTATAACACATGATTGACCATTGTGCCATGTT
Organism: Macquaria australasica; assembly: GCA_005408345.1. Taxonomy (NCBI): domain Eukaryota; kingdom Metazoa; phylum Chordata; class Actinopteri; order Centrarchiformes; family Percichthyidae; genus Macquaria; species Macquaria australasica. Next base: position 42,836 of record SEMN01000902.1, on the reverse strand, counting down.
GACACAGTTTGATCACTATACAGGTTATTTTACAATCAAACTGATAGATGGCAGTTTTAAGCTCGACACAAAATCATATTGCTGCTTAAGCTAGTTACAAGAAACTATATCTGCAATAATGTGTTGCACACTGTTACACTAACAGTGTGCAGTTTTTTTTATTTCATTAATCTTAATTCTTAAAATTGATTTGTGGTTAGTTAAATGATTTTACACCATTCAGGTAAATGCTGATGGGAGACAACTAAAACCGGGGTGGGAGGTGGTTGCCCTTTTTTCAGGTTGGAGCATAGACTGTATATGAAGATGGACAGCATGACAGCTGACAAAAGTGAAGCCAAAACATCAGTGTAGGTCATAAGCCCCGCCCCCTCCATGTTAGCGGATGGGACATGGGTCAAACTGAAAAATCAAAGTACACGTCAAATACATTTTTCCCAAAGATGGTTCTTATCACGCTGATGTTTGTTCAAGTGTTCATTTTTCTGATCAGTTTGGTTTTAATCAGTTATATGATGCTATAAAAAGGGGGTGTCACAGCATGATTGACAGCTGTGAGTGTGCTGTGATTGGTTCAGGGGGGTGTATAGGCGGGACCTCGGCACCCAAGCTCCACCACGGATCACTACTGCGCAGAATCTGGCTCCAAATGACATCACCAGCACAAGATGGCAGCACCCGTATCCGGGGTATTTTGGCTTAATTTTTCTACAGCAGGAGGAAGTGGAGACACGTCGTCCGTCTTTATATATAGTCTATGGGTTAGAGCAACAGCCACTCAAAATGTCTGTGCACGCCGCTGTGGCCGACCATGAGAGAGGTGATACAGCAGACTGTATTTAAGTTGATGACACCAGAAAACAGCTGTCCAGCCACAGGAGAAAGAACGGATGGAGCCTGGATGCCTCAGAGAAATATATTCAGCATTTTACAGCAGTTATTTTTGTAATGGTTGTGTTAAGAATAATTTTGGGCCTATTGGTGTCAAATGACTTGCACTTTAACTGTGGCCACTCACAACACAGCTGATCCTGAAGGCTGGCTCCAGCCAGGCTATTAAATGACAGTCATTGTCATTGGACTGACTTCAGTATAGGTCAGCTTGGAGCAGTACAACCATGCTGTGCTGCCCTACTTTTCTTACATGATAGAGATCAGAGTACTTTGTGCATTTATGTCTTTTTCTCAGAGCAGAGACTCTATGATTCAGTGAGACTCAAGGGATATTCATGTAATATTTCATTTTTTCTGACCTGACGTTGCTGGCAAGCAGAAGATTTAGGGATTTAGGATTAGTAATCAATTGATTCTACGCTGACGACATCCACATGCACATTCAAACCAAATTACTGTGAATAACTAGATGAAATAGCCTAATTGAAACATTTTCATTTTTAATTTCAATTAACCCAAGAACGTAAGTTTGACATTTCAGGTTTATGTCTACAAAGATGTGTGGCAGCCTGCAGGAAACAGATGATTGGCAATATAAGGGAGAAAAGTGACGGAATTTCAATAGTGTTTATCGCACATATACAGTATATATATATATATATATATATATATATATATATACGAAGTAAATAAATTAAAATGGGCCTGTATGTGTTTGTGTTTATATATATCAGTCGATATGATTCCTTATCAGATTATTTTTTTATTCCCAAACATGGATATTGGTACCTGCCTCAAAAATCCAGTGTTGGTGGTGCACTAATATGTACACAGGTGTATTAAACAAAAATTACCTTCAAGTTGAATTTAACAGTCTTGACATTAATATTCCACACTAATCTCCATAAAGGCAGTATTCCTTGTAGTGTCCTTTTTGTTTATGATCAGCCCCTTGTATTCTGCGTATGAATGATACATGTGAATTAGGCTTCACCTCCAAGCTGTGTCTGCACGTCCTGCTCCTGGTAAATGTTTCAGAAACTGCTGTCATGGAGACAGGCTGAGAATCTACCTCTTTTCCATCCCCATCCAGCGAGTGAAGCAAAGGTGAGAAACAGACCAAGGGGTATGGCGGCATATCACTGCCAAAATCCGTGCGTGCAAATGAGATCCTTGCGTGCGCAACTCAAACAGCCACGCACACATATTATTTTTGCAAGCGCTTTCACAGCACTCGCGCGAGAAGAAGTATTCTGCGCGCGAGCAATATTGTAGCCTGCAAGGAGAAAACAATGCTTTGAGCGCGCGCAGCTCTCCTGCTCGCAAAACTTTCACCTGCTCGCTCGCGAGTGGATTTTCTTTTTGGCAGTAAGTGGGCGGATCCAGTCACCATTGTATCCCTAACGTTAGCTAGCTAACGTTAGGGATACAGCTAATGTTAGCTAGCTAATCAGATAACGGTAGGTTAGTGAAATAATTCAGGACCGTTTCTCTCATAGTAAAATGTAAATGTAGCATTATGAAACTAATAAAATGAATGGATGGATGGACTGTGACGAGGACTGTGACCAATTATATTTAGGGATACAATGGTGACTGGATCCGCCCACTTACTGCCAAAAAGAAAATCCACTCGCGAGCGAGCAGGTGAAAGTTTTGCGAGCAGGAGAGCTGAGCGCGCTCAAAGCATTGTTTTCTCCTTGCAGGCTACAATATTGCTAGCGCGCGAGTGCTGTGAAAGCGCTCGCAAAAATAATATGCATGCATGGCTGTTTGAGTTGCGCACGCAAGGATCTCATTTGCACGCGTGGATTTTGGCAGTGATATGCCGTCACAAAGGGGACTGACGGAGGAGGCAGGGCGGAGAGAGCCGGTGATTCCAGATGACGTGGGACTCTGCTGTTGGCTGTATTTCAAAGCGTCACATGTGAGTCACAGATGGCGATAGCATCCTTGTCTTCACTCCAGGTCTGTGTGTGTGAAGAAGGAACACTTATATCAAACCACATAGACAGGATTTCAGCCAGTGAGGAAGCTGGCTGTGGTTCTGCTCGACTGATCCGGCTGATGACAGTTGGTTTACTTCATGAGGCGTGGAGGGCTGTCCCTGTTACTATAAACACACACACACACACATTACCCCACAAACCCGCCCCCCTCGCCTCTGGTTTGTTAGCCTCTATTTACCTCTGTGTTAATCCTCTCCCCTTTCACATCACCCTTCCTCCCCTCCTCCCCACTCTCTTGCATGCTTTCTCTCTTGCTCCTCCCCTCTCTTCCCTCAAAGCCAGCAGGCTTCTATTTAATCCAGACTGCTTGTTACATGATCTCCTGGAATACAACGTTCCCTCGCTGCTCCATGGCTTTTTGGGATGTTCTCGCTTTGCTGTGCAGAGAGCACGGAAGGATGTCAGAGCCACACTGAACCTACATCATCTGACCTTTCCTTCCCCTTTCCCTCCTGTGATCTTAACCTGTCTATTCGTCCGTCTCCCTGACCTCCCCTCTCACCCCGTCGAGACCCCCTCACCCCCCGTCTCCTGATTAATACTACTGCTCCCTCGACAATGTTACCATGCATTAACTGGCTGCAGCCTTTCCTTGCCTTGATCTCCTCCACCTTGCTTACGCGAGGCCACAACTGTCCATCCAGCTGTTTGTGTCCAGACCACCATACTGTGGACTGCACCAGCCAAGGTCTAACCAGAGTCCCGGACTCCATCCCTCTAGACGTTCGCCGTCTCCTGCTCTCCAACAACTGGATTCCCTGGATCCCCTCTGACTTCCTGGTCCTCTACAGCGATCTGGTCTACCTGGACCTGAGGAATAATTCCCTCTCCCAGCTGGAGCCAGGGACCCTGAGCACCTCCTCTAGATTAGTATTCTTGGACCTGGGGAACAACAACCTGACAGAAATCCCCTCTGGGACATTTGGAGAGTCTCGAAGTCTGATCAAACTGCGACTGGGGAACAACCCCTACCTAAACATGGTAGGGAGGGACGCTTTCAACGGGTTGACTTCTCTGAGGGAGCTGGAGCTGGAGAGGAATGGTCTCACACAGCTGGACATCAGCATCCTGGAATCCCTGCCCTCCCTCCGGATGCTGCGTCTGGAGGGCAACCCCTGGCTCTGCAACTGCCACTTTGCCAAACTATTTGTATGGCTGACAGAGAACCACCACAAGCTCCCGAAGGGTAAGACATAAGCTGCTTAAAGTTAAGACTTGCAGTCTTTGTCCCATGCCAGAGCAGAGAAAATTCAATCATTTCCCTGAGAAACATTTACTCTTAACATTTGATTGATCAGTTGCAATCAGAACAAAGGAAATCCAATGAATTGACAAAAACAAATCTTGTTGGTCACAGTCTGAAAGCAGGTCTCCATCTTTGTACTCAGAGGTCCACAAAACACTATCTCTGTCGCAAAATGGTCTCAAAATGGTAGTGAGACAGTTACATCTTGTTTATCTAGTGCTAGAGTTGACATTTTCTGGTATCGTCAGTGTCAGGACAGGCAGACCTGTGGAACCAGACACAGTGGATGAGACAGAGCCATTGTTGCACAATACTGAAGGCATTTATACAGACATCAATGCAGTTTGCAAATGCAGAGTGAACCAGATTCACCTGTTTCTCATTTACATCAAGATAAACACAGGATTAAACTTCCTACATACAAATATATTGAAAAGTGTCATTCTTCTTAGTAGAGGCAAAAATACAAAACACTGAAAACATAACGAGCCAATGCTCTTATTTTCTCTGGACTGAGAAATGAAAAGATCCATGTTGCAGACATGAGTCTCAGTCGTCACTAGTTACCTGAATTAATATATGACCAAATATACCTGATTATCACGTTCATCACAGGTCATGACTTCTCATGGAAATATTCCATCTTATTTTGTTATTAATATTGCTCACAGTCTCTGCAAGACGTATGACACAGATTACCAAACCAAAAAACTGTGCTGAAACACTATGGAGCTCATACTGTATGTACTAAACTACATTTTGCAAAGTGTTCCTTTGCAAAGCCTCATCGACCCCCCTAACATTTAATCTCTGAGGTGCAACTTCTATTGGATGTGCAATAGACTTCCCATTTACAAACAATCAAGTATGTGTGCATAGCCATGTGGCAGAAACCACAGCAGCACAATGTCATGATATTTTGGATATGTTCGGTATTTAGACATAAAGCAAGTAGCTGGAAAACAATAAAATTACTTCAACTTATTAGTTTTTGTCTGAACTTTAAACTGTATCTCACAGCCTTCATCAGCAGTTTACTCAGATGTCATGATGTTACCTTAGTATGAACATCAGTCACATGGTAACAGGTGGCCATATATGGGTGAGATGGCAACTCCTGCCTCTGTTCAAAGATGGTCTCGCGTGATGTCAGATGCGATTGCCCTACTTGATCTTTCTGCCGACTCCTGATTGATAACGTTGACTGTTTGGTAACGTTGATGTCATCATGATATTTAAATACACAAGCAAAGTACATGAAAACTGTACAATAGTTCAGTAAATGTGCTGAGTTACTTTGAACCACTGGTAACATCTATGCTAACTCTTAAATATACATTTATATATCATTTTGACATACAATACAATAAAGCCTTTTAAAATTGCCTGTTATTAATATAGTGAAGGTGTTTCCAGAGTCAATGATCTACAAGCCTACGATTGATTTTGGCATCGAAACTCAATCAGTTTGCAGGGAAGCTGACCAACTCCACTTTTGACTTTTAGGTCAAATAAATAACAATGACTCACTTCAGTACATTGACAAAGTGTAACAGTGGAAATGAGACACGCTGTTGGTTTCTAACTGGGCTGTCGTGGTTTCTGAGTTTTAAATAAGAATAAGAGAATTACAAGACAACCTACCCACCGTAAACACGATCTCCTGCTGTAAACAACACTGACACCAGCTAACCGTGTCTAGACTCCTTCCTCAGAGCAAAAAGACACTCTAAACACAGCTACAGCACACACACACACACACTGAGCCACTTTCAGAGGATGTTGTCTTGCAGTCATTTTGTATCTGTGGTCCTGGCTACATTCAGAATGGCGTGTGGACACGTGTGTGTGTGTGTGTGTGTGTGTGTGTGTGTGTGTGTGTGTGTGTGTGTGTGTGTGTGTATGTGTACATATGTGTCTAGCAGTATGTGTTTGTCTCTGTGTTGACATGTTGTGCTCATGTTGACATGTACATGTGCACACGTATCTTTGTTCATGTAATCCTGCAAAATATGCACAAATGCATTTGTGTGCACCTGGAAACGTATGGTTGCACATTCCATTAAACACGTATTTCTGCATGTGTACACCTGTGCATGTGTTTGTGAGCACACACTTTTGTGCAGGTATGTTTTTTGTCCATGTGCATGTGTCTTTGTTCACATCCCATTATGAATATATTTCAGTGGCTGTGCTCATGTACTAATGCCTGCATGTTTGTATTTCTGAGTCTGTTTATGATGTCCTATTTGTGTTCCTGTCTATATATGTATAGTGTGTGTGTGTGTGTGTGTGTGTGTGTGTGTGTGTGTGCCTGCCTCCTGCATGTCTGTGTGAGCATGAGTCTGGCTGCCTGCTGTAGTGCCACGTGACTGGAATATCACCAAGCAATGAGGTCACTGAGTCCCTTTTCATGTGGAAAACCCCTTCTGGTCTTACAGTGACTCTCACACACGCACACACACACACACACACACACACATAAACACACACAAATAAAACACATCTGACAATGATGTGTAGTGACTCTTGGGTACAGCGGTGCTACAGAGGAATCAGGATGAAATGGAAGTGCCTCTCTACACAGTGGACAAAATGTATTCAAGGTGTTACAGTGCATTGGCACAGAAAACAATAGTAAAACAATGTTCATTAACCATGGCTTGCAGAGACTATAACAAATACACATCTAAAAAAAAAAGGTAATGTTTTGGTGAAGAGTTATTTACTATTTTTGATGTTTAGCCCCTTGGTTAAAATAGTTATATAATGATAATATCTCCTGTGGTTCCTAATATGTGGATACATTCTGGCCTGCAGCATAAATGAAGTGGGATTTCTATTGGTGTGTTAGGGGGTTACAGCTTAGCAATGAAGCCTACACAGGTAGTCTCCATTGATATGCCGTAGGCAACGCCCCCGGTAACACACTTCTCCTCAAAAAGTGTAACTATGCTTCAATGACTTCTTGTTTAGCCCAATACAACAAACAAAGGAGCTCTTCTTCTTGATGTCAGGAGGTGGCCATCATGTTTTCTAGTGCTCATGTGTGGAACGTGTCTGCGTACACCCCCGACTATAGTGTCCGCTGTCCGTGTGCAATTATGGGAACTGTTGGGTCTCTGTAAATATAAAGAGTCGGTCTAGACTTGCTCTATTCGGAAAAGTGCCCTGAGATAACTTTGTTATGATATGGCGCTATATAAATAAAACTGAATTGAATTGAATGCACCTGTCTGCGTCCGTCCTGGAGTCCGGTCAAGGCTTTACTGTTGTTTTGAAATTATTACCCATGTTCATTTTAGGTCTGTTATTTAGGTCTGGAGAAGAGCAATTTCAGCTTAAGCAATCGCATCTAAGCTGTTTTTCTCTGCCGCTGTTTAGTTAAAATGTAAGGGCAATAAGCAGATCTAAAAAAGAAATAGAGACTTTGTTCCTGTTTATTCAGTGGATCATGATCAGGATCAAGACACATCACTAGTTACTCCAGACATCATATCATGTAATAGTCAGTCAGGACCAGGTTGGATGTGTCACACAAAGCTTATTAACTCTATGTCAGCCAGTGGAGAGAGACAGGAAACATGGGAAGAGAGACAGATCGCACCGTGGATGTTGCAGTTCTGTGGTATGCAATGCATTTATAACACAGTGCTCTTTTCGGGCTGAACGCCCACTTACCTTTGGTAAGGAGTTCTGAGGCAGGCTGTTGATACAGGTGTGTCCAGTGTCTCAGTTGTCTGTCAGCTGGTTCACTTGTTGTTGTCTCTCTCCCCAGGTATGGATGGGATAGAGTGCTCCCTGCCTCTGGATGGGCGTCGTGTTCCCCTCAGTTTACTCTCTGAAGACAGTTTCCGGGAGTGCCGTGGTACCCTCACCCTCACTGACTACCTCATTGTCGTCTTCTCTGGCATCTTCGTCTCAGTGGTGGCCATCGTGACCAGCTTCTTCCTCGCCTCCACAGTCCACTGCTTCCAGCGCCTCAGCAAAGGTAGCAAAGGAGACGAGGAGGAAGGGAATGACTGATGGGGGAAGGGAAAGAAGAAATTAATTCAATAAAACGCAAGTGTTCTCTTGCTCGGAGGTCCTATTAGTATCCCGGAGAAAGCTCAACAAAACATGAGAGCAAGGAGAGATCGGTGGTGGGGAAGGTGGAAAAGCCACAACCAGAAAGCTCTTAACATGTTAAAGATCACACCTGAGCTATCATGAGAATCACAGACTGTTTTGGGAAACATCAGATAGGCTTGAATCACATAGTGCATTCACTGAATGTAGCAATTTCTACTAGTACGTACAGTACCAACTGTAGAGACATGCAGATGAGCTGTAGCATTGCACAACAATAAAAAAATATCTGCAGTCCTGCTCATTAAGATAGAGACTGAGTAAATGTATTCTGGATGGAGATGAAGGGACAAATGCATGTGTAGTACTGGGACTACAGGTAATCAAAGATCACCAAGCACTGCAAGGGAAATACAAATCGTGTCTCCAGCAGGTGTTATCTATGGTGCAAGTAAGAAGAGGTCACAGTGGGAGTTTCTCATGAATTCATTCATTCTCATGAACGAACACGCCACTGCACAAAGGAAGAAGTATGTGGATAACAAGTGGAAAGTAATTGTAACAAATTGTAGAAGCGCAAGAAGTAATTGTAGAAAATGGTTGGACGTTTTGAGTCAGCGGTGAACTACAAAGACCTAGTTTGTGTCGGGTCCTCTGGTTTTCAGAAGTTCAAGACCTCTCCTGAAAGGGTCCACTGGTGCAGCTGGTGGATAAGTGCCTTGCTCAACAGCATCTTGGTTGTTGAAAGACCTGTTGTCAGGATTTGAAAATGAGCTTTCTGGAATATTCATATACTCTCATTTTACATTTTTTTATTCCAGTACCGCAACAAATGCTTCATTCAAAACTGAACCTGGTAACGTTGCACATTGGCAGACTGGACTGCGGTGTACTTAAAGGTATCATTAGTAAACTGCAGTCATTATCGGGGAGTCCTTTGCAGCGCTGGTTCACAGGTGGTAGGAGATATTCTTGGATTTGACTTCTAAAAGAAACAATTCCTTCTGCTATTGCAGACTTTTGATGAGCCCAGAGGCCTGCTGTAATCCACTGAAGCAATGATATTTCCACTACAGCTAATGGACTTTCCCTCCTCACAGAGCCTTACCCACAGAGCCTACATGCACCGGTTTGCATTAAAGTCAAGCCTACTGAAGGCAAATGTACGTTATACAGTGTCTAACTTTTACATACTGTAGTTTTAGTAACAGAAGCACTTTTATTTGTTTTATTAACAGGTTATTTAGGTTCATCTACACAAAGAATCCATTGGAGAGCAGGAAGAGATTCCAATGGCCCGTTGCCACTAATCTTGATAGACCCAAATAAAGTGTCAACTGCAGGACAGGTTGTGTCCGGAGCTCAAGTCCAGGAAGTGCTTGGCTGTACATACCCATCTGACCTCCTTGGCCTAAAAGCAACAAGTTCATGCCCCCTCTCAGTGGGGTTTCTAAAGGCTTTCTGGGAACTTAAAGGTACACATTTCTAACATTTCTATGATACTTTATCTGACAAATGGAAAAACTGGAACTAAGCAGCCAAAACCAGGAGACCCAGACCACAAATAAAGTATGTGGACAGGGGTGTCAAAAAACCTCAGGCCATATAGTGTATTTTCTTTATAGAACTCAAATTCCCATCCACAGTATTTCTTTGTTTCCTGTCAAATTGAAAAAGTGTTCTGTAGGCTGCTTGATGATAGCACACTAAAGAGACACAGAATAAGAGTAGCTGCCTGGTTATTATTTCATTACATGTAAAGAAATGCCACATAGAGATGGTCTAACATACAATGGTTAGAGTAAAGCAGCCGCCACCGTGTCCAAAGGCTGAAGCCAGAAGTGCCTTAAGATGACTTGTAGTCATCTATATGTTGGCTTCCACAAATCTCCTGTGAATCCACAACTGAAATTAGTCTTTTAAGAGAAGTCAGTATTTTTTTTCTATTAGAATTTGTCAGGGTTATCATTGAGAACATGTCCTTGGGATTCTTTCAGGGAATTTGAGATTTTAGCTTCTTGATTTTTCAGTTTGGCCCATGTCCCACCCGCTAACATGGAGGGGGTGGGGTTTATAACCTATACTGCAGCCAGCCACCAAGGGACGATCCAGATACTTTGGCTTCACTTTTGGGGAGCTGTCATGTCGTCCATCTTTATATATAGTCTATGTCTGAGATAGGTATTTTCTTATTGTGTCAAGCAGTTGATTTTCAGAAAGACAGTTTTGGGGGGCTTGGGGGGACTGACTCATGAGACCTCAGTCTTTCTAACATTGGCCCCGGTCTCAATAGCTACGTCATTTCTTCTAATGGGTTTCTTGGTAGAGATTTGATACAAGTGCTCCATTATGCGGAAACAAAAGGGTCTCATCAAAAGGTTGTGGCTGATATCATGAGCTCGATCATTTACACTTTTAACAGTATATGGACATATCTCCATGGATGTCAATATTTTGCGTGTTGTCTTCATAAAACTCTTGTTTCAAACTGATTCCACGGGACATCAGACTCTCTCTATTGTCTGTGTATCATCAGTCGTCCACATTTCCCCTCAGAATATGTACATGTGTTGACAAACTGTAGAAGTTAATTGGTCAGTTCACTGCTGTTTCAACTTAAATTGTCTTCCCTCTTGAAGAAAATGGGAATATGAACCTCATCAAAAGAGCAATGATTTAAGAGCAGTGGTACTCTATATGTGCCAGTGCTGGTCTGTACTGGGGGTTATGAATGGTGGTAAGATTCTCTCTGAACACACTATGAGTCTGAATGCGCAGTTACTTGGGTGCCAACTGGATCTGTGATCTCCAGTTTGAAAGGGCTTCATGTGTTGTGATTACTGAGGATGAACCAGGATTGTCAGGACATGTCAGTGTGTGTGGGTGACAGAGGAACAGAAAAGATGTAATAAAGATATTTTGCTTTGAAATGTGAATGTAAGTTCATTTTGTTCTATCTGATAAAACTGCTCTGAGAATGTTGTTCTCTGACAAAAGAAGAAACACACAAATACAAAAACACATCTCCCCCCTTTTCCTTCAGCTGTATCTTTCTATGCAGAGAGTTTCTGACTGATTTGTTATATTTCTGATTTTTCCTGACTCAAGATCATTATTATGGAGTACAAACAACATGCAGTACAATAATGACAAAACAATGGCACACGGCAGGAATGAAGTTGTTTACATGGTGCTGTCTAAGGCCAATTTAAGAGCGAGCTTTTAAGAGTTTTAGAATTGGGATGGTAGTTTTAAAATGAGTGATGTCTGTTTTATTATTATTTATTTGATTGTTTTTCTATTACAATGTATTATTTAGGTACAAGGTACTAGGAGGAAGTCTTGATCCATGTCAGCCATAGGGGCAATACAGTAAAGGCAAACATGTTGTGGTTCATATTTTGCTAACTGTGCAGTCAAAAGATTTATCTACGCTTTTCTTACATAGAGAATATTCCCGTATTTTTTACAACATGCAAAATCCACATTTGTGAACTATAATGTGACAAAATACATATATATATATATATATATATATATATATATATATATATATATATACATACATCATCATCATGCTGTCCCATCAAGCATCACAATAAGAGATTCTGGTTTCTGCCCCTGTTGTGGTGAATTTACAAAATATATATGGGATCAATCCGGTGCAATGTTAACCCTCTAAAAAATAGGATCTGTTTCACATCAAATAATCTCTGTACATGTACCCGTTCAAGGAAAGGATTTGTTGTGGACAGCCGAATTAAACTGTAGCCTCTGGAAACAGTGCACAGACAAAGCTAAGGCTAAAAACTAGAGCACCATGTCAGACTGAGGAGCACACTCGAGTGCACAGCACAGGAGAACACAGTGTGAGCGGAGGGGAGATGAATCATTTTTATCCTCACTCTTCGTCCTTTGTGCCCAGCTGGAAGGATGTGATGAGTCAATACTCATCAGTAATCAGTCCTGAATATCTTTGCATCTCCTGTTAACTGTGTGATTTAAAAAAAAAAAAAAAACATCATATCAGAATTATGAGTATAAAATAATGCCATCTTTTCCTTGACTGCTGACTACTTGAACCCTGGTCATTCAGATGAAAACCAGAAACCCTAACCACTAGTCCACAGAGGATACAGGGACACTGTGTGTGTTTGACTTCTGAATGAAGAAGACATTTGCAAGACAGTTCATCATGTTCACACCACTCACAAGTCCAGAAAATCCATCTGCAGTGATTAACTTCAGAGCCCCAGGTGATCGTTCTCATCATGGTTGGACTTTTTGTAAAGTTTTTTTTAAGCTGGTTGATGAAGGTTAATTTCTGCAGATTCTTCCTTCAGTCTGATCTTCTTTCTTCTCTGAACTACCAGAAAGTTCTGGTAGTTCAGTGTTCGGGGCCAAGTACAATAACTTCGGTTTGGTCTGAGTTTAACATCAGAAAATTGTAGGTCATCCAGGTTTTTATGTCCTTAAGGCATGCTTGAAGTTTAGCTAATTGATTGGTTTCATCTGGCTTGATCGATAAATATAATTGGGTATCATCTACATAACAATGAATATTTATGGAGTGTTTCCTAATAATATTGCCTAAAGGAACCATATAAGGTGAATAGAATTGGTCCAAGCACAGAACCTTGTGGAACTCCGTGACCAACTTTGGCGTGCATAGAGGATTCATCGTTAACATGTACAAACTGATATTGATCTGATAAATAGGATTTAAACCAGCTTAGTGCGGTGCCTTTAATGCCAATTAAATGTTCTAGTCTCTGTAATAGAATGTGATGGTCAATGGTATCGAATGCGGCACTAAGATCTAATAAGACAAGTACAGAGACAAGTCCTTTGTCGGATGCAATTAGGAGGTCATTTGTAACTTTCACCAGTGCTGTCTCTGTGCTTATTGTTGTGTAGAAAGTCACACAACTGATTGGCAACTGCTTTCTCAAGGATCTTAGAGAGAAAAGGAGGGTTAGATATAGGTCTATATTTTGACAAAACCCCTGGATCAAGAGTGGGCTTTTTAAGAAGAGGTTTAATTACATCTACTTTAAAGGACTGTGGCACATAGCCTTTTAATAAGGACAGATTGATCATATCTAGTAAAGAAGTGCTAACTAAGGGTAAAACTTCTTTAAGCAGCCTAGTTGAGACTGGGTCTAAGAGACACGTTGATGGCTTAGATGAAGAAATCATTGAAGTTAGTTGATTAAGCTTGATGGGAGAAAAGCAAGAGGGGGAGGGGAATACACAAATAGACTAAGAGCGATTCACAAACCCACAATGAATCGGACCATGCAGAGCTGGAGCACCTCGCCCGGAGGAGGGATACCGGGGCCCCCCCCTGGAGCCAGACCCGGGAGGGGAGCACAATGGCGAGCGTCTGGTGCCCGGTCGGGCACAGCCCGAAAAATAGACATGGAGCCGCCACCCTGTGGGCCCTCCACCTGCAGGGATAGGCATCGGGGTTGGGTGCAGTGTAAGCCGGGCGGCAGGCAAGGGCAGGGACCTGGCCGTGCCGACCTTCGGCCATACGGCCGCAGATCGTCACACTCGGGTGAAGAGAGGGGCAGAGCTGTCAACTGATCACCACTTGGTGGTGAGTTGGATAAGACGGCAGACCGGGGTGGTTGTTCCCGTCTTCAAAAAGGGGGACCGGAGGGTGTGCTCCAATTACCGTGGTATCACACTGCTCAGCCTCCCCAGGAAAGTTTATTCCAGTGTGCTGGAAAGGAGACTACGACCAATTGTCGAACCTGGGATCCAGGAGGAGCAATGTGGATTCTGTCCTGGCCATGGCACAGTGGACCAGCTCTTTACTCTTGCAGGGCTGCTGGGGGGTTCATGGGAGTTTGCCCATCCAGTCTACATGTGTTTTGTCGACTTGGAGAAGGCTTTTGACCGTGTCCCCCGGGGGGTCCTGTGGGGGGTACTGCGGGAGTATGGGGTACCGGGGTCGCTGCTACAAGCCATCCGGTCCCTATATAACCGAAGTGAGTGCTGTGTCCGCATTCTCGGCACAAAGTCAAACACGTTCCAAGTGGGTGTTGGACTCCGCCAGGGCTGCCCCTTGTCACCAATTCTGTTTGTGATATTCATGGACAGGATTTCAAGGCGCAGCCGGGGGGAGGAGAGTGTCCGGTTTGGTGGTCTCAGAATAGCATCTCTGCTCTTTGCGGACGATGTGGTTCTGTTGGCTTCATCGGGCTGTGACCTTCAGCATGCACTGGGGCGGTTTGCAGCCGAGTGTGAAGCGGCTGGGATGAGAGTCAGCACCTCCAAGTCCGAGGCCATGGTTCTCAGCCGGAAAACGGTGGACTGCCCCCTTTGGGTTGGAGGTGAGTTACTGCCCCAGACGGGGGAGTTCAAGTATCTCGGGGTCTTGTTCACGAGTGATGGTAAGATGGAGCGTGAGATGGACAGGCGGATCGGTGCAGCATCAGCAGTAATGCGGGGGTTGTACCGGACCGTGGTGGTGAAGAGGGAGCTGAGCCGGAAGGCAAAGCTCTCGATTTACCAGTCGATCTACGTTCCAACCCTCACCTATGGTCATGAGCTTTGGGTAGTGACCGAAAGAATGAGATCGCGGATACAAGCGGCCGAAATGAGTTTCCTCCGCAGGGTGGCTGGGCTCACCCTTAGAGATAGGGAAAGAAGCTCGGATATCCGGAGGGACCTCGGAGTAGAGCCGCTGCTCCTTTGCATCGAAAGGAGCCAGTTGAGGTGGTTCGGGCATCTGATTAGGATGCCTCCTGGACGCCTCCCTTTAGAGGTTTTCCGGGCACGTCCAACTGGTAGGAGGCCCCGGGGCAGACCCATCACACGCTGGAGGGATTATATATCTCATCTGGCCTGGGAACGCCTTGGGGTCCCCCAGGAGGAGCTGGAAAGCGTTGCCGGGGAGAGGGACGTCTGGACAACCCTGCTTAACCTGCTGCCACCGCGACCCAGCCCCGGATAAGTGAAAGAAAATGGATGGATGGATGGGAGAAAAACAGTCTAAATATATATATATATATATATATATATATATATATATATATATATATATGTATATATATGTATATGTATATGTATGTATATATATACTAAGCCAAAGAGCAGCAAAAGAAAAAGAGCAAAATAAAATAAAACTTACATATCCAACCCTGAAACACTGATATGTATTGCATTATTCTCCACCACCTCACCTCACAATGTGTTTTTGTAGATCATCACAATCTATTTTCCAGTGCAAATGACTGAACAACAAAAGACATTCAACACTCAAACATGAATAAATATAAAAGTTCTGCTCTGTTCTATCCATCTTTGTTATTCACAGTATAACTTTTTGAGGACACCATAATCTCTTTTTCCTGTGCATGAGTGCACCATTAATGCCTGAGCAGTGCTCTGGTCTCTGCAACTTTGTTTATTACAGTATCAATATCCAAAGACATGAGAATGTCTTTCTCATTGCACATGATCATGAATGCCTCCTGGTGCTCCTGGGTTAAAGTGCACATATCCAACCCTCAGGACAGAGAAGCTAGCACGACCAGAAATGACAGCAGAGATCTCTCAGCATAGTTTTTTTTCTTCTCATTCGGCTAATGCGGTGTGAAAAAACACTTTGGCTGTGCGCCTAAGTGTTATAATGTTTTGGAAAACCTCGATAATTATTTTTTTATGGGTGCTGAGATGAATGATCTATTTATAAAATTATTGTGTTTACTGACCCTGTCACCAGCCCTTGCAGGCCATCAACCTTTTCCTTTTTCTCCATGCCTGACGTGTCCTAAAGAACCTATAAGACACCAAGATTTAATGTCTCTCTGGGCTTCAGGCTGCTGGTTGTGACATTTGACCAGATCAAGGGACCTCGGTGTAGTCTAGAAGGACAGAGTGGCAATGTTTCTATCACATGCAACATTTAGAATAGTTTTCAACAAACATATCAGTCCACATAGAATCTGAGGGATGTGCACACATTTAGCATGTTAGTGTTAGCTTCCATTTCAAAGTACAGCTGAGCTTGACAGGAATTCAATTCAATTCAATTCAGTTTTATTTATATAGCGCCATATCATAACAAAGTTATCTCAGGGCACTTTTTCGAGTAGAGCAGGTCTAGACCGACTCTTTGTATTTACAGAGACCCAACAGTTCCCACCATGAGCAAGCACTAGGCGACAGTGGCAAGGAAAAACTCCCTTTTAACAGGTAGAAACCTCGAGCAGAGCCAGGCTCTAGGTGGGCAGTCACCTGCCTCGACCGGTTGGGTTGAAGGGGGAGGGGGGGAGTGGGAGAGAGAGAGCAGGAGGAAAGAGAACATACAGCAGCACAGTACAGTTCCACATAGGGATGTAAAGCAATAGTTGTGGTAATGGTATTGATGTCAACACCAACAGAAATAATACTAATAGCAATATTATAATAATAATACTAATAATAAGAGCAATAACAGTAATAGCAGCAGCGGGTGCAGAGCAGGAGCACAGGGGCAGCAGGCGGCCGCAGTCATAGATCCAGACTCTACAGCTCCGGAGGCAGAAATTCCTGCAGAAAGCAACAGAAGGAGAGAGGGAGAGAGAGAGAGGAGAGAAAGCACACAACTACGGGAAGATGAATTAGTAACAAGCATTGATGGGATATGAGGGCGTACAGATGGAGAGGAAGAGGAGGAGAGAGGAGCTCAGTGCATCATAGCAAGTCCCCCGGCAGTCTAGGCCTATAGCAGCATAACTAAGGGGTGGCTCAGGGGTCACCTGAGTCAGCCCTTTGATAAACTATAAGCTTTATCAAAGAGGAAAGTCTTAAGCCTACTCTTAAATGTGAGGAGGTTGTCCGCCTCCCGTACACAAACTGGGATCTGGTTCCACAGGAGAGGAGCTTGATAATTCACTCTTTAGTTTTAGTGACTGAATAGACGGGCTGCCATTCTTCTGTTAACACATGATTTTGGTGCTCCTGGATTCTTATTATTGTTCCACGTGTATACAAGAATTATCAAAATCTAATGGCCAGATTGACACTAAATTTACTGAACACATTCACGCTCTCCAGAGAATATGTCTCCAGATGTGGATGACTGATAGTGGAACTGTGAGGTGGAAGAGATGGCCCCCCTTCCACTGTGGGCCTGCCCTGGATTATGTGGGGAGGTGACATAAGAGCCAGCCAGTGGGCTTGGGGGTTTATTAGTGTCAGCAGTAGTGTAGTGAAGTGAATTCACCTGCCAGGACTACTGATGGGGGTGGGGGGCTGGAGTGTGATTCTCGTGTTTTTATTATGCTCTTTGTTGGCAACATGTAGTGGCAAAGGGCCGAATTACATACTTAAACAGCAAAAACAGAAACATAAAAAGGATAATTTCAGGGATTTCATTAAAACAAAACAAGATTACAAAGCCTGGCATATTTTGTTTTCCTGTTTGCTACTTAGTGCATTATATTAACATTTTTCAACATTTTAGTTCATTATAACGAGAAATGTTTCTTGTTTTAACAGGAGATGTTGATTTTGTGGAATAACAGTCAGTCGTTAGTTGTTATGGCAAGACACATTTCTTGTTCAAATGGAATCGTTTGGTATGTAGTAAAAGCCACTGTTAATGTCAAAAATACTTCGTTAAAACCATTTTTTTTTCATCATCATGGCAACAATATGTTGAGGCAGATGGTAAATGTTTCAGTGAATATGAATAAATATTAAAAGTAATACATTTTATAAAAGGGCCCTGGTGATTCCCCGCTGGTTAATAATGTAACATTAATGGTGGTGGGGGATATGAGACAGTAGAGCTCCTGTCCCTCCCAGCTGGTTGTGGTTGGAGAGATTACACTGTGTGGTCTGGATGGATTAGTGTTCTCACTGCATTTAGCAGACCTGATAAACTGCAGAGATGAAGCCAGGCCAGCAATTACACATGCAGCTTTAAAAATATAGTTTCATCAAAAACAGCAGTCAGTGCTGTAGTGATGGAGTTTTGGCAGTACTGTAAGATACTGTCAGTACTTTATAGAGCTACATTCATTAAAGCTATGAACATTCCATTGAGAGCTGTTTTTTTGTTGGCAAAAATACAGAAATACTACTAATTTTGAACAATAATTACTGTTCACAACGTGTAGATATAGGTAGGTTTATTAGACGCCAACACACCGCACACCAGAGACACTATGAGACAGGATTGGAAAGTTATCACGGCGGCAGTTGTTTGGTCTTTTGTTGCGATAATCGCAATGTAAACAAGAGTATAGACAATATCCAGTTGCATGATGTATTCATACACTTAAATGGCTTCTCTTACCACTGCTATGATGAAACCTACTACTCTTCTCTCCCCATCTAACATTCAGGTGGAGGCACCATCTAAAGCTCAGCCTGAACAAGACTGGTAGCTTATGTTTCTTCAGCTCATGACAACACCTGTCCATCACCACTGACAATACTGTGCTGATACCAATGTGGGTGTGATCCTGGAGGATGAATTTGGCAGTTTGCCTGAAATGTGCAATTTAAGAACAATCCTAATTCACAAAGATTTGCACCTGGGTAAGAACAAATTAGAGGTCTGTGCATGTTTCATGAATCAGACAAGTTTTTTTTTTTCCTTTACAGCAAATTTCAGAGAAAAATAACAACATTCCTGAATGAGGCAGGTCAGGTGATTTATCAGAACTTCTGGACGTGGAGATAAAATACAGTCCCTCTGATGTTCAGTGTGTCCTCTGTAGCTTCAGCCACCTCACCACCCCTCCTGAGTCCACTTCAATCATCATCAAACAAAGCACTTAATGTTCAGGGAAGCTGTACTTTATATCCTCTCCTTAATGGAGGAACTGTTCTTTAATTTCTTTAATTTGTTCATGCACAACTTGACTGAGGAGCTAAATTACCTATCATCATTCTAAGTGTGTGTGTGTGTGTGTGTGTGTGTGTGATCTGGCCCCAGCACCTCTTCCACAGGCTCAAGTGTGTGTCCATCTCTGAGGCAGAAGTTGTGCAAAATGGCACAACAAGCAATGACCTTCACTGCAAAAACAGGGTGCACTTCCAGAGCCTTGAAAAATATTGATCGCCACCTGGTCTTCATAATGCCAAATGCCCTTTCTATCACAGAACGGGCCTTTGCATGGTGCCTGTTGAACCTTGCTGCAACTGGACTTCTCACTGGCTCCCTGTAAGGCGTTACGAGTGTGATGGGTCGTGACATACAGGGATATCCACCATCCCCTAGAATACAATAGCCTTCAGGTGGGTACAGACTTTGCACATACAAAGGGCTATTTTTAAGAACTCTGGAATCGTGGACTGAGCCTGGGTAGCCAACAAATATGTCCAGAAACTGACACTGGTGGTCACACACTGCTTGCATCTGAACAAAATTTCCTGTTGAAATAACACTGGGCATCTGCACTTGGGGTCTTGATTCTTATGTGACAGCCATCAATGCTTCCCACAACCCTGGCAAATGCAGCAGATCCAGCCAGACGTTCAAAGCCAGCACCAGTTGTTTGAAGCTCATTAGGTGGTGGGAAGCAGATGACCCTGTTTTTGAGACTGACTATTTTGTATGCGACCCTGTGGATGATGTCATTCACCATGGAACATGGGATGCCAAATGCTCTTGAGACTACACGGTAAGAAGTTGCACTTGCCAGCCAAAACAGGAACACTAGAACCTCTAGGTCAAGACCCCAGCCATGGTCAAACGGGGAGCAGAGGATGCGAATGAGATGGGCTAATGTGGGTCTGGAGAGGTGGAAGTCTGGTTGCAGGTCACTTTGGCCATCAAAGTATAAGGCCAAGACAGGAATATGACGGTTCAGTGCACAAAACTGAGATGGTTGTTCACGCTGTAAATAAAGATATTAAAACTGATAACACGGTGTCATGAAATGTGACTAAAAGCTATGTGACAATACAACCACTCTGTTATAATAGTTTACTGTAGGCCTATGTGATGTGAAAACAATTGTGCCATGTCTACATTTCCCCAGGTGGGGGTGTAGTCTGAAATGAATAAATGATGTGTGTATATATATCTATTGTAAATATAAATGTAAAGGCCTAGCCTTATCTTCATCTTTTCACTTACAATTTGTCGACATCTTGCTAGTGTAGCAAGAACAGCACGTCTCAGTTCTCTCTGTCTAGTAGCGGTTATTCTGTTTCTTCTAATCAAAAATATTTGAATGATCGTGAGAACAAACAGAAAGGTTGATATTGGGTGGCATTTACACAGAGCGCTAAAAGCAATTATCAAGAAGGATTTTCTATGGAGTAAGTAGTAGTAATAGTAGTTTTTCCTTATGACAGGCACGAGACAAACCAGTTATGGCGCGAAAGTAATATTTAATATGGGAAAATATGTTTAATGTGAGCAGATATGTTTAATATGAGCAGAGCAGCGCATCACAACAGAAACGGCCACAAAGTATTTGTATTTATTAATTTGGGAAAATACGCTCAGTATAAGATCATGTATTTATCACAAAAATACGTGCCGGTATTGGTATGTATTATGGATGGTCAGCCGACGTTGATATGGTAGGTTTTAATTGTGCGACAGCAATGGCGAAAATAAAGGCGCAGAGATATGACACGGGTAGTGTCCGAAAGTGTTTTTTCATTTTTGCCGATGAGCTCACTATATAGTCCTCTACATAGAACTCCCTAGATAGTGAGTAGGGAGTAGTGAGTAATGAATGATTTCGGACACAGCCTTGTACTTATACCTGCCATTGGCTGCCAAAGTGCTCATGTTGTGTTTGCGGTCTCTGTCGTTCTCACCTAATGACGAAGGCAGATGCGCTCTCCGCCGTCTGATAAGTACATCAACAAAACATAACGCAATTCTAGTTCAAGTTTGTAAATATCAATAATAAATGACAATCACAATGTTTTCAGCTGGTACAGTTCTGGACCAGTGAAGCTTTTAGAAGCTAAAAGTTAACATTAGAACCTTTAAATTCGTTGTTCAAAGCAAAAGTGTCCGTTTTTCCGGTTTGTTGAACGCAGCACAAGAGGAATGGTTTGTTTTCGTCACGTGACAGGAAGTATGTGTTGGAAGTTCAACGCCAGTAGGAAGTGTGTTTACTTACGATGTAGTTACACACACATCTGAAGTCTTGAAATACAACTACAAGCCCTTTGTTCTGCGAGGATTCGCGGTGTTTTTTATGAAAACGAACGCGGTTCGTGGCGTCTTTGAGTCTGATTTACCGCTAGCTGTTTGTTGTTGGCTGTGAGCACTCAACCTTCGCTTGCTAGTTTTAGCTAAGTGGCTAGCTAAGTTGGATCACAACCTTATCCTGTCCGTCACCACAACCACGCTGAGTTTAGTGCTGTCTACTGGTGGTGAAAGTCCGTTTTCATTTTCACTTTGTCGTTGTTTAGCTAATGTCTTTTAGTTAATGACGAACACTGCCTGGCAGTCCACGGTATGCAGTTTATGTAACTGTCCCTGTAGTCCTGTCCTTAGTGGTTTTGACAAGACATAACCACGGACTGACAGTGGCATTAGGCTGGCACCGACATGGACTCAGCAAAGCCGTGTCGATAAGTCCATGAAGAGCTACAACTGTCGTCTTTGGCGGTGAGTCAGTTCAATTCAATTCAGTTTTATTTATATAGCGCCATATCATAACAAAGTTATCTCAGGGCACTTTTTCGAATAGAGCAAGTCTAGACCGACTCTTTATATTTACAGAGACCCAACAGTTCCCACCATGAGCAAGCACTAGGCGACAGTGGCAAGGAAAAAGTAACAAGTAAAGTTAAGTAAGTAAACGCAGTAACACTGCTGTCGGTATATTACATTAACGCGGAGTTCATTGTAGTTGTAGTCAGGTCACGTTATGATACTGCTTTGCTAACAGCTAAGTTTAGTTGAGTATGTTAAAGTTACTGTCACTCTAACAACGTCGGATAAGTGAAAGCAGGCAGCCATGGATAATCCATCGACTGTGATTAGACACTGTCACTGCTTTCACTGTGTAACGAACTGTAGGGTTAGCTGTCATTGACTGTCTAGCTCATAAAAGTAAGAATATCAGTGTAGAGGTAGCGTTATCCCTGAACATCCAATCTCGTTATAAATACCTGTCACACAGACTCTGTAGTAGCGAATAGCGTGGCCGTATTTAACGTTATGACAGGCACATACCTATAGAACTGGATAAATATATATTATAATATCACATAATGAGCAGTGTAAACTGGAGGTTTTATTAGGCAGTTGCCTTGTGGCCTGTATGCCGAATATAACGAAAGTCTAACAGTTCTTGAAAAGTCTTTTAAAGTCATAATGAAGCATGTATTTACTTGTGGCTATGAACAAAGTAACTTTAAAATGCTTGGCGAATGATAGCTCTTCTAAACAGGAGAATAGAATGTATTTTGCCTAATGAGGACAGAGTTTTTATCAACTTAGCAAATGACTGCCATTATGAAACCCCACTATCTCAACAGATGAATAAAATAAGTATCCTCCTGTGTTTATTAGACATTGAACACCTCCCCTGTGAGGGCTACAACTAAGAGGGTGGTGCTTTTTCCCTGGAGTAGCTCTCATCATCCCTGGGCCACCAGGATGTTGGAGGGCCTTGTTGCCTGGGTGCTTAACACATACCTGGGAAAATATGTCAGCAACTTGAACACAGATCAGCTGTCCATCGCCCTTCTGAAAGGTAATTATACATCCATCTGTTTTTCTTGGCACTTAAAATGATGTTTGAATGTGTTTTCTTCCTCCTCCTCCTCTGTATGAAAATCATCATGCATAGACTCGATGCTTGGGTTAAGTAAAATAATTTCTGCTTTTATTGTTGTGAGCTGGTAATGGCATATTAAGACTGCAGGTCAATTTGGAAAGTCTAAACTGTATTATATCACAGTGAGACACAATCAGCCACTTTTCCATCTCAACACAGCTGTGTGATTTCTGCAGAAAAACATGTTTAAGTTTCTCAAAGTAGGATATCACATTATGCACTTAGTTAATTAGCCCCACCTAATTAAAACTAAGTTAGTCTAATCCACCAGCTTTTTAATAAATCCTCCTTCATGATAATGGTCAGGCTGTGTTGAAACTGTGCAGAGACGTGTTGGTTCAACTGTAGGATCATTTTAAAGGATGTAGTTGTGCTGTATTGCATCAAACAGAAAGATGTTTCTCTTGTTTAGCCTACTCTCATTGATATAAATGGGGTGGACAAAATAATAGAAACACTTGTCTGTATAACACATTACAATGGGCAAAGATCGTGTTTGTCTGCTTCCTGTCATTCCTCAGGTGCAGTGGAGCTGGAGAACCTCCCTCTGAGGAAAGATGCCCTCCGAGAGTTTGACCTGCCATTTGAAGTCAAAGCAGGTGGGACATACTGACTGATGACCTCACAATGGTTAAATACAACTGACAAAAGCAAACAGTAACCAAAGTGGAATGAGGGGCTGCTCTTATAGATGAAAGCTGCACATTTACTGTGTGAGTCTGCTACTAACCCTTTCTGATTAGTCCATGTGGCTTCCCTCAGATTACTGTGTACTTATTTACTTTGTATTATAAAGAGTACAGTCTAGACCTGCTCTATATGAAAAAAGCCCTGAGTTAACTTCTGTCAGGGTTTGGCACTATATAAATAAATGAATTGAATAAATAGAATTGATCTATGCAGGACCCTTGTGCTTAAGTTCATGTGGTTAGTTTTGTTCTCTGGAAGCAGATGGAATCTCAGTGATGAACTAAAACTTTATTAATGTGAAATAACATAATATCTAACTGTGATAGGGGCCATGATATCAATAGTCAATATGGCGGGTACATTATTATTTTAATTAGCCCCACTGTTTCAGTCAGTTTCTGACACCGCTGGTATTGTTTGCACATGTTGATATAGTTTAATCCACCACCAACAACACAGCAGCTTGATGACACACTACGTTTACTGTGTTTTACATTGTGCCCAAAAAATGGAGGTATCAGTATGTTTTGTCCATCATAACAAACTGACTCAGGACTTTCCCGTCTGGTGACGTGTGCTCTAATGACGAATTAGCAGCATTCTTCATGCCTGCTTTCACTGCTGTAATGAAAAGAGTCTGAGGGAGGTTTGAAGGGAAAGTTTGACCTGCAAAAGAGAAACATCAGTGCTAGAGACAAAGAAGGACCCGCAGAGGCCGATATTCTCCGGCATTGATCTGTAACGTTTGTAGATCCTTATGTTGTGGCTCTAGATATATATCTGCATTTGGATTCCTTATTTCTTCAGCTTCAGGCTGCACTGTGATCTGTGCATCATGTTGTTTTTCACCAGGCTTCATTGGAAAGATTACTCTCCAGATCCCTTTCTACCGGCCTCACAGTGATCCATGGGTCATCTCCATGTCCCAGCTCAACCTGATCATCGGCCCCGCCCAGCAGCAGGAGTATGATGGAGAGAAGGAGCAAGAGGAGGAGAGAGAGCGCAAAAAACACCTTCTCAAGGCTCTCGAAGACAAATTCAAAGTAGGTGGATCAACTCTGCAGATTGTTTGTCCCGCTGATGCTCAGGATTTAGTTTTCTGTTCTCTAATGAGCATTATAGCCTCACAGGATAGCATAGCAGCTACAGACTTGTAGTCATGTGCAACATATCTGTATGTTACTCCTTCAACACACCAACACACTGAGGTTATGTCCTTGAACTATTATTCTCTGGTGTTCTTACACTGATTTTAAATCTGAGACAAAGACAGTTTTGGTATCAGGAAGGTTTACATGTCTGACTGCAGTCATTGAACTGGATTATGTAGACTGGCCTCATCTGTGTTCGTTGCCTCCTCCACTTACTT
This sequence comes from Macquaria australasica, assembly GCA_005408345.1. NCBI lineage: Eukaryota > Metazoa > Chordata > Actinopteri > Centrarchiformes > Percichthyidae > Macquaria > Macquaria australasica. Next base: position 17,795 of record SEMN01000902.1, on the reverse strand, counting down.
TATCATGTCTTCTCTACTAACTTGCACTCTTATCTGTAGCGTTGTTTTTGTTTGTCTTTGGCTCCTGCAGAGTGAGTGTGAACAGAGAGGAGAGTCTTACTGGTACTCTGCCACTGCCTCAGTGGTCACCAGGATTGTGGAAAACATCGAGGTAAGACATCCAACATGATATACTAGAACTGAGACAATATCACCAACAACGCATGTATTCTGTGTATCAGTTCAAACAATTCAACAGCAGCACAAACTGCATCCTCTAAAATGATCATTATACATCTCTAAAACACAAACTGAACATTATGTATATATCTACTGTAGATGAAGGAGGTTTATTGCAGAGCTGTTGTATTCGACTTGTAGTGTAAGACTTAGTTCGACTTACAAAAAGGGAGACAAGTTGTTTTTATTCAGCAAAGTAATCGATTGAGCAAACTGAACTAAAGCAAGTACAAAACCAAAGAGCGTGTGCGTACTTACAGTGGTATCTGTAGTGAAGGCTGTGCATGGGAGGGAGGATGGTGGGTGAATGTTGTAAGAGGCATAAAGTAAAATAAAGTTAAGCTAAAGGTGAAGCAGTAACAGCATGAGTTGCCACAGACTGCAGTAGTTTTAAGGGCAGGTTCACAATTCTTTAACTTGTCTTAGCCAGGTGCTCATATGAACACTGAAATCATTCCTCCTGTTCATACTGGACACTAATAGATTCCTTCCTAAAGTGATCTCAATGTAAGTCTGTCCTCATTCTGTGCAAAAATATATTCTAATATGAATCTGAAACTTTGAGGGTTCAGCTGTCTGAGTTAGATAAAAAAAGTGAGTATCTTCCAAAATTAAAAAGACTGTAACTAGGGAAGACATCCACTTGATTTACTTAATTCAGATGACTGAACTTCCCCCATCACTTTCACTGAGATCCCTTTAGGAAGGAATCTCTTAATGGTCAGTATGAACAGGAGGAATGATGACAGCAAGCAGACCCTGTTTCAGTGTTCATATGGGCACCTGACTGCTGTTTAAAAAAGACTTGAAACATTATGAACGTATCCTTTTAGCTAGGTGTACCTAATAAACTGGCAACTGTTTATGATACAATGAATTTCCCCTGCAGTCGACCTGCACAAAGTCACCAGGTAGTTGTTGTTATTGTTTGACCCTGAGTTACAGACTGAACTCTGACTTTCTGGTTTATGTGTAGCTGAATATTCAAGATGTGCATCTTAGATTTGAGGATGACTTCTCCAACCCTGAGAAACCCTTTTCCTTTGGGGTTTGCATCAACAATGTTTCTGCTCAGAACCCCTCCAAAGAGTCGGTGAGTGTTCACTCAAAGAGATGTTAAACTAATAACACAAGATTAGTGATATTATTGAGAACAGGTGCAACAGTAGTTCATCTTTTGACCTCAAATATTTCTCCACTTTACACTACTAGCTGTTTGTACATAGCGTGACTGTTTTTGGTTATAGATCAAGGACCTCTTTTTTTTTTTTGTCATATATGCAGTAGGTCAGTAATACGAAATGCATTGCATTCACCAGAGTAATAGTTAGTATCTCATATTCATGAGGTCCTGTGGTAATTATGAGGTCTTTATATTGTGCCTCAGGTGATTCTGGATTACCACGGATCTTTGCATTTGAGGTTAACAGGGATTTTCTTTGTTTTTGCAGGCCCAGAAGCTCCTCCGTCAAAAGCAGCTGGAGATAGAAGACTTTAGTGTCTACTGGGATACAGAGTGTGAAATGCTGGGAAAGCTGCCTGCAAATCAGATCCAGGTCTGTGACCTCCAACAGTTAGGAGCCAGCTCCCTACCTGGACACACAGTGTTAGAGCTTAGCTCAAAACTGCACCCTGAGTTTCCATTTCACTTTTGTTTTAGACTTTTATTATTCCAAACTGAACCGTACAAACACCAGCATACAGACATTCCTGCTGATGATGATGGTAGTGAGATGTGACTCGTTGTTGTGCTGCCAGGTGTATTAAAGGGAAAGGCGACCACCTGTCTGAAGGAAATGACTTTAATGCCTAACTCTGCAGAATCACACAATACAAGTTGCTTGGTAGAGCACTTGTACTACAGACCTGTGGAACCTGCCGATTAGAAATTCTCTTGAATGCATAACCAAATTAGATGTAAATGCATCGTCTATGGTCCGATTCTCTCCAGTTCCACATGAGATTGAGATTGTTTTGTAACTGTACAGGGGGCGATGACCCAGTGTATGCAGAGCCGTGAGCATCAGTACATCTTTGAACCAGTGTGTGCATCCGTGTTGCTCAGAAGAAATGCCTCCAAGGAGCCTCTGAGGTCCCGAAACAGCCCAAGGATTGAAGGCCAGGTTCAGCTGGAGCCCATGTCTTTACGCCTGTCACAGGTGTGTATGGTCGTTACATTAACACGTCATATCTCTGAGTGTTTGAAGACAGCATGCTGAAATCCTCAGAGGTCAAAAGGAAGACAAATGATCTTTTAATGTTTGATTTTCCATCTCCAAACACACACCTGTGCAAAAATAAATGGTTACTTTATTATTTGAATACTTTAAACCATTCTACCTGTAGGTTAATGGTGTGTTTGTATTGCATTTGTGAGCCTGGCAGCTCCTGCTGTGGTCAGCTAAGCACCTCATTAATTGGTTTGTCTTTATTATTTAGTCAAGTTGTGTTCATTCTCAGACACTTAATCACATACTCGGGTTACGGCTTGCACATTAAATAGAAGGTCTTTTCATATATTAGTTTGACTTTGTGGTTATATACATTTCTTGCTCATCACAGCACACTTCACATTCCTCTAAACCAGCACCTGTGTTTTATCTGGCAGATGTCTACTGACTAGCTTAGTGACAGGAGCATGTAGACCGAGCTGTGTGTGTATGTGTTGACTCTTAGGTCCAGTACCAGCAGATCATGGCGTTCCTTAAAGAGCTGGATCGCCGGGAGAGGGAGATGCTTTACCGAAAGTGGAGACCCAAAGTCCCCATTTCTGGGAAGTAAGTTTATAGTTTTATTGTGGGAGCAGTCAGCTGACTCTCAAACAGAGTAAAACTGAATTATTTTTCACACAGCATATTTGAGCCTGTAACTTTGTTTACGCCTGCAGCTGCCGGCAGTGGTGGATGTTTGCCATCCAGGCCAACCTGAGTGACATCAAGGAGCAGCGGCGGCGAGGCAGCTGGGACTTTGCCCTGCGGCGGGCACGAGACGCCCAGACCTACACCAGCCTCTACTTCAGAAGGCTCAAAGGAGTCCCACTGAGTCCTCAGGAAGAGGTACTACACTGTGACACAGACGTGATGTATCAACAAACATAAAACATATTGCTAATAATATCATTCTGAAGCCATCCAACAAGCTGTTTCCATAATAATCATAATAATAATAATAATAATAATAATAATAATAATATATTATAATGTCTGTAGCATGTCGTGGAAAAACTGCCTTTACTTTTAAGTTGAACAAAATACAAGAAACACTTACAGATCGTTGAGGAAAAATATATTGTACAATAGGAGATATACAACAGAAGTCATCAGCTTTCTCTCTACATCTCAAAGAGAAGATACAAGAATACAGCTCTTATAGTATTTTGGAGACAAAGAAACTCTTTTCCATTGGTCAGTGTTACATGGTTCGATAGGTTTAAACCTATAGGAACTTTCAAAAACATACCAAGACCCTTAATGCACACTTGGGGAACATAAAGCATCTCTGTACCATAACAAAATCCTCGTATTACCATCTGCCGAGCAGAAAACATTTCCATATAAGGACCTACATTCCACCATATAGCTGACCTTTTTGACCTCACGTGGAGTCACGTACTTAACACACACCAAACTCGAAAACATGAAACTAGGTGAGAGTTTAAGAGTAGAAACATGAATAGAACTGGAACTATTAACTAATTAATGTAAATACACAATCATATAATTACTAAATATTAATAAGTATACAAACATGATTATGAATAGATGATTAACATGTGAATAAATGATAAGTTAAGAGACACAACAAAGTTTACTTTCACAAGCACATTACAACTACATGAATAGGCACCCAGTTACATGTGTTCCTCAGTTGTGTCACATGCTGTGATGGACTAAGGTAACCCAGTGTGGTATTTTGAGATGATGTACTACTCTTCCAACACATGTCACTGGACTGATGTTTGCGTTTGTCCTCGTCACCTAGAGTGAGCTGGAGCGAGTGGAAGAGGAGCAGACGGTAGTTGAGCTGCAGATTCTCCAAGAAATTGTCCACGACTGGTTTCGAAAGCAGGAAGAGATCGCAGAGGTAAGCTTAGATGATTCATACTGGTGTTTAATGGTGTTTAACATTGAAATTCCAACACATCAATGGTCTTTGTGGTTTAACTCCTGTTATCTACTCCTTAAGATAACGTCTCACACTCATCAAACACATCACACATCAAACTGTCATAGATCTACTAAATGTGTCTTTGTTAGAATTTCAGCCTTTGTTCTTCCTCTGTCTCAATTCAATTCAATTCAGTTTTATTTATATAGCGCCATATCATAACAAAGTTATCTCAGGGCACTTTTTCATATAGAGCAGGTCTAAGATAAGAGATAAGATAAGATAAGCCTTTATTGTCTCACAGCGGGGAAATTTTTAGATTCTAGACCAACTCTTTATATTTACAGAGACTCAACAATTCCCACCATGAGCAAGCACTAGGCGATAGTGGCAAGGAAAAACTCCCTTTTTAACACGTTGAAACCTCGAGCAGAACCAGGCTCTGGGTGGGCGGTCATCTGCCTCTCTTGCGAGAGTGGGAGAGAGAGAGAGAGCAGGAGGAAAGAGAACATACAGTAGTACAGTATAGTTCTACATCGAGATGTAAAGTAATAGTTATTATAATGGTATTGATATTAATTATTAATGAAAATAATACTAATAGCAATTTAATAATAGTAATACTAATAATAAGACCAATAACAATAATAGCAGCAGCGGCTGTTGAGCAGGAACACAAGGGCAGCAGGTGGCTGCAACCATAGATCCAGACTCTACAGCTCCAGAGGCAGAAATACCTGCAGAAAGCAACAGACAGAGAGAGAGAGGAGAGAAAGCACACAACTATGGGAAAGGGAAGCAGTCGCGTTAGTAACAAGCATTAATGGGATAAGAGTGCGTACAGATGGAGAGGGAGAGAGGAGAGAGGAGCTCAGTGCATCATAGGAAGTCTCCCGGCAGTCTAGGCCTATAGCAGCATAACTAAGGGGTGGCTCAGGGGTCACCTTAGTCAGCCCTACTATAAGCTTTATCAAAGAGGGAAGTCTTAAGCCTACTCTCAAATGTGAGGAGGGTGTCTGCCTCCCGTACACAAACTGAGAGTTGGTTCCACAGGAGAGGAGCTTGATAGCTGAAGGCTTTGGCTCCCATTCTACTTTTAGAAACTCTAGGAACCACAAGGAACCCTGCATTCTGGGAGCGCAGTGCTCTAGTGGGGTAATAGGGTACTATGAGCTCTTTAAGATATGATGGTGCCTGACCATTTAGGGCTTTGAAGGTGAGAGAAGGATTTTAAATTCTATTCTGGATTTTACAGGGAGCCAGTGTAGAGAAGCTAATATTGGAGAAATATGATCTCTTTTTCTGGTTCTTGTCAGTAAACGTGCCGCAGCATTCTGGATCAGCTGGATTTTCTTAAGGGACTTGTTGGGGCAGCCTGATAATAGAGAGTTACAATAATCCAGCCTAGACGTAACAAATGCATGGACTAGTTTTTCTGCATCTTTTTGAGACAGGATGTGCCTGATTTTTGCAATGTTACGTAAGTGAAAAAAGGCAGAAAAAGGCTGTTTCCTATTCCAGAATGTGCGAGAGCCCAGCAGTGACCCCCAGCCCTGTTCACCCACCACATCCATCCCCAAGAGCGGGAGCTCAGGGATGATCCAGTACCTGCAGTCTTGGTTCCCCGGCTGGGGAGGCTGGTATGGAGATTCCCAGGACCCAGACAGGCCTGAAGAGCTCCTGCCAAGTCCATCCTCCTGGGATATTCTAGGTGGGAGACTTACTCCTGTCTGGTGCCACTAGATTGGTTTTACTTGAATTATTCTGTTACATTAGATTATTATTGAAACTGGTGGAATAAGTCCAGATTTCTGTATTATAAGTTTGATTTTTGTGTTTTGTATCATCTAGTATTCTGTAGTGTAGAGAAGTCATATAATATCTGCTGACCCTGATGATATAATGCTTCTCCAGCAGAGACAGAGGACTTGTTCGACCCATTGGAGGACTCTCACACTCTGAACACGTTCACCAGGCGAGATCATTTGTTTGCCCGGCTGGAGTTCTTACTGGAGAAGGGTGGAGTCACACTCTGCCACCAGGACAGGAAGGGGGATACACTGCACGAGAATGGGGTCATCCAGTTGGAATTCTCAGGTACACAGAAGCAGCGTTTGGACAGATAAACACATGTACATGCATGCATTTAGTTAGGGATGGGTGATATGGATAAAACCTTTTTATGATTTTATATCACCATATCAGTAAAAATGGTGATATAGAACATTTTTGAAAATAAGATGAGAAACTGTGTACAGGTAAACCAACCAGACATAAATGTCTGTTTTGGCCAATCCAGTCAATTGCAAAACAAAGTTCATCAAATTGATACAAAAATCCTGTAAATCCAATATTTCCATATAACTGTCCTGCTAATTGAATTAATCAGCATTGTTCTAATACAACCAGAGACACCAAAAGAATAATAACCTCAGTACATCGGTTCAGGAAATTCTCAGACAATATATCTTACTCCTTGTGAAACTTAATCAGCAACCATTTTTTTCCTCATGAATATTTTTATTGAATTTTAAACAAGTAAACACACAAAGCACATCGTGTATGCTTATTCCATATATAGAAGGGTACTTCGTCCCTGGAGTAATACCAGAAGGTGCTGGAAGTCGGGTTTTATACATAGAAAGGAAAGAAACAAAAATAAATAAATGAATAATAGAAGGGGGGTTTAGAAATGTACACAGATTATATTACTGAAAGAAATCAACAGAGAGACAAAAGACAAAAAGAAAGTGAGAGAATAATTCTTTTGTTTTACTGAAGGTTCTAAAAGTATTTGAGGAAAGGTCCCCACACCTTTTGGAACTTTATGTTTGAGTCACAACTGAGTAGCGGATCTTTTTGAGGTTTAGACAGGACATAATGTCCCTCAGCCGCTGGGCATGGGTGGGCAGGGTAGCATCCCTCCATCTTAGTAATACTGCATGTCTTGCCAAAAGAGAGGCGAAGGACAGTGTGCGGCGTTTGATTGGAGTTGTGCGCACGTCATACTCTCCAGTGGTGCCAAAAAGGGCAACCAGAGGGGTTGGGTTCACAAGACATCTTGGACCCTCTTTATTTTCTGACAGTCTATTTAGAACATTAATGAGTTAATTGTAAAGATAATCAACAGATTCATTGATTATGAAAATAGCCCAAGAGATTTTACAGGTGAAAACCAACTGAAGGGCTAGAGTCGTATGTTTTTGTAAACTCCCCTCTGTTATTCAGGGTGTGTTTGTCCCATAGACAGACAGACAGTAGGTGTAGAACATGTGTATTCCTGCCTTGATTTAATTCACTGTGACCACGTTTCCTCAGGGGTGAAGGTGTGTGTGGAGTCTCTCCCTCGCTCTGAGTCCTCGCTGCTGTCTGTTAAGCTGGGTGGTTTGTTCCTGAGAGACTTGACTACTCAGGGAACCATCTTCCCTGTGCTGGTGTCTCCCAAAACGGTAAGCTGAGATGTACTGCTCCTCAGTACATGATATTTATATTATTTTCTACTGTATATTGTATCGCTCTTCTCATGTGTTCATGTGTCAATTGTTGTAGGACAAAGTTGTTGTTGCCATTAACCAGCCGTCCGGCCAGTCCAGCAGTGCCTCTGGTAAGATTTGTGTTTTCTCTTTTAAGAATTGATTCAATACTTTTTTCTCAATTTAAACAACATTAAATAATAGCTTGTGACCTTGTGACTACTTCAGATACCTTTCAGTTCAGAAGTGTACTAATCTGGTTTAATAACGGCCATTATATAATTGAGTATAAATAAACTTTCCAGAGGACAAAATGTTCTTTTAGTTTAGTTTATCGATATTTCTGACCTGCTAGCTGTGTTCATGATGATGTGGGCAGTTAGCTGAACATGAAATTGCTTCTTTATTCATGTGCTTGTGGTATCCTAGATATTTTTCATTTTTAAAAATACTCAACATTATTTTAATGCTTTTTCATCACTACACGTTACTGTCAGTCCAGAACCCCTGCAGAGCAGCCGCTCCATACTATACCTCCTATATCAGCCTCAAATATCATCTAAAACCATCATTTAAGTATCATCTGTCATGTGAAAACATTAGATAAATACATAGTGTGCGTCCTGGTCATAGTAATATAAATAAAATCCTAATGCACTGTGGAGTGTCTCTACTGCACGGCTTCAGTGTTGATCAAGTCACAGTAGATGGTACTAGAGGAAGCGGTGTCAGCATCTGGTTCATGAGTAGTTTAGCCAACTTCACTGCATTCAACCTCTCGGGGTGCGTACAGGGCTTTTGACTCTAGTCTTGTTTATGAAATACCAGTTCAACATCTCTGTACAGTATGGATGTGGGAATAATCCGAATTGGGCGGCAGTATGAGTATGCACCAGCTTTCACGGAGAAGTTTGTCTCTTAATAGATAACATGTTTGTCTTGTGTTTGTGTTGTCAGGATGCAACGCAGAGTGCTCTTCATCACCAGTGTTTAAAATGATTTATGAGCGTAACCCTGTGAGGTGTAAGTTTGAGAGAAGACTGGAAGTGAACACCAGTCCACTGAACATCATCTACAACCCACAAGCAATCAAAAAAGTGACTGAGTTCTTCTATAAAGGAAGAGTTCATACCTCAGGTAAGTACTGAAACTACTTTGGTGTGCAAACATTCTGTTACAAAAATCGAGACTGGTGAAATGTCACATTGTAGGCAGACACTCAGCACAGATTTATAGACATTACAGTTACAGGCAGGAACGTGTACACTTTCCTGTAAACATGATTTTAAATTTTTTAAGACGTTAAGTTTTTTGTTTTTTTAATACGTTTCTACCAAGCTGCTACAGTGCTGTTGTTAAAATTCAAATTAAACAGATTTAAATAAGTAAAAAAAACAAATTCAAACAAAATGGAGTCTGGAACTGACAGGCTGACATTGCAACATGCTGTTCTAATTACCTCAAAGTGAACATGCAATGTGATCAATGTCACCTGCTGAGCTGAGTCGGACACATCCTGACACATCAAGTGCATCATGATCAACTTAATTAGCTGATCGTCTAAACAATTGGCTCATTCCCTCAATACATGGCCTTTTCTGAGTTAATTAGTGCCTCTGCTCATTTTTTAAGCTTAATATATTTAATAAAAGTGTTATAATTTCTTCTGATGTTAGCAAAGCTGCTCATTATTTCAGACAAAGCGAGACACATCCTGTTCACATTACATTACATACCAAAGGCAGTTATAGCACTGACTCCATGACAACAGGCTGAAGAGCCCACAGGCCAACATGCGCAGACTGCACAGCATCATTGTAGCAAACCTGACAGACCCAGATAAACCTGTAAAACTTTCATTTAATAGAATAACAAAGCCTCACTAAATTTGATAACAAATATTAACAAATACATGTACTTGTGCGAACAATCTCCTCTCTGATTATAGAAGGATAGAGGTCCATAAAATCTTTCACCACTACTTTAAAGAAATGCAACTCACAACATTACTCACTCGCCTTCTAAATTATTTCAAACCACATAGTACTAGTATAATCTCTCTAATTCTGATACTTTTGAATACCAGCAGATTATTGTAATTTAAACATATTTATTTGCTACCCAGGTTTTGGCTATCAGTCAGAGCTGGAGCTGAGAGTGGCAGAGGCTGCCAGGAGGCAGTACAACAAGCTGAAGATGCAGACCAAGGCAGAGATCCGACAAACCATTGATCAGCTACTCGTGGGAGAGTTTATTGTAAGAGAGATTCACTGGATGGTGACATGAAATAATTGGCAGTTGAATCGTTTCTAAATACCACTGATGTGTTTGCTTTGTAGGAAAACAGTAAGCGTTGGACCATGAAGTTGGACATCTGTGCACCCCAGGTGATTTTTCCTGATGACTTCCAGTCAGAGGATCCAATGTTAGTTGTTGTTGATTTAGGCAGAATTCTCCTCACAAACTCTCAAGGTAAAACAATAAACCATTTTACCAAAAAATTGAACTTAAATTAAACTTTTGTCTAATTAGTTTTCTAACTGTGCTTATACCTATTATTCCTTTTCTTTGAAGATGACACTAAGGCCAGCTCAAAAGCTACTCAACCTGAAAGAGAGGACATGAGTGATGATGAGTACCAAACACCCCTTGCCACCCCTCCAGAGTCTCCACCACCTGAACTAGACATGCCTTTGAAAGAACAGCTCAGAAGCACTGAACTTCCCAGCCTCAGATCCCCTGAAAGTACACAGGCCTATAGCAGAAAGCTTTACGAAAAATACTCCTTGTCCTTTAAGGACCTGCAGATAATGGTTGGTCGCTGTAAGGACAACTGGAAACATCTGCAAGAGAGTGAGGTAGGGCCTACTCATGTGGTGGAGAAGTTTAATGTGCTGCTGCAGCTTGAGCAGAGACTGCGCTACACATCAGACCCCCAGCTCCCTGGGGCCGTGCTGTCAGGAACCCTACCAGATCTCAAGGTCCATGTCAACCTTGAGAAGATGACCGCCCTTAGGAGTTGTCTGGCTAGGCTAAGCAGTCCATCTGAAGGGAACAAAAGCCAAGAGGGAGGCCCAAATATAAGGTCTCCTGACCCTCTTACCCTCCGCCATGACAAGATCTTTCAAAGGGAGGACAGCTCCTGGAAGCTGCAAGGTTCAGCCAAGAACTTGACCCACAGCGTGATGACTTTAGAGCAGCACACACGGGAAGTCCTGGTGGAATCCCGGCTACTATTAGCTGAATTCAACATTAACTATATGCAGCTTGGTGTAGAGAGTGATGGCCGCTACATATCTGTTCTCAAGGTATTTGGCACAAATGCTCATTTTGTCAAGCGGCCTTATGATGCTGAAGTCTCTCTGACTGTCCATGGTCTTCTGCTGGTGGACACCTTACAGACCTATGGCTCAGACTTTGACCTCCTTGTGGCTTCTCATAAACATCTCAGTTTTGACATACCCACGGGCAGCCTCCGAGAGAGCCAGCCTTCGTCCCCTGTGTCGCCTGATGGCAGGTCTCTCCAGCATCAGGCCCACCATTCTGAGTCATCCTGTGGTATGCCCATGCATAGACTTTCCCCCTTCAGTTCCTTTCTCAAAGACCAGGAGGCCCTTATTAAGCTTGAGTATCAGTTTGTGAGCTCAGACTGCCCCTCCATGAACCTGGACAGCTCCCTTCAGGTGACAAGCATGCAGGTCAATAACTTGGACATCATTCTCAACCCTGAGACCATGGTGGAGCTACTTAAGTTCCTCCAGAAGTCTTTCCCCAAAGAAGAAAGCACCTGGACATCATCAGTGCAACAACATACAACACAGCCTTACAGTGAGGAAGGGGAGAGGACATATCAGGCCACCTATGACCAGAACAAAGAGCTGACTGTGGAGATCCACCGCCTTAACCTGCTTCTCCTTCGGACCGTGTCCACTGGCACTGTCCTGGGTGCTGAGAAGAAAGGGTTAAAGATTGCCACTGCCAGCATCACTGGCACCAAGGTCAATGTGTCCATGGGCAGTCGGTTGGACGTCAATGGTTCACTCGGGTCCATGCAGTTAGTGGATCTGACCCAGGAAGGAGGCCGCAGCCAGTTTGTGGTCAGCATTGGCAGTGTTGAGGAGAGCCCCTCAACTCTTGGCGGATTAACATTCCTTGCAGGTTCTCCCTCAGAAGCTTTAAATTTTCGCCTAATGGAGAAATCACAAGGGGAGTGTTCCTTGCAACTTCAAATGGCATCCTTGCACTATAACCACTCAGCCAAATTCCTGAAGGAGCTAAGTCTGTCTGCCAATGAGGTAGAAGACAATTTCCGCTCCATGCTGAAAAGTGCTGCCACCAAAGTGTCAACCGTTCTAGCCACCAAGACGGCAGAGTACAGCGGTATGGTTTCGCTCTTTGAGACTCCCTCACGGAGAAGTCGAACTCAGAGTCAGAGCTGGGCTTATCCTTTTGAGGACGAGGAGGATCTTCCCATGGAGGAACCTGAATCCACCCTAGACACATTCTTGGTGAAGCTGACCCTTAATATAAGCATAGAATCACCAGTTGTGTCCATTCCCCGTAAACCTGGACACCCTGAGCTATTGGTTGGTTATCTGGGAAGCATAACAATCCAGAATTTTGTTACTGGGCAAAACTCCGAAGGAGGGAGGTTGCAGGTGTTGGTGAAGGATATTCGACTGTATTCACTCAAAATGAGTCATTTGGTTTTGAAGAGGGCACCCAGAGGGGATAACATTGGCAGCATGTCACCATCCCACATTGGTAGCATCAATCAGGATGAACCACAGTTCACACGTCATGACTTCTTTGAATCCCTTAGCCGCGGAAAAGGTGAGAATGTTACAAATTTTAAGGATAGTTTTATTCTAAATGCTGGATTCTATGTACTTAGTAATGCAAGCATACATTTTATATGCAGCTTGTGACACAGGTTCACATAATTTATTTTCTTCATCAGCCTTCCATATATTGAAAGACACCACTATACAGTTCACCCTGGAGAAAGTTCCCGTTGACGAAGACACCCAGTTTACCTTCCTCACCACAGAGGAACCCTGCAAGAGCACAGGGTTACTGCGAGTGGAGGGTAAATTCGTCAACCCTGTTCAGGTAAACACTATATCAATACTGTCAATTCTCAAATAAAAGCATTGTCATGAATTAATCAAGACAACACGTAAACATGGAGGACATGTTGAGTTTGCATGAACAACAAAATGGAGGCTTCTTCCTAAAATATACAGGGCAAAATCAGGAATAAAGACCTGTCTCTAATATAAGCCCATTTCAGATAAAGGCCTGGTTCTCCCTGTAGTTAAAATAGATAAAGACCCTAGACAACGTATTTACAGTAAATTAGATTTTACCACCGCCTTAGAACATAATCAAAGTTTTGAAAGGCCCAACACACCCATAGTAAACTTGCACTGGAAATTAGAGCAGGACACATTACACCTTTATCATTCTTATTAGTGGATGGAGTTTGGTGTCCTCACATAATTCCAGCATAGCTCCACCCACCTTCAACTTGAGTGGAGGTCTAATTAGCAAGAATGTCTTTGCAGGGTCTTTAAATGAAATGTTTAATGTGGGGTTACTGACTGGTTATTAATTGTATCAATATGTGGTGATAGGTGTTCCTGTGCAAGCCTGTGTATGAACAAGTCCTCCAGACACTGGACAATTTGTCCCTGATTGAGGAGCAACGTGTCACACCCAGCCAACCGCCCACACCCCCACCACCAACTCCTTCCTCCACCAGACCTCACCGCTTCCCTGACCCCCAGGGAGGGCTGTTCGCAAGGGACCCTCCCCATATCAGCTTCTCCCACTTGTCGCTTTCATCTCCTTTGCCGCTACAGTCTCACAAACCCGCTCTTCACTCTCCCTCATTCACTCAGCTAAAAGTCACCTTACATGTGGCAGAACTGCAGGTCCAGCTCAGTGCTGACCTGACCCAGGGCTCCCAGGGCTTAGTCAGTCTGCGGTTCCAAGATCTGGAGGGAGACTTTACCAAAGACCATCCTCACCTACTGGCAGTCCAGCTGGCTCTGCGCTCACTGCTAATGGAGGACCTCCTGGAGCAGAACCCTGAGTCTAAGTACAAACATTTGATGGTGTCTCGCGGAGCTCCCAAGCCCTCCACCTTCAGTCCAAAGGAGTACCTTTCCCAAAGCTGTCCATCAGCATCCAATGCCCTGTGCCCAGACATGCCCCGCTCACTGCCTGCCCACATGGAGGAGGCCCAGAATGTCTTCCAGCTCTATCAGAGGCATCCCAGCACCCCTTCAGCCAGCAGTCGCAAATCCAAGAGGGAACCGGACTGTCCCAGCACTCCACCTCCCTCTCCTACCCACCATACGCCCTCTCCTCAGCCACACCCAGACTTTGACGACTCATTAGTTCATATCAATATGCTCCTGGTGGACCAGAACCATCCAGAATTCAAAACACGCTATGGCAGTGTGGGACGAAGCGTGGATGTTGACTTTAACTGCCTGGACGTTTTGATCACACTACAGACCTGGGTGGTTATCCTGGACTTCTTTGGTATTGGCTCCACAGCCAATAATCATGCAGTAAGGCTGAAGCCTATGTCACCTCAACCTGTGCCGGGACATCCTCTGTTTGAGCCAGACATGAGTGAGGAGGAGACGACAGAGGCCATCAACACTAGAGTGGACCTAAAGGTGGGTCGATGGACCTTGTGCATCTACTCGGAATGGCTGCAGTTACATATTCATGTACAGTAGGAACAAATGCTGTTTTAGATACTGTATGTGTAAATAGTGTTTTTTTTTTATTATTATTAGCCACACTACACTAGCTGCAGTGCTCTAGGGATGGCAATGTCAGTCTGTTCGTCTGTCAAATCCACCACATAGTTGTTTATGGTTCCCAGAGGATGAATGATCCTCTAACGTTTCCTCTAGCACAACATCAGGATGACAAGTTCACTGCTTCTGAGTGAAAAATCTCAAAACATTTGGATAGATTCGTGAAATATAGAACAGATAGTTTGTTAGCTGCATCCTAGTATACGACTGTGACTTATGCCACACCAAGCAGCATTTTAAATGTTCTGATTTGCTTTACGGCCCACTGTTGGGATGGACTGATGTGCAACACAGTGAAACCAGGGTATAAATTGTAGAGCAACACAGTCTGCTGTCTTTATTACTGTAACTGCTTTATTTCACAGAGCTATTTTATATCATCTTCAGCTGATTATTATTGGATGGTGATACAACACCCAGTGTGGTGGCTAGTGACTTATCTCCCTGTCGTTCTCAGTGAAGCTTTAAGAATCAATTCTGAAGTGAATGCTTTGTGACTAAACCTGTCCATGTTTCATTTGTAGGTTCATGCTTTGTCTCTTGTACTGAACAAGAAACTCAACGAGCTTGCCAGAGCGAGTGTTTCCAAGCTATCTGCTCATTTGGAAATGCTGGGTGTGTATGAAAACTTCACACTTTGCTTAGATAAAACAAACCCTCCACACTACATAATGTTCTTTTAAGTAACTGGGTTGACTCGTGACAATAATGTGATGTTTATTGTTATCACATTATGTCTAATATTTCAGATGGCGACCTGGAATTACAAGGCAGTTTAGGAAGTTTGTCCCTGAGTGACCTTACCCCTCATGGTGATCTCTACAAAGAGCGCTTCACCACCCGAGGAGGGGAGGCCCTTATTTTCAACATCCATAAGTATATATCACAAAACTCCCAACAGACAATTGCTCTGCATGATACTGAAGAACATTTTTATTCACCTTTGTATTCTGGTCTATTCAGGTATGGCCTGCCTGATCCTTACCTGGAGCGGGAATGTGACATAAAGGTGTCTTTGCAGATGGCCTCAGTGCAGTACGTCCACACCCAGCGCTTCCAGGCTGAGGTGGTGGCCTTCATCCAACACTTCACCCAGCTACAGGATGTCCTGGGCAGGCAGAGGGCTGCAATGGAGGGCCAGGCTGTGAGTACTTTACCGGGACAGAGTCACATATTATAAGAAAGATAATTAAAGAGCATTCTCTAGGTTGCAGTGTGATGCTGCTTGATTCAGATAACATGCATACAGGTCTTTCACACTGTATATTGTCCAATAATATTTTTGATGTCAGAATAATATTTGTCCTTCCTGTCACTTATTGTTTAAACTGAATTTCCTCCTACTAGTTCCTCTCGTCTTTTCTCCATCTACCCTTCTCTTCTTCCTCCCTTCCTCCTGTCCTCTTCCTCACTGCCTCTCTGTCTCCGGTCTCTCTGTCAATTCAGTTTCAATTCAATTCAATATGCTTTATTGGAATTAATATAACTATTCAATTCAATTCAGTTTTATTTATATAAATGAAAATTTATGGAGTGCTTCCTAATAATATTGCCTAAAGGAATTCCGTGACTAACTTTGGCGTGCATAGAGGATTCATCATTAACGTGTACAAACTGATATCGATCTGATAAATAGGATTTAAACCAGCTTAGTGCAGTACCTTTAATGCCAATAAAATGTTCTAGTCTCTGTAATAGAATGTGATGGTCAATGGTATCGAATGCTGCACTAAGATCTAGTAAGACAAGTACAGAGACAAGTCCTTTGTCTGATGCAATTAGAAGGTCATTTGTAACTTTCACCAGTGCTGTCTCTGTGCTATGATGCACTCTAAATCCTGACTGAAAATCCTCAAACAACTTGTTGTTGTGTAGAAAGTCACACAACTGATTGGCGACTGCTTTCTCAAGGACCTTAGAGAGAAAAGGAGGGTTAGATATAGGTCTATAATTTGACAAAACCCCTGGATCAAGAGTGGGCTTTTTAAGAAGAGGCTTAATTACAGCTACTTTAAAGGACTGTGGCACATAGCCTTTTAATAAGGACAGATTGATCATATCTAGTAAATAAGTACTAACTAAGGGTAAAATTTCTTTAAGCAGCCTAGTTGGGACGGGGTCTAAGAGACACGTTGATGGCTTAGATGAGGAAATCATGGAAGTTAATTGATTAAGGTTGATAGGAGAAAAGCAGTCTAAATGTACAGGTTTTACAGTTGTTTCTAAGGTTCCTGTGTTTGAAGATAAGTCAGTACCAACTGAGGGCAGGAGGTGCTGAATTTTTTCTCTAATAGTTAGAATTTTATCTTTAAAGAAGCACATGAAGTCATTACTACTGAGGTCTATAGGAATACATGGCTCAACAGAGCTGTGACTCTCTGTCAGCCTGGCTACAGTGCTGAACAGAAACCTGAGGTTGTTCTTATTTTCCTCTATTAATGATGAGTAGTAAGCTGCTCTGGCATTACGGAGGGCCTTCCTATAAATTTTAAGACTATCTTGCCAGGCTAAACGTGATTCTTCCAGATTGGTGGAACGCCAATTCCTTTCAAGTTTTAGCGATGTTTGTTTTAATTTGGGTTTGGGTTATATGTTTGTCTTCTTTGGGGCCGATGGGGAGTCGAGTGTTATTAGTAGTGAGCCTGCAGCACTATCAACAAGATGATCAATTTGGGAGGGACTAAAGTTAGCATAGGAGCCATCTGTCACATTGAGACATGGAACTGAATTTAATGCCGATGGAATCACTTCCTTAAATTTAGCTACAGCACTATCAGATAGACATCTAGTGTAGGAATGTTTGCCTAATGGCGTGTAGTCCAGTAATAGGAATTCAAAAGTTAATAGAAAATGGTCTGATAAAAAAAAATTCTGTGGAAAGACTATTAGATGTTCAATTTCAATCCCATAAACAAGAACAAGGTCGAGGGTGTGGTTAAAACAGTGAGTGGGTTTATGTACACTCTGACAGAAGCCAATCGAAGCTAGTAATGAGATAAACGCAGCACTAAGGCTATCATTTTCTACATCCACATGAATATTAAAATCACCTACAATAATTATTTTATCCGTTTTAAGGACTAAACCTGATAAGAACTCTGAGAATTCAGATAAAAATTCAGAGTACGGTCCAGGAGCTCGGTACACTACAACAAAT
>SEMN01000901.1:0-159830 GCA_005408345.1 Macquaria australasica | reverse complement strand
AGGGCTTTCATTAATGCCACAGACTTAGCTCTGTGCAGAGAAACGTCCCCCAGATGCACACTGCACTCCCCCCGCTTTCCACCCCCTCCACGTAAACACCAACGCGGTTCACCATAAACCAGCGGTGAGGATAAGAAGCCTCTAATGCGTGACACAAAAAACCTTCTCCCAACTCACTGCGTTTAATCTAAATCCAGCCTCAAACCAGTTATATCCCATTCCCTTTTTTCACCAGTCTAAAGATAAGCTGTTCGATTATTTTATCCCTCTGGTACCAGCAGGGTTAATCATGTCCAAGAGGTGAATGAGGGCCTTTGTCAGTGCTTACCTTCATAACCGGAGCAGAAGCAGAGCTGGACGAACAGGAGCACCAGCTGCCACATGTCCATGTCGAGGCGCGGGACGGACGCTCTTCAACATGTGAAGGGGAGCTCGCAGGAAAACTTCCAGCGCATTCCTGCTTTCCAAAGGCCCGCCTCTTGCTCCAGAAACAAGGGAGGATTCTCCTAATGCAGTCAGGCCCGGCCACCGGCACGAGGCGAGGCAGATAGAGGAGGCTGTGCCAAACCCTGTGGGTCAACTGTGACATGTACTCGATTATCACCAGGAGACTCAGTTCTCCCTATTAAAGTCCCTGACCTCATATACTCTGCAGTGGAACTATACGTGCATTTACTCAATTAGTTACATAAGTACAATTTTGGGGTAGCCTACTTGACCAAACATGAACTGATTGTAAAATACCTGAACCTAGTGGTTCACAACCTCGGGGCTGGGACCCCATAAAGGAGTCATAAGATAAATCTAAGGGGTCATGAAATGATTAATTGCATAGGTCAGATTCAGAAATATATTTCATTAACATAAAATTATGTTTTTTGTTTTTCTTTACAGAGTTTTCTCTAATTTTTACTTTTATTGTGAAATACTGGATAATTTCACCTCTTCAGACCTTATAAATCCTGCAAATAATCTGAAAAGGAAAAAGCATGCATGTCCACACTGTTAGGGTTACTTACAAGTAATGTCAACATAAGGGGCCACAGGAAGACAGTACTTTATTAAGGTATCAAAAAGTTTAGGAACCATCCGACAGTAAATAGTGTAGTTAAAATGAAGATGCGTACAAGTTAATGTGCCAGTAATCCAATGATATACCATACTGTTGGCTTTTCTTTTTTTTTTAAATCTTTTATTATATCTTTTTATAATACTTTTCTATCTCTACTTAAGTAAAACTATCAGTGCCAGACTTATAATGGAGTATTTTTACATTTAGGTGTTTTATTTATCTTGTGTTCAACTTTGTATGTTAAAAGCCTATTTTCAAGTGGTCGTGGAGTATCACTGGACTCAAAAAGACCTTAACAATCTGCTTTTTTTTTAATCAGGAGAAAATTAAACACATTTACTAGTCTCACAAGGCTGTGATTTTGGTATGAAATAATTGTTTAGGTCAATATGAGCATTTTAATCCATTGCATATGAAAAGATACAGTCCATGGTCCATCCTGCACCTACCATCACTACTCATCACTGTGTAGGTATTGTATTGGGATTGACCTATATAAGGATCTCCTCCCTAATAACTGTATATCCCAGAAACTGTTCAATATCTTTTTCTCTACTGTTTCACACACACACACCACTGACATCAATGACAAGCAGCAATAACACAGTGGAAAGATTGTTGTTTCAAACATGGGTAGAAGTTTACTCCCTGTTTTATTTCACTGTATCCTAATGATGTGAACATTTTATAGGAAGTTGTCTCCGAAGTTGTTTCCTAGCAACGCTATCCTGATTAGATGTTCTATAGTAACTATATTGTAATTCATCTCTTTACTTTTTTGGTCTCCTATTAGAGGGAGAGTTGTTGTAGGACTGTAGGTCTGTAGGATAATTTTTTAGCATAGTAGATCAATTTTGGCTTGACCTTTTTATAAAGCTGATTATTATTCAGTTTCATAAGAGCTACACACACACACACACACAGCAGGAAAGCCGTGTGAATGTACAGAGCTGCTGAAAGACTAATCAGTATTTAATTTTCTCCTCCACAAGCATGAGGTTTGGTTGTAGACCCTGTGTAGTGAGAGGGGTGCGAGTCCACACATGAAGGTGTTGAAGTGTTCTTTATCCTGACGGGAAACAGGAAAGGGAGGCGTGTGGTGAAGTGGCTGTGGGAGGATTGCCTGAGCTGTAATTACATGTGGGTTCAGCCAACCGTTACGCCGGCTGAAATGTCTCTCTCAGGCCAGGTGAAGAAAGAGTTAACTGGCTCCATCTTTGCTGCCCTGGCTCTGGAGGATTGGTCTTTGATGTGGTGTTGCAGCCAATGATTGTGGATTAAGATTGTCTCAGGGTTTTGTTGTGTTTAACTGTTGTTTACACACACTTACACTTAGTTGTTCTCTTTGAGTCTTTATCAGCATTTAAAAGCATTGTTTTTGACTCCCTCCTACCCAAAGATACAGTGCACTTGTACAGTATGTAATTAATGAAGGAGGTCTGTCACCATAAAGGTAGTGAATAGCCCGCAGACACATTAGTGGGTCTTTGATTTTGGTGCAGATATAATCTGAACATTTGACTCTTGCAGTTCATTTTGTGGTCTCAAAGGCATATAATCATCTTAACCACAGACAAAAACTATAAAAGTTTGTGGGCAGAAACAAGGCACTCTCTGAGCAATACAAATATTAATACGTTTATGAGACCATGAAGAACAACATCTCCAAATGTTAAGAAAACATATCAAATGATACAGAGTACAGTGAGGGGGTCAAATCTTCACTGATGTTTTGCAATCAAGCATGGCCAGTATTTCACAGTCACACTTTAGCTTTAATCGTATTTACATTTTTAAAGGATAAATCTGTGTTTTTCTTACTGTCAGCAAATCCCATGAACCAAACCAGACCAAAACCAACAATGAATTTGCCCCTCTGACAAGTATTAAAACATAATACAGCTTATTCCTCTGTGTCATAGACCTCCATTGACGTCTCTTAAAATGGAAGTGCGCTGATTTTACACTTAAAAGTCTGTTTACAGGTGCTGGGGAGTACAGCTGCATGTGAAAAATGTTGTATAAAGCCTTCTGTGGCTCCAGACGGAGTTGCGCAAAGTCTGATAAATTGCCTCAAGTGATGTCACTTGAGTCAGCGTCGGTTGGGTCTGAAGACCACAAGTCTGAAATTAAAAAAAATCTGGAGCTTACCAGACCTCTGTAGCCCACTCATCTCTGCTCTCCGCTACTAGCATAACACACCTGAATCTCTGACAGAACTGTCAGAGGTCGAGTTGCATTGTGGGCAATGTAGGCACCAGGTTTTGACAAGTAAGAATGTGTGGAATAAAAAAGACGATATCTCTAGTTCTGCTGCATCGATTTTTGAGTCTGACAATGTTTTAGGGGTGCAGTGCAAAAGCAGTGGAGTACTCTTCTAAAAACACATAAATGAGCCACTCTGTTGCTCTGGGTGACGGCATTGTAGTTTATTTAGAGTCAGTCCCACATACCAAATGTGTATTAATCCACGACTGAAAATAGTCCCCAACAAATTGCCCAGCTGTTTTAGGAGATTAGTGAAACTGTACATTTGTGCCACATTTTTAAACATTCATGTCTTCAGTATTAATGAATGGGCTGAGTGCAACAGACAGGGTCAGGAAGTCATAAAATATAGAGACAGACCAATGCACTGTTGGTTTTGGTCGTTTAATGGGGTTTGTTGACAATAAGAAAAATCCACTTTGGCAGCTGATTGCTGTTGGAGCTGAGTCTGTGAGTCCTTTGAGTTAAACACCGTTTGATAACGTCACTGCAGGTCGAGGTATTGGGGCAGAACGTCGTTCCAGAACTGCTGAGAGTCGTCTTGTTTCTTCTCTGCTGCAGCTTTCTGCTTCGTCCTCGGTGCTGGTTTGGGTGTTTCTTTCTTTTCTTTTCTGTCTGAAGGAGCAACTTCAGGAGGCAACTTCTGTCCTTCCATTCCACATGTTCCTCTTCCATTTCCTCCTTCCTTCCTCATTCAGTCCATCCACCACTTTCTTTCATTTCCTCTCATTCCATCTCATTTTCAGTTGAATCTTTCATTCCATTCCTCCCTCCCTCCATCCATCCTCCTTCCTTTATTAACCTCCATACTTCTCTTTCTCCTTTATTTCTTCCATCTATCCTTCCTTCCTTCTTCCTTCCTTCCCTCCTCTCTTCTTTCCTCCCTCTTCCTTCATTCCTCTGCCTCCTCTTTCTTTCTTCTTGCGGTCTCAGCTCGGCTCCTCCGCCGCCATCATCTCGTGAACGGCGCCATGATTCTGGTCACTCCGGCTGCACTCGTCTAGGGTAAAATGTTTCCGTTTTATATTGCTTTTAACCTTATTTCTTGCGGCTCTTTCCGCATATTTGGCATCGCTCTCCTTTGGCAACGCCATCGCGACGCCAGCCGCCCCACCTTCCTCTCCATTCTTCCACTCCCTCTTCCATCCACTCTCCACCATGTTCCTTTCCTCCATTCATCCTCCTTCCACCCCTCCATCCATCTTCCTCTTCTTCCTCTCCTTTCCTTTTATCCATTTCTTCCATCTTGTTCTTTCTCTTCCTTCCTTCCTTCCTCTTTCTCCCTCATCATTTTCTTCCATCCTGTTCTCTCATCTTCTCTCTTCCCTCCCTTCTGTTCTTCATCTTCTTCAGAGTCTTTCCTCATCCTCCTTTCTGTTGGAATCTTCATTCCTCTTTTGTTTCTCAGATTCCACCTTCTTTCCTTCTTCCTTCCTCTTCCATTCCCCCTTCCCTCCATTCTTTCTTCTTCCTTCTTCCTTTCCTCTTCCTTCCCTCCATTTCCCTCCTTCTTCCTCACTGCTGGAGCCTGTTTCCTCCTCACCATCTTCCTCTGCAGTTTCAGTATCTTGCTCTTCCTCACCCTCTCCAGAGACACTCTCCTTTTCCTCTTCTACGTCTTCCTCTTCTTCTTCTTTGTCTTCCACATCGCTTCCACTCTCTCCCTCTTCATCTTCCTTCTTTTCCTCGTCCTCAGTATCTGTTTCTTTTCCCTCATTATCCTCATCCTCTTCTGAAGCATTAGAGGTTTTCTCATCTTCTTCATGTTGTTGTTCGGAGGTTTCCATGTCTGTGCCACTGTTCCTCCCCTCCGTTTGTGAAACGTCTTCATTCCCGATCTGCTCGGACACGTCACTTTTCACCGCCCCCTGTTGTGACCAATCATGAGTGGTATCTTTACTTTCTTCTTCTTGATCTGCATTCCCTGACTCTGATAGGTCACTGACCTGAATATGTTTTCTCTCTTCTGGTGGGTTTGATGCTTCTGTTGAAGAAAAATGTGACAATGTCGAGGAAAAGGAAGGTTGTGTAATTGCACTCTGCTTTGTGAACTGCTTCCCTCGACTGGATGTTTTAGGTGGCGTAGAGGTAACTGTGTCACTGTCAGACTGGAAAGCCCCTACGTTTGTCACCGCCTCACTAAGGACCTCCATAGCTGCACCTGCTATCCCAGCAGCAGGAAGAAGAGAGGCTGCGGTACTGAGAATTTCCCCCCACCTTGGCTTTTCTTCCGTCAGGCCCTGAGCATCCTCTCTGTTTGTTTCAGAAACAAGCAGATCCCTATCAACAGGTTCGGGGCCTTGCAGGGATTTGGCACCGCTGACGGTAACCACCTCTGTTCTCTTTGGGCTTTGTGAGGAAATGGGGTTACGCACCACTTCAATAGGTGTATCCTGCTGTGATAACAGCTGACTGGAAGCTTCAGTCTGCTCACTCCTCGACTTGGCCCTTGTCTTACCTTTAGAGTCAACATCAGCATCTCCTTTAACTCTGCTTTCCTCTCCTTCTTCTGCTCCTGGCTTTGTTGTCACCTTCAGTTTAGATTCTTTTGCCTTCTTTTTGTCTTTCACTTTAGAGCCAACATCAACATCAGGTATCTTTGGCTTATCTGCAGTTCTACCCTTCACTCTTTGAGCTGCGTTCTTGGCCAAGTTTAACTCATTTTCCACAATTTTTCCTTTGCTTTTACTTTTAACTGGAGTATTTTCTGCCCTTTTACTTTGATTTTTGACTGGTGTGGATTTGACCTCTTGCGGTTTCCCTTTAACTTTCACAGGTGTAGATTTCACACTCAGGGATTTCTTAGTATCAACCTGAGCAGGTATGGTGACAGGTGTTTCTTTCTTCCCTGGTGGTGATTTTACATCCAGTGCTTTACTTTGACCTTTTCCAGGTGCAGATTTTACCTTGAGGAAATCTTTTGTTGGAGTCGATTTGACTCGCTGCGTCTCCCGTTGCACCTCCACTTCGACGGGTTTGACGTCAGTGGTTTTATTCTGGATTTCTGCATCTTCCTTTGCAGCATTTTCTACAGATGTTGAACTTCCACTTTGGACAGATATGCTGGTTATTTCATTTCCTTTAGAGACCTTAATAACAGGAGACGTCTTGTCCAAAGCTGATGATATATTTTTCTCCTTTTTTGGTGTCCCTATCAAGTCTTTCTTTAAAGTGCTGGTTTTAATATCCTCTTGGTTTATATTACTTTTCAAATTTCTATGTCTCCTGGCATTTTCCTTCATTTCAGTCAGTGTCGTCCGGGCAGATTGTGGAGTTTTTGGGCTCAATTCTGATAGTTTGCTCTTATCATGTTTTGGTGATTTAAAATGTGAGGGTTCCTTTTGAGCTTGTCTGTCTTTGTGAGTTTTGGACTGCTTGGTAATGTTCTCTTTGCCTTTAGATGTGACTTTGGGGTTTTTCAGACTCTTTGGGCTCTTCAGTGGAGACGCTTCTGTCTTTAAGGAGCTGGATCCTTTCAGGAGCTCTGTGGGTAAGGCTTTGTGAGAATTTTGTTCTGCTTTCCCATTGGACTCGAGCTGTTCGGCAAACGCCTCTGCCTCTTTTGTAGTTCTTCTAAGAGCTCTGCCCTTCTTCTTTTCCTATAACAAATCACAGTGAAAATAAGGATTTAGTCAGATGTAAAAATAAAAATAAAACGGGCGGAAAAAGGTCATGTGCCCGATAATACTGTGTTATAAAAAAGGAAGGTTGTACCAGCACAGCAGCAGACCTGCAATCAGTGTGACTGCATATGTAGTTTTGTGTGTTTTACTGCCAAATACATGTCATCTCCATTGAGGAAGTGGTTTCTTGTTCAATAACACACTACGATAACACTCAAAACAGAATCAGAATATCAGAATTCGTTTGGTTATATGTTTTTCAGTAGTTTTGGTATATGTCATTCATTTAAAATCTTTTGAATATAATTACCAATATATATCAGTATGTGTACCCTCAGTGTAAATGCCAATGAACTTGTTTCACGTATTTTCTAAAATTAAATTTTTCATAATTCTAGTGTAGCAAACTGCCTTATTCTTTATTTTTTCAAGCTACTGAAATTCCTTTCTAGAGCATTTTTTAAACAAGTTTATTTAAATCAAAAAACAAAAAGCTCCTTACTTTTTCACTTGTTTTAATAAAATGTGTTTTGCAGGACCACCATCAAATAAGCATTTCTTTTGCATAACAAGTACTTTTACTTTTGATCATAGACTGTATATGAAGTCTTTATATACAGTCTATGTTTTTGTTTTTGCTGATAATAGTCCAGTAGGATTTTGAATGCAGGACTTTTACTTGTAATGAAGTACATTTGTAGTGTGGTATTACTACTTTTACTTACTGTAAGTAAAGGCTCTGAATACTTCTTCCACCACTGCACATTAATGCACATACAGACACAAGCCCATTAAACATCACAGCTAGGACAGGAATGGGTTACTGAGCACCGCATGTTGCTCTATGACACACAACAACGTAAGAGACTTCATCACAGTTTGCTTCATCACTGGCTGTGGAAACACTGATGAGATGTGGCAAGATTCCTGCCAACTTTTTCAAAGCATTGTATGTACGTGCGCACGCGTGTGTGTGTGTATCTCTGTGTGTGTTTGTGTATCTAAGGCACATTTGTGTATTGGCAGAAGCAATCCTAATCTCTGAATCTGCTTTGAGGAGATTCACTACACACATTCTTGGAAAAAAGCAAATGAATGTGAAAAATTAAGAGACCAAAACACTCAATTCAATGTCATATTTTACCTCAGTGTTATACTAAGTGGAAAATGCCTCCACACAGCCACACACACCGTATGTATGCTGAGCTATGCACATTTCCTGGAAAAGTCAGTGAGTGTTCAACATTGCTGCTTCCTGCCCTGGAGTGCACATAATTTAGACCACAACCCTGAAGCCTAAAGAGGAAAATAACATTCAACCGACTCCATGTTTATGACCCTGTGGACAATATATTGTAATTCTGTACTCTATCAAAGTCAAGCCACTGCACAAGGAGCCTTTAACATTCACTTCTCTCACCATATTTGGCAAAAAGTCGACTCCTTCCTCAGAGATATTCTCCTCCACATCTTCTATGACAATTTGTCTTTGCACAGTTTCTCCCTCTGAAAAAAATAGACAATGACGAGGTTAAACAACAGCAAGATAAAACTCAGCATTGCTAAAACAGACATTCCATCCAGTTGTTGAAATTATAGGTTGAAAATACCTGTTTGTGGCGAGGCAGGATGCTCTTCCTCACTGAGATCTTTATTTGAAATGTCACTGGAGGGTCTGGTGGGGCTACACGGCTCTTTATGAGGTAGAGGAGGTGACAGTTTTTCAATTAAGGCTTTTTTAGCGGTTGCCACACGATACAGTCTTTTTTTTGCTGTCTTATTAGAAGGTACTGGGACGTGAGGGTTACGTTTGGTTATAGACTTTGGTGACAGTAAGGGAGAAGGCAACTGTTTGGATTTAGACTTAGAGGAAGCAGTGGTAGAGAATTTATTCTGAAAGGTGTTTGATGATTGAGAATCTGGGCTCGATGGCTTAGAGGATAACGCTGGACTCTTGGACAGAGATCTGGGGGAGAGTGGTGGACTTGGTGTTGCTTCTGATTGTGGTTTGGGGGATGATGAAGGGGTAGCAGTGTCCTTTGAAGGTGTTTTAGGGGTTGGGATATTTCTGGACGCTTGCCAGGAGGTGTTGAGGAAGCCAGAATTTAGACGTGGGAGGTTCTGAAACATCTCCCCGAACAGCTTCACAGAGCTTCCCTGAAAGACAAGAGAGGAAAAACAGCAAAAACACTGCTGAGTAAAAAGGTTTGAACCACGTCTATGGAGCTCCCCCAACCAGGTAGTTAGAGGAACTGCAGCAGAGCTACAGTTTGGTGTAACACTGCTCCCTACTGGAGTTAAACAGTAAGTACAACTATCTAAAGCTGAAATTTAAAAAAAAAAAACTTTCTGCAGGGTTCACCAAGTTAAATTAAAGACTTTTAAAGAAATTTTATTAGCACATAGAATGAAATTTAATACCAGTTTCACAATTATACTGGTCAAAGTATGAAAGTATGATGGAAAACCAGTTGGGATGATAATGGCCGAGAATTATTTATTATTATATCACATATTGTCAGTACTTCCCATCAGTACATAACAATAATTCCCAATAATTAATCAATCAAATGATTGCAACCTGGACCCAGATAAGCAGCATAAAATGAATGGATGGATTACCCAGTTACCCAGACCAAACAATTGATCGATTAATCGAGAAAACAATGGGCAGATTAATAGATAATGGAAATAATGGTTAGTCGCAGCCCTGGTATATTTAAGTTTTTGCTAAAATCAACACTTTCCCATTATGAAAAGATGAGCTTCCTATGTACTATAGCTAGCAGTAGTGACCGTGTTTGCTGCAGATCTGATGCTGCTGACTGACAGTCCACAAAAACAGCCTCTTGCAGCACAATCCACTGTCAAAGCAATCACACTTTTAGATTATATGTGTGTAATGTCTCCTACAGCCCGCAATCAGATACATTTTTTTAAATAACTAACATTACTGCTTATGGCAGGCAAGAGAAAAGATTTAAAACATTTGTAAATGAAATTTAAGACTCTTTAAAACCTGAGGCCTTTTTTTCAAGGCCTGCAGATACCCTGTTTTCTGAAGTTAGACTATGTACACAGCTGCTAATTGTTGAAATTAAGGACTATTTAGTTTTAGAAGTCGTGTAAGAACCGGTTTAGTCTGGAAAATAACTACCAAGGTGTAGCATCTCACTTTTTTTCTGTGGCGGGCTCGAGCAGAGAGGGCCGAGAGTGGGACTAGCGGATTGGGATCGATCAAAGTGTTCAGCAGGAGGATTTCTGTGCAACTTGACTCCAAAACATTCTCTGTGATTGTGATGTCCCTCTCTGGCACCGCTTCTTGGCTCTCTGGTGGTCTGGGTGCAGCCAGTACCAGCATGTGGTTGCCACCGCAGGACACCTAAACGTAAGAAAACACATGGACACGCTGTAGTTTATTACTGTGTATTTCCTCTCAATCTGCTCACCCACTTCATACTCATTTACTTTCAGACATACAGGATATATCCCTCGGGTGGTGGTTGACATGTACAGAGGTGGAGCTAGCGATGACGCGACCAACCTGAGCCCTTTCATCACATTCACTTACCAACTGAACGTTGTACTTGAGAAAACGTGTGCAGAGTGTCGGGCTGAACTGGTTGATGAAGTTCTCCTCCCCTAACCCCAGTTTTCCATGACGACCATCACCAAACGTGTAGAGAAGCCCGCTGTCTGTGGAGGAGGACAAATGCATTAGATTAAGTTTAAAAGTTGTATTTAATAACTGTTGAACTACTTAGGTGCAGCTGTAAATGGGAGTTGGATGGATTTCCAATGGGGGTTCAGTGTTTCAAAAAAGTACATCAAAGACATTACTGCAACTTATTCAGCAGCCTTGTGCGAGCAGAGAAAACAGTCCTCTGTGGCTTTTGTGCAATTAAATTAACATTTAATTTAGATGATGAGAAATACACACGGGCAATCACAAAGGTTAACAGGCAGCACTATTTTTAAACTCTATCATAATGACTAGAATGAGCTTAAAAGATTGCTTACTTGTGATCACAGCGGTGTGGTTCTCTCCACAGGCAACACGCTTGATGCTGCAGTTACTAAAGTGCTCCAGTGGTATTGGCAAATCAACTTCAAAGAGAAATGTCCCATGGCCCAGCTGACCGTACTGACCGCGGCCAAACGTGTGCACGCTCTCCTCTGGCACAGCAAAACACACACAATGAAATAAACTACTTTGACTAACAGCAGTGCTGGAAAGTAGGTACATTTATTTAAGTACTGTATTTAAGTACAATTTTGAGGTATTTGTACTTTACTTGAATATTTTCATTTACATTTCAGAGAGATATTATACTTTTTACTCCACTACATTTACAGTTTTACTGCACAAATCTCCATTTTACCAAGTAATTTGTGTTTTTGGAACAAGGGTTTTATACTGTTAACCTACCTGTGAGTGCCACAGTGTGCTCTCCTCCACAGGACACCTGGGTAACACGACCCAGAATCCCTTGCACCCGCTGAGGGACTCTGTGATTGGCCAGCTGCTCCACCTGGAGACCGAGCCTTCCATTAGCACTCTCACCAAACGTGTAGAGATCTCCATCCACTAAAACAAAGCCCACACAACACTCTCAGCACAATAAATGACATTAATGGTATCTGTATATTGGTTAAATCAACACTCAAACTGAGTGATAGTCTCTTGTGCTGTGATTGGCTTGGACTGTGTTGTACCTGTGACAAATGCTGAGTGGTGGTACCCACAGGAGACCCATATCACCGCTTCCCCAACATTCACCTCTCTGGGTTCTGCTGCAAATCCCTCGTCCCCTAAACCAATCTGACCCACAGAGTTGTCTCCCCACATGAACAGCCTCCCGTCCTCTACCAACACACACACACACACACACAGTGCAGAAACGCTATTATGACACACATACAGTTGGGACCTTGGCTATGGCTAATGGAGACACTTGATACATTATTACTTGTCACTGTTTGAACCTGTTAAGGCAGCTGAGGTGTTGCATCCTGCAGAGAGCATTTTGATTGGTGCATGGTCACAGAAGGGATACAGCAGGTGAAAGGATGTAGTGTTGTTGCAGTGGCCCAAACCGAGCTGCCCCTCGTGGTTACTGCCGGCACCATATACACTACCCCGCCCTAAAAATATACAAAACCTGAATTAAATATAGGAACAGCCAATGTTGGACACTACTATAAAATTCTGATATTATTTGTTCATCATCTTACATGTGCAGACAATTGTGTGATCTCTCCCACAAGCTACAAGCTTCACCTTCTCAGACTTTAAGGCTGAAAAGGAAATACACAGCCATTATAGCTACTAAAAAAATGAAGTCAAAATGCCCAAAATAATGCCTCCTCAGTGTATATTTAAATTAGAAGTGACACAATTAGTTGATTAATTGATTATCAATCATTATCTGGAGCTATTTTTAAAAATATATTAATTGCTTCAGTCAGTTCAAGCAAAAATACCAAATATTCTCTTGTTTCAGATTCTTAATTGTGCTCTTTTTTTATCTTATGTGATAGTAAACTGGATATCTTTGGGTTTCAGACAAAATAAGTGATTTGATGTCAGAAGACATGACAATGTCAGCTTAGGCTTTTTTACTGTTTACTGACATTTTATAGACCAAAGAGGGTAAATAATTGGTATATTAATCAATGCTGAAAATAATCATTAGTTTGTAGCCCTTATGTAAAGTAACTTACCTTTCACAGAGGCAGGTTTGCTGACAGCAGGCTTAAATCCAAGCCCCAGCTGACCCCAAGTATTACCACCGAACATGAGCAGCCTGCCATTTTCTGCAGACATAAGACTCATTACAGAGATGGAAGTTTGATACACAAATATTTCTCGTTGAACACAATAATGATTCATTGTTAAAATGTGCATAGGTTGTCTGCACCTGTGATGACAGCAGTGTGCTCTCCGCCACAGGACAGGTGCACTGGCTGGTCATTCTTCAACCAGAATTTACTAGGCACATTGTCAGCAAAACTGCTCTTTCCAAATGTGAAGATGGCTCCTGTTTCTGATGACAAATGTTAGATTCATCTTTAGACAGCCTTGATTTCCTTGATAGGAATAATACACCATGCAGGGCCTTAAAGGCAACGCTAACTTACTCTTCTCTAACTTAACACCGGCTAAATCCCGACCTGCTGTCACATCTCAAGCGATTTAAGTAGCAGCCTGACAGAAATAGCAGCAGTACCACACACACATGGCCTACAGCAGGTTATGTGGAAACCGCTAGTAGAACAGGCGGGCAAGTGTACGGTTCATAAAGATAAGCGCTGTGTGTAGAAAGTACACTCACCGGGTATGTCCGCGTCTTTCTGTCCCGTCATCTCCACTGCTCTGCCCCTCACACCCCCTCACCCTCACCGTGGAGCCCGGTGCTGACGGACAGGTAGGTCAAGGTAACGTCAGAGAGGGGCAGGAGCGAGCTAACCGTGAAAGTAACGTTATTTATTGTTAGGCGATAACTATAGATATATTTGCTTTTAAATGTATTTGGTGAGCAGCACATTGATGGCGCGATTAGCCTACTACGGAATGACAAAACACAGTAAAACAATATAAATGCATATTCTTAAAATTATGGTTTTAAATTCGGATTGGTAGGCTAAATGGTAACCGTTAAAGTATTTCTGTGACCGTGTAACAGGTATATTAATCCGCCTAAAATATCACTGTTGAGCCCATTTGCCGCGTTCGTTACTTTGTGATTCGGTCATGTAACGTTCAATAGGGGAAATATCCGAAATAGTTTTTTTTCTTTACCTGTTATCCAGCAACAGGGTGTATCTTAAAATGTATTTTCGAGATCTTGCAGGTGTTTTTTTATCTGCCCGGAATGATAAAATATTTGTCCGGGGCGAAACCAACGTTTAAATCCAATATTTCCACAAATTGCACTAGCTAGCGCAGCGGAGAGCACAGGGGAGTGGAAGTCTGTGGTTAGTTTCGCCCCAGACACACCTGTTGTCATTCCGGATAGACAGTTGACCTCTGTGAGATTACGAAAATACATTTTAAAGATGTAACCCACTGCTGGATAACTAGTAAAAATAACGTTAAGTCTTTCCCCCAACGGTTTGACGAGTGTGCTTGCTGTATGTGTTGCCTAGCAACCTAATTCCTAGCTGCTGAAAACCAGCTTTAACTATTTTGTTCTGCGGATGAAATACATTTCACTCCCAAATCTAGTTTAGATTTGCGTATTACAAAATGAACAACCAAAAAAGCGTTCGTACTCCCATTTTAGTTGCCAGACATAAAACAGTAAACTAACATTGGAAGAAGCCACGCCTCGTTTCCTGGTCCTGCAGTAACGTCAGAGGTAGCTCCGGCTGCATGGCATGTGGGGCAGGCGGTGAAGGAAAGTGGCTTTCATTCTGATGAAATATCTCCACAACATACGCATTACTGTATTTCCATTTTGAGTTGCAATGTCTACTAAACTATTATCTGTAAACAACACAGTTTTCAAATGCTTGAAAACCTTCCAAGACCGTTCGGCACGAGGGTTTAGGTAAGACACTCAAGAGAACTTTATTTCGAAATTAGACGATAGTCGAGTTTTGTCAGCAATGCAAGTATTGTTGGTACAAGGAGTAATACATGCATTTTTTTTTCCAGCACTGGAGCTGCTTCCCTTGGTTCAGTTAATTTAAAGGGTCGCAGCTGTCTCACCCTGAAAGACTTCAGCTCAGATGAAATCAAGAGGATGTTGTGGGTGTCAGGGGATCTGAAACATCGGATCAAGCATGAAAAACAGGTAGCTAACCTTAGCAAACTAATGTTGACTGCAGTGTCTATTTGTTAAGTGTCTGTATAGCCTCACAGTGGGTCATTTAAGGAAGTTAACTGTCATTTCTATTTCAGTATCTTCCTCTTCTGCAAGGAAAGTCTATTGCTATGATATTTGAGAAGAGGAGCACCAGAACAAGAATGTCCACAGAAACAGGTGTCCGTTTTGTATGTACGCATCTGCACTGGTGTATGCCATGTGGTTCAGTTAAAACATTCCCATGAATAACAGAAAACTGGAGGTGAGCAAATTTTATAAAGGCAGTTTTCAAGTGTCAGATTCACACTTTAAATTACATTTATGAGAACAGACTAACAGAAATGTGATATATTATACTGTTGGTTTGGCTGGTACTATTCAGTGTGTTCAGCATTGTAAAAGTCATTGTTAATATGGACAAAAAAGAACTGCTGATAGGCGACTTTCAGAGCATCGCAGGAACAAAACAGCCTGCATCTGAACTATTTCCATTTACCCGAGGTTGTTGGACGTGCTCATTTGCTTAATATGTCGTTAGACTTGTTTAAGCACCTGTTGGGCATTAGGAAAATTGAAGTTCTCTTAATATTATAATTCCAGGTTTCGCTTTGCTGGGTGGGCACCCCTGTTTCCTCACCTCTCAGGACATCCACCTGGGAGTAAATGAGAGTAACACAGACACAGCTAGGTGAGTCTTATAAGTCTTATGATTTCACTTATAGAAATAAAATGAAATGAATGTCAGTCAGGATGTAGGTTGTATATGTGCACTCTAACTCTGCTTCATATGTCGTAATACTGGTGAGTTTTTCAAGGTAGTAACAGTCATCTCGTGTTGTCCACTGCTGCTGCTGCTGCTAATTACTAAAAGGGAAAGAAGATAGTTTGTGGCCCGGTATATGAACAAAAGCCCTCTCTAAACTCCTATCACAGGGTTCTCTCAGGACTCTGTGATATCGTCTTGGCACGAGTGTACAACCACTCCACACTGGAGGAGCTGCGTAAGGAGGCCTCCATCCCCATCATTAACGGTCTGTCTGACCTCTACCACCCAATCCAGATTCTGGCTGACTTCCTCACCTTACAGGTACTGAAACTCCTCAACATGCTACAGTTTTCATCCAGTAAATGATAATGACATCGTGTTTTCTAAATTACCACCATTCTTTTACAGGAGCATTATGGGTCTCTTAGTGGACTAACAGTGAGCTGGATTGGAGATGGGAACAACGTTCTCCACTCTTTCATGATGACTGCAGCCAAATTGGGAGTTAATCTTAAAATCGCTACACCAAAGGTTCGCCTCGTTATTATGTGTTCATGTACATTTGACCTCTTTTAATGAACTGCTCTTCTTTCTAGTAGATTCTTGTTTGCAGGTATAGGTGCATGCAGTCAACCTTGAGCATCTAATCTTCCCGTTGCTTTTTGTGAGAAGGGAAACAAAAACCTGTGGTTCTGTTTTGTAATTCATCAATAATGCTATTCAAAAACTAAGCTAAAACTGTATTTTCATTACCAGGGGTATGAGCCAGAAAGGAGTGTTATTCAAGAGGCAGAAAGACTTTCCAAAGAGGTGAGGTCTTCTTCAGGTGGCATTAATATAAATAGACCTCTTGTCAAAGGACTTCTTATTCATTTGTAACATTGCATTTTGTCTCAGCATGGGACCCAGCTTGTCCTCACCTCTGACCCATTGGAGGCCGCCCACGGCAGCAATGTTTTGGTCACCGACACCTGGGTCAGCATGGGACAAGAAGAGGAGAAGAAAAAGAGGCTCAAAGCCTTTCAAGGTTACCAGATTACAATGCAGGTAAAGATGGACATTGTCTTAGTATTATTTAGAGGTAAAATCCCCAAAAAGTTTTTTAGGCCCTCTTTTCGGCTTAGAAATTAATAAGTGTCATTCACAACATACCAGCAGCTTTTGGAGAAGTTAGCAGTTGTTTTCAGTCCATGTCTGTTCCCAAACTGGTCCCTTGTGACAGCTGTACACACTCCCTGACAGTAAGCAAATCAGTTCAGAGCAACACAATTTCTCTGTCTCAAACATGCTCCTGTCTGACTGCCTGTGCACAAAGCAGTAGAGTTTAAGTAATTGTTTGTAGGGTAAACTAGTGTAACACTAATTACAGACGTCATCTGGCATATAAATCAGAAAGCAAGCTTTAAATAAAACTCTTGCACTGTGCCTGATTGTATAAGTGATATTGAGTCTTTATGTCTGGCAAGTGGCACTGACCCTGGGCAAAGGAGCAAAAAGTATAGAGAGAAACAAACATGTCAGTCGAGCATGTACAGTGGCTGCACGTGGTCTCTTTTCTCCTTTTGTTATGACACCAAGTGCTTCACCACACTGAGTTGAAATGGGTCTTAACGCCATGTTTTGGCACTGGTCCGCTACAGACAGGAAGTGTGGCCAAACCAGACTGGACCTTCTTGCATTGTCTCCCCCGGAAAATGGAGGAGGTGGATGACCAGGTATTCTACTCATCCCGCTCCCTCGTCTTCTCTGAGGCAGAGAATAGAAAGTGGACAATCATGGTGAGTAACCTGATAAAACACTATTATTTAATGTGTAGTTTTATACTAGTATGGGTTTAATTTGATCCTGTCAGAATAGTCTTGGCCTCCAGTATGATTCTCTGTCTACTAATTATCACAACTGTCTTCTCCTTCAGGGTCTGATGGTTTCTCTTTTGACTGACTACACTCCACAGATCCCCATGCTCAAGTTTTAACTTCAGGTTGACTTTTACTTGTGTGTCATGATGTATGACAAGTGATACATAGGTCAACGTCAGATTTCACCCATCGATAGCACCATCATAACACTACGGGTTACCCCAAAGTAATTGTATTTACATTGTTAAATTCACTTTCTGATTTAGAGCATGGATGGTATTGTTTGCCTTGTCTCACTGTTCAATAGGAGACTATTGCTGTGATCATTAATAGCCAAAGTTATCTGTTGACATTCTACATTTGCTGTGATAGAAAGACAGGGTTGCGGCTAGTGGAAATGTCTTTGCCATTCGACATGTGTTACTGAAAAGGAAAAAGATTATTGTGCCTTCAACTTGTTTGTTGTCTTGACTTCACAACATTCTCCAATTGCATCAGAAACTTGAAGGAGAAAAGGCATCCAGCCCAAGCTGACCAATCACATTCCTTGCAGTCTCCACATGGTATTTACGTAGCCGCTGTAACCCCCAACATGTAGTTACATTTTTGAGGAAATGCACATTGTTCGTTATGCCAAAGCCACTTAATGCACAAGTATAAATCCGGATTTACACATGCTTTGTTTACACTACACACCTAAAGGACCACACTGCTATTTTTTTTTTTTGTTTTATTTAAAACAAATCACATATACTGAGCTTTAAGTTACAGCACACCATTTTCAAGAGTTTACCATACAGTTTTATGTTACTGAATCGGTACAGCAAGAAAATCAATTTGTAAACCATTCAAACTGGCTCATTAGAGGTAATGCATCATAACAGTATTAAAAATGCTTTAGACAGTGGCTGATGAGGAAAAAAAAGGTATTGTAGATGTCTTAAAGCAAGTGAACATTGTGTTGTAAGATGACTACCCCTCCCATATGGTTAAATGTGATTTGTATGTCCTTGAATGTATACAAATGTGCCTTTTATGCCATGCTCTTCACATTTGAGTTTTGTGTATTGGCCCTCAAGAGCCTGTGATGCAGTGACAATGAAACAAACTATAAATAAAGTTACTCTCTATTCATAATTTTACTCAAAATTCTACAATAGTCCAGTTTTTGTTCCTGTGGAAACTCAGCATTGTCTAAATCCAGGGTTTGATTATTCACTTCATTCACAAGTAGTTAAAGGTACTACAGAATTTATGTATTTTGTGATCCTGTTATCTGTACTTACTTCGACTTAAATAAAATGCTCATAGAATACAGTAACTGTACTGTGTGTATTGTCTGTGTGTGTATTTTTTTAATGAGATGAACAAAACAATAAAAGGATGGTGCCGCAAGTTCATCAGTGAGGAAACAAATGAGCGATCTCTAAAATAATCATACACTGACCAAAGTAAACTCCACAAACAAAGAAAAAACAAGAAATGAGAACAGTAATATTACACCCCTGTCTCCAATAAACCATAAAATTTACCTCAAGCCCACCACCCTTTATCCCCTTAACAGCTCCCTGCCGACTCCCCTTCAGACCTGAGGGAGGAGCTCATCTACAATAAGGACTTCATAGCAATAATACAATAATGATAAGAATTATACAGCTTCTCATGTTGAGATTTATAGGTGATAAAAATTATGAAAAACGAAAAAAGGAATGCTGAATGTCGACTACTAGCAGAATATAGTTTTTTTGTGTCTGTTTTTGTTTGGCATATCTTGTCATAAATTTGTTCCCCTGGACATATTAAATACTTTTGTGACTTTTTTCACACTTTAGACTAGAACGTATCTCGTATTGCTATGAAAGCTCACATATCAAAGTGCTATGAAAGTGCCAGGGACCTCCTCTGAAGCAGTGTTTTGAGATGTTAACTTGCATATTATTTTATTATTTTGCCCCCCCCCGGAGATTAATGGTTGTAACATTCAGGCAGAGTGCGCCATCACGTGGACAGAGTCGGTGACGTCCCGGTTCACTGATTGGATTACGGAAGATGACGTGTTTGTGCGGGAAGCTTTGATCTACTTGGGTGGTCCAGCCGGATCAAGATGACGCTACATAGTACTTCATTCATAAACATCGCCGGCCTGTTGTTAATGAAAATACACACGCGTACATTGACGGAGTTTTTGTAAACATAAATACAAACGCCTACACCTGGTTTTCGGCACATACAGTGTTATGGCGATGGTTTGCTAAGAAGCGCAGAACTTATATGCAACAAGCCACGCACGTTAACCGCAGAGAAATAACGTTAACTGCCACAATGGCGACGCGAAAATAAGGCGTTTCTGATCGGCGACCACCCACACACTGAAGGAGTCCGCTAGGAGAGAGGGAGTTGAAGCTGAGGTGGGAGGAGGCGGAGGAGGAGGAGGCGGCGGCGATTGCAGCCGCAGCTGGCCGTTTGTGATTCGGCCGAGGAGGGACAGACGTTACCAAACTTATCGATGTCGAGGG
The DNA here is from genome assembly GCA_005408345.1 of Macquaria australasica. Classification (NCBI taxonomy): domain Eukaryota; kingdom Metazoa; phylum Chordata; class Actinopteri; order Centrarchiformes; family Percichthyidae; genus Macquaria; species Macquaria australasica. The sequence goes on along the minus strand of SEMN01000901.1, from coordinate 139,915 downwards.
GGCTTTCAGAGACACTTGTAGGCTCAGCCCTCGGTTACCGGGTTATAGTGTGAACACGGACACGTAGGATGGACGGCTTGGCTTTGCGGAGGAGAAGATGTGGAGCCACAGTGCCGAACCGAAGCAGGTAAAGATGGAAAGCGGTGTTTCGGGGGGACAATGGGGAGAAAGTTGTAGCTAACGTCGGCTAACTAACGGTAGTTGTTTTAGCTAACGCTACTGCTAGCGAGCCGAGACTAGTGGGAATCAGCGCTGCTCCCTCTTCACACTTTATAAAGTTTACCTTTTGTCAGTTTTGGGCCGTACGGAAACCTAAAAACGTCTAGACGTTTAGGTTAAACATCCGTTTCATTGCCGTTTCAACTCTCTAAAAAGTTCGTTTTAAGCGAAAAACGCCACGGTGAGAGACGGCAACAAATATGTGTTTATGCTGCAAAATAATGGTAACTAACGAAGCTAACGTTAGCTGGCCGTTTAAACCCGACACCTTTCCAGACCTTGCTCAAGTTTTAACCTTGCTTGGCTGAAACTTTAACTCTGAACACAGGCGATTTGTTATTGGGGCCACTGTTGAGTTTGGTGTAAAGTTAAAACTTGGCTCAGTTAGATGCATAAACGTGTAGGAAGCATTTTAATGTTGGAGTAATATTGATCTGTACTGTTTGGTAGTTTAATTTATGCATATAGATCGTGTTTTATAAACCTATGATATGTTTTGTATGTAAAATGCTAATCTGCAAAGCAACTAGTAACTACAGCTGTCAGGTAAATGTTATGTAGTAAAGTACAAGTACCTCAAACTGTGTGTTAAGTACAATACTTGACGATATGTACATGAAGTACTTTCCACCACTGCCTAAAAGCCATGAGAGGACATGTTTGGCCACTGGTTTTAATGAATTTCTGTGCAGTATGAAAACCAAGTGACAGGCTCTTGAAACTTGCTTGAGATGTGTAATCCATCACTGTGAACATAAAGTCTGCATTAATGTCAATCAAAGTTACATTATTGTTATGACGCCTCATTATCTATCTGCCCTTCATCTGCGTTAGGGCTGAAATGTGCCTGGAATGGAGGGAAAATAATTATAAAAATCTAAAACCTGTACAGCTTGTATTAAAAATGTGTCGGCAGCAGAAATATTAAGTATACGTGTCTTAGTTAAGGAGCTAAAATGTGCTGGTGTGGTCCTTTTTAACAGTTTGTTAGAAGATTTTAGCAATACCTTCTTTGTAATATTCTTGGACATCATTTCTAACCAAGCCTTTCCTTTAACAGTCTCCTACCATTCCTTCGCCTGTCTGGTGGCCCAGTCTCTCACCATGAACACCAGTAGGAACTGCACCACGGTGGGGAATGGTGAGGGTCTGGCTGCCCTGGAGTCAGTCTCCATCGTGACCATCACACTCCTCGCCTGCCTGGGGAACCTCTTGATTGTGGTAACCCTCTATCGCAGGCCTTACCTGCTCACACCCAGCAACAAGTTTGTGTTCAGCCTGACCCTGTCCAACCTGCTGCTGTCCGTGCTGGTGCTGCCATTTGTGGCCGTGAGCTCGGCAAAGAGAGAGTGGGTGTTTGGGGTGGTGTGGTGTAACTTCACTGCCCTGCTGTATCTGCTCATCAGCTCTGCCAGCATGCTCACCCTCGGAGCTATTGCCATTGACAGGTTGGTGCTGGATAATGATTGCAGTCATAGGCATTTGGATAATCCCTGTATAATCATATCTTGAAAAACTGTAAGAAGTGAAGGTTGTTTCTTTAAACCTGCATTCATTTATTTATATTTGGCCACCTGAGGCAGTGCAACAAGCTGTAAACCCAACATTAACATATAAAGTTGATATGGTGACAGAGTTAGCAAACAGCTGCCTATTTACACATCTAGCAGATACGGAGCAACATTAGCATTAATTGTGTTTCTGACCACCTGACAGAAGTCTAATATTTACTCTCTTTTAGCTCTGTTTTTGGTCTCCACCAACTCCTGAGGGAAATATTTGGCTCTTTAGCAGCTAAATGCTGATTGTGGTCGTTGAAGCTCCTGTTTAGAAGTGTGTGTGTTAGGCAGGGCGCTGCTGAGAAAGAATGTTTGACTTCTTAAATTGGACACATTCGTTCCATTGTAATGTAACAAGTCATGACCCAGAAAAAGTGCAGTTTTCAGAGTGACACCACTGTTTTCACAAATGTTGCCCAGTATTTGCCGTCAGTGGAGTAGTTTTTCTGTCAGCAGATTATACAAAGATACATAGAAAATACACAGAAAGTAGATCAAAGAATGTTAGAGGCATCATTCTTAAGTTGGGGGTTGTTATATGATTATCTATTGGCCATGTTACCTTTGCAGTGCTGGGGAAATTGATATTTTGTTTAGACATATAAGCTAAAATTTTGATATGAACCATAAATAAAAGATCAATCAAATGTCTAATGTTGACTAAGGCCATGAGAAGTAACAGCAAATATTTAAATTAAATTATTAGATTGATTTTGGGATTGTTTGTTTGGTTTTTAGGGACATAATCTGTATGAGATTAGCAGGAGCCTGATTACATCTGTTACTTAGTACAAAAGTAAACAACAAAATATACAGTTTATGGTGTCATTCCTCATGTCATGATACTGAGTGACAACAGTTAACATCTTTTGTGGCTGATGCAACAAAAAGCATTTAATAAAAGCCAATAAATATGGGATTTTCTGGGAGCAATTCTGCAATACTATCTCCTTTATTTACTCAAAATAAGCACAATTATTTTTTAGTATATGTGTGAAGTGTCGTCACTTCCTTCTTATGACAAAGTGACCATGAGATTCAACATTGTGCTGTTTTCTGGCTTTGGAAGAAACACGTTGACAAACTTGTGAAATGTAGTGTTTTGGTGCGTTTCCCTTTAAGGTCAGTATGTAGCCTTGTAATTAAGATTGGTCAACCACGCACTTAGGTCGCTGTGTTTTTCTGGAGATTTTCCCAGCTCAAGTGACAAGCATCAGACAGGCTTACACAAAGTAACTTTAAATGTGAACTGACATGAATGCACCATTCATCTGCAGGTCTGAGATTATTTCCATTGATTACTATTTTTAGAAATAAGTAACTGATACAGAAATAAAAGCCTAAACAGATTTGGCTAATCCAGCACACTGAACTCCACTTTCACCCCTTTTTTTGCTTATTTATAATAACTATTTTGCTGATTTTAGACTGTATTTTATTGACGCAAAGTTCTTTTATGGTTGTTTTGTGTTAAGATAAAATTAGACGGTGATGCATTTGGAAAGATGGGTTCACTTTGTCAAATAGAAAAAGGGGAAAATGTTTATATTCCTCAATGTAGGGTATCAAAAATAAAAAGTATCTTCTGGTATCTGTACTGTAACTTGGGTGTATACTGGTATCAAAACAGTTTTCCCAGCCCTATTAAGAAGTAGTGTGCCATAAAAGAACACAGTTTATAAAGACAAGTTCTAACAGACAATTAATGTTAACAATTATAATAATCAATTAATCATTTAAGTCATATCTTTGGCTTTTTGATCGTCACTTCTACAAAACAAGAGATTTGATGACGTCCCCTGGGGCTCTGGAAAAACTGTATTTTTTGCTATTTTCTTTAAATGTTATAGACTAAAAGATGCATCGATAATGAAAATAATTGTTAGTTTCAGCCTTAAAGTTAAGTGAAGTTTAAAAAAACATTGTAGACGCTCTTCAGGTTGGTTGGAATTGACACTGAATACCACTCTGGTTAAATTATATTGTTTTTCATGTTGACAGGCATCACAAAGGACTGTAAAACGTAGTCACTGAGATCTGCTGTAAATGAGCTCTGTAGCTTACAGCCCTCACTGTTCTCACTGCTGTCCTAATTACCCTCAGCACCTTTGGGGATTTTTGATTACAGTGCATGTTTTTGTTCTCCCGCCAAGCCTCTTCTTTTCTGTTCTGTTTGCAGCTATTCAGAAAACACTTTACAGCATTGTTGAGGGGGCAAAGTGCAGCCTTTAGCTTCTGTATCAAATCTGAGCAGTCTCTGTGTTACTTGGCTCCCTTGAGAACAGCGTTGAGTTTCCTTTGTGCAGGGTTTCCTCACTGTGCTCCTCTCTCGTCCCAACAGGTACTACGCAGTGCTTTACCCGATGATCTACCCCATGAAGATCACAGGAAACCGGGCGGTCGTCGTCATTGCCTATGTGTGGTTGCACTCTCTGGTGGGCTGTCTGCCTCCTCTGTTCGGCTGGTCCTCTTTCGAGTTCGACTGCTTCAAGTGGACCTGTGTCGCGTCTTGGCACAGAGAGCCGAGCTACACAGCCTTCTGGGTCACCTGGTGCACCCTTCCTCCCTTCTTTATCATGTTTGCCTGTTACGGTGTCATTTTCCGGGTCGCCCGCATGAAAGCCCGGAAAGTACACTGCGGGACAGTTGTTGTGGCCCAGGACGACTCCACTGGAGCTCAGAGGAACGGACGAAAAAACTCAAGCACCTCAACTTCCTCTAATGGAAGCCGGCGGAGCCTTGTGTATGCAGGGAGTCAGTGCAAGGCCTTTGTCACCATCTTAGTGGTGATTGGCACCTTCCTTGTGACCTGGGGGCCGTATGTCGGGGTGGTGTGTACTGAGGCCTTGTGGGGACAAGGGAGTGTGTCTCAGGGACTGGAGACTTTGGTAGCATGGCTGTCTTTCTGCAGTGCAGTGTGCCACCCGCTCATCTACGGTCTGTGGAATAAAACAGTGAGGAAGGAGCTGCTGGGGATGTGTTTCGGAGATCGCTACTACAGAGAGTCGTTCGCCACGCGACAAAGGACGTCCCGCCTCTTCAGCATCTCCAACAGAATCACAGGTGGGAGAGCAGCAGTGGCTCCGTTTGTCATGCAGATCATTTCAAAGGAATGTCGACATCAGACTGTGTGGATTTCTGACTTCTTTATGTTAAGATACCAAATCATAGACCAGAATCAGCTTTACTGGCCTTTATTACACATACAAGGAATTTAACTAAGTGTACTTACACACAGGAACACACTCCTAGACATACAACCAAAACAAGGACAACAAAGCTGAACAAAGACAAGCAAATAAACACATACCTCTTATGTACAGACAAGTAGGTACAGTATAAACAGGTTAACCTGTTTCTGTAAACTGTAAACAGGGAGACAATAGTGCAACGGTGGGTGTAAGTGCAAAGAGCGCTGGAATAGATATTGAGTGGGTAGTGTAATAAGTTACTTTACATACAGTGGGTGGTTTATGTACAGCCTGTTTAGATTTACATTCCTGTGCTGTTGTGATTTCATGCGTTGTATGATGTTGCATGACAACAACTTGCTTGTGTTCTTCCAGACCTGGGTATGTCCCCACACCTGACAGCCATGCTGGCCGGTGGAGGTCATCTGCTGGCTCCAGGGAGCAGCACAGGAGATACTGGCTTCAGTTTCACTCAGGACTCATGTAAGTGTTGCACACAGGAAGCAGAAAGAACGGGAACAATGCTTCCTGGGTGTGTCCCAAATCCATACTATATACTAATTCTACACAGTATATACCATAGACTGTGTATATAAAAATGGATGACGTGACAGCTCCCCAAAAGTGAAGCCAAAACATCTGGATCGCCCCCTGGTGGCTGGCTGCAGTATAGGTCATAAACCCCGCCTCCTCCATGTTAGCGGATGGGACATGGGCCAAACTGAAAAGTCAAAGTACACATCAAATACATTTTTCCCAAAGATGGTTTCTGTAATTTTAGGTAGTTCTTATCACACTGATGTGTGTTCAAGTGTTCGTCTTTCTGATAAGTTTGGTTTTAATTAGTTATTTGATGCTATAAAAACGGGGTGTGACGTCATGATTGACAACTGTAATGTGCTGTGATTGGCTCAGGCGGCTGTATAGGCGGGAACTCGAGCCGCGGATCACTACTGCGCAGACTCTGGCTCCAAATGCGCAAGATGGCAGCTCCCGTATCCGTGGTATTTTGGCTTCATTTTGTACAATGGGAGGAAGTGGAGACGCGTCATCCATCTTTATATACAGTCTAGGGTATATACTATATACTTATCATTGTATACCGTTTCAGTAGTGAGTACACAAAAAATACTTGCACACCTTTTTGTGCGAACAGGAAGTGATAGAATACGTACAATGTTGAACGTCAGTCAAACTGCGACTTTATAAAATTAATTGTCAGTGACTTTACAAAGACAGCAAAATGTTTTTCTCAAGATTTAATACTTAAATTTTGTTTTATAAGACCGAGACCACCACACACAATTATTTTGATTTTTTTCAACTGTGAGCAGCTCCTCCGTGTCCATTGTGGGAGAATAGTGTCCATCAACAACGCACTCAAAAATCAAGAATTTTTACTCTGCATACTGGCTGTTTTGAGTCTACTTTATTTTGTCTTACTTTCTCGATTATTGTTTAATCTATAAAAAAAAATGCCCATCATCAAATTACTTGTTTGTCAGAAAATGGTGAAAATGGTCATCACAAATTACCCAGAGCCCAACATGAGATCTTCAGATTACTTGTTTTATTTGACCAGCAGTCGAAAACCCAGAGATTCAATTTACAATAACATTAAACAGAGTAAAGCAGCAGATTATCACATTTGAGAAGCTGGAACCAGATCATTTTTGACATCTTTCTTGATAAATTGCTTAAACAATTAATTTGTTTATCAAAATTGGGGGTGATAGTTTGTCAATTGATTTACGATCAATGAATTGTTTCAGAAGTTATATTTAATGCTAATCATCATTTTACTGCCCTTATATTTGCTTAACAACAAGGAACAAATGGTTGCAATATCAGTAGAAGTTGCATCTTTATGTGTTCATGCTATTAAACTTTGGCCTTCCTGCTTTTTAAAACCCGTAGGTTGATGTTAACTTGAACATAAAATGGAGATAGTGATTCATGGCTCGTGTAAACATGGGCTTTTGAAGGGCTGGCAGATCAGATCATACTCCCACAGCTTTGTTACAGTCAGCCTCACATTCCTGTTTCACAGCTCATATTTTCAATTCAGGATGGCATAAGTAGGGCAAGTAACATCATGCGCAATACAGTGAAATCACCCAACTCATCTGTGTCCTTTTACTGAGATGCTTTCTACTTTCTGTAATGTTTCCTGGCAGACACAGACGTGATGCTGCTGGATAACGTCTCCACAGACGGATCCTCCCACCCACAGCACCTCGGGAATTCGTCCGGGAAGAGGAGGAGCTCGGTCACCTTTGAAGACCAGGTGGAGCATGCCAAAGGTATCTGTCATTCCCCCGCTTCACAAAAGATCGGGGGGGGGGGGGGGTTCACGTCATACTCACAGAGGGTTTGAAAAATGACTTTGTGGTCTGGAAGCTACAAAACAAAACATCTCACTAAACATAAGATTTGTTTACTGTAACATTTGTCTAATAGTAGTGTTTTTCTCCTCAGCAGAAAACACCAACACGTCCTCGGTTCAAGTCCACGCAGAGGTACACAAATCTCTCGAGACCTTTGCTTCCTGTCTGGCGAAGGCTATAGAGAGCGACGCTAAGCTCACCCTGTTTGGGGAGGATCTGGGTCTGCCGGGGGGACTGTTTACGACCAGGGCAACACCGAGACCCAGATACCTGGACGGTCAGAGACTGAGGCTGGAAAGTATCGATGAAGGGATCGTTAAAGATGACAGAGATGAAGAAGAGCTGGATGTGGAGGTAAAACCAGCCTGAGCACAGCTGGTCTGTTCATTTCTTGGACCTGCTTATAGACTCAGTTTATTAGCGAACTGCAAAGGTTTCACACCCTTAACACGACCATATGTCACAGTACAGAGTGGTGCTCGTCACGCTCTGTGGTGCAGTTTACGAAGTCTGATCTCTCCACATGGGTACTCCATACTTGAAATTATTAGGAAACAGAAAGAGGCACATTATTCATTCCACTATGTTGGACCAAGTGCACACCACCAGTGTCTTTGCAAGCTTTTGTATGGATTCATGTAATCAAATAGGAAGCCTTAACTACTGTAACTGTCTGATTGTCGTAGTAATTAGTTTATTACTATATATTATTGTATGTCCTCAGAAAAGGGCTGGGCAGTATGAAAGAAATACAGTAGTTTCTATCTTCCAAAAGACTCATAACACTGTTATCCGATCACTTTAAAATTCCTCCTTTATTACGTTAAGAAAAATACGTTTCAAACCCAAATTCTCTTATTCAGGTACAGACGAAGAGCCAGATTGTACGCTGATGGTCCACATACACAGGTGTTTCCACTTACTGTGCCTGATCAGATAGACCTCTTTACTGGACTGTGTGGGTGTGTACAAACTGTACTTGATTGATACTCAGTTAGCTTTGTTGCAGCTGTTAGTATGCGACAACTTGCACCTTTATCAGTCTCATTGGTACATGATGGTCACATTATTTCCCAACATAGCTCCATCCACTTGTAACCTGATGCTGCATTCACATGATATGGGCTGGATGGGAAAGATCCTTATGTTTATGACTTATTATGCAGAGTTGGACGTATGAGAGAAATACTGTGCATTTACAATATAGCACCATATCATTGGGTTTTAATTAACTTGAATGACGGACTTTGGCTGATGTGAGGCGTCGGTATTTGTTTGTTTTTCAGACACTTCTGAAAAAATCTGTCATAATTACAACTGGGATGTTGACGTGAACGCTAAATTGGAACCCGTAAATTACAATGAACTTTGATGACATGAAGTAGTGGTCTAATCAGCCACAATCAGTGAAAACACCTGTGCAGGTGTGCAGGGCCTTTAATGTAATAAAGAAGACATTTTAAAGGGAGCAGATGACAAAGTTGCGAGTCATTTGGGTGACATAAATCAGTTTTTTGTTTGGACTTGGGCACGTGGAAAAGTTGGATTTGTCTGTTTTCACACAGATTATTTAAAAGAATTAGAGTAAGCAGAAGGCCTTCTTCTATTAGCCCTGCAGTAGACTGATGAAGGGTTATGTCTGACTTCTACCCCAGTGCATGCTGGGATAACCCCCCCCCCCCAACCATGACCCTGAATAGGAATTAATTGATATAGAAAATCAATGGATTTTAAAAGTAAATTGTGTATTGTATTTCATCATAAGAAATTCTGAAAATGATCGAAGTATATTACAGTATGTCTATGTATTGTCCAGCCCTGAGCTTCATCATATGAACAGAATCTGTTGGCCAACACTTGTAGTATTGATAAGGTGACACGTGTTTCTTATTGTGTAGGTACCTGACAGGTGTATTACAAACAGGGACAGTCCTGATATTTATCTGCTACAGTAATTGCACTTGAACATGAAGCGTGTACTTGTTCTCATAGAAACCACTCTCACTGAATGTCAGATTATTACTGTTAGGTCAGTGTTTTTGCATACTGTACAAGGTAAAGCAGTACATTAGCAGTGATGTATTGAAGACGATATTAAGCAACAATCAAATGGATTAATGAAGTCCAGAATTTGGAAACTTATCAGTATTTAAAGATTGTTATATTAATGAAAAAGCATTAATGGTCCACATTTCATATTATTGTGCGCTTACTGAGCAAAGCGATGTCAGAAATAAATTACTGTTTTGCTATATTAATCATTGAAAGTCAACTCTGGTGTCGAATTGGACACAGTCTTAGTAAATATTTGTTGGTACATGTGGTTTACCTCAGTTTATACACTCCACCACTCCCTTTGATATTATAAAAAGGAAGTCGGAGGACATTTGTAATAAGTAGAGCACATTTCTGGTGCGTCAGTCTTACCTCGTATCTTCATATTATGTTTGAACGGTACTACTTCAATAAGAAAAAGCTATACACCTGAGAAGTGATGTAACCTTTTGATTTTCACTATACAGTAAGTATTAATACAAATATTTGCATTAAAGTTTTGTATTGAGATTCTTCTATTAAAACTTTTTGTTTTTACATAAAACCTTTCTGAACCTTTTTATTTATTTATTATTCTTTCCTCCTTTGTGTTGCTGTGACTCTGAGGTTAAGCTGAACCATGTTAGTGTTTTCACAACAGCTACCAAAACACGTCCTGTAAAAATCAAGACTGTCGTTTAACAACTGTCGCTGATGTTTGTCCTCATAAGGTCATCCATGGTGAAAGCTTTTCATTTTTCATGACTGTATTAACAATAGTCAAAGCTAATATGAGACTATTTTTGCACAGAACAAGAACTGTGGATTTTGTACCCGATCACTTACATTGAAAGTGCATTAGGAACGGAAGACGGACATGAAAAATTGTGAACCTATCCTTTTAACTTTTAGAAATTGATAAAGTGATCAGAGCATTTAAGATCTGCCTTTATACTGAATTTGATTACCTTGAACCTCAGTTAGACCATGTCTGCAGCAGGTTTAAGTGACACCTCAGATACAAAGACCTCCACTGGAGTTTAAGTGATTTCTACAGGAAACAGAAACTGGGTTTAAAAGACCATATGACTTTGTTTCAGACAACACAGGCTTAAACGTGTCTTAACCCTTAAACTGAAGCTAAGCTAATGACAGACCTTCTGCATCACAGGACAGGTGCTGTCTGTTTCTGCAGTCTAGAGTTGCAGTGTGCAAAATACAGATTGTTGTCTTTTCTGGAGTGATTTTAAAGTAATTTGTTTGCTTGTTGCAAGCTTTTATCTTCCAGATCCAAGGCCAGACATCCTCGAGATGCCAAAGCTTTATTTTTCCCCCCAAATTCTGTAAAAGATTATAACTTACTGACATGTCCCTTTGGGGAGAAGAACCACAGCTTTGTTTCTTTTTTTTCCTTCGACAACAAAATTAAAGCATTCTCCAAGTATGTTTTACTTAAAGTCCTTTTTTACATGCGTAACCGCCGGAGCAGCACATCAACATTTCTTAGCTTTGTGCTACAAATTCAAAATGTCACACGTTAACACTGATCAAAGCTCACTCTCTCCTAACAAAATAATATTGCACTTAACATCCTTGCACACCAGCCGCCATTATTCTCACACTTAATATATATATACTGACGTCCTTGCCTTTTCCATTCACACAGATGTAGTTTATCCTCATACAGAAACATCAGTAAGAAAGTCATCTTAAAAAAACACAGGGGGGCTAGAAATTACACTAATTTTCAAAAGGAAGTATTCTACACTATACTTGTACAAATCTCAGGTTTTTTTCAAGTGCTATACAGCAAAAAGAAAGTGTTTTCTTTAAAATAAAACGCCAGCAGGCTACTGCTCGTCCTCATTTTCCTGGCCTGAACCTTCGGAGCGATCACCTTCTAGCCGATCTGCAAAAAGAAAAAGGCAGAAATTAAAGAGGGGCAGAAAGACGAGAAGGTGGACGAAGTCCAGAGAAAAGCACGGCAAGTAAACAGTGTGTTATTAACGGGTACAAATATTCAAACAATTAAAAACGTGTATGTACCTGATCTGATGTGATTAAGGGAGGCCAACATTCGGAGCATGAAAGAGGCCGGGACTGTGATTGTGTTCCTAGTTTCCTCTAGCATCAGCTCATTCCGAGTTATTACCTTGAAAGAAAAGAAGAAACGTTGGGATGAAGAGTGAAGAGAATTTTGTAAATTAAACCTTTTGTTCTCTTTTTGAATTAGTGGAACTGTATATTATAGTCAGTGGTGGAAGAAATACTCAGATATTTAACTTAAATAAAAGTAGCAATACCACAGTGTAGAAATACTCTGTTACAAATGAAAGCCCTGCATTAAAAACCTTACTTAAGTAAAAGTACAAAAGTATTAGAATCAAAATATACTTAAAGTACCAAAAGCAAAAGTACTCAGAATGGCCTATTTCAGAATCATATATTATATTATTGCATTATAATTATTGATGCGTTAATGTATACAACACTTTAATGTTGCAGCTGATAAAGGTGGGGCTTGTGAATTTACCTCCAAGGATCAATAAAGGCTTATCTTAATCTATAATAATTCATCATCATATATTTGTTCATTATATTTTGTATTAATAACCTGAATCTGCAAAGTAATACTTCCCTCTGAAGTGTAGTGGAGTAGAAGTATAAAGTAGCATAAAATGGAAATACTCAAGTAAAGTACAAGTATCCCAAAATTGTACTTACGTACAGTACTTGAGTAAATGTACTTAGTTATTTTCCACCACTAATTATGGTTTGCCATGTGATCATTTTGGTTGCTGCTGCTGTCTACTGTCTTGTCATTTGGTGCAGAATACTTAAATTACTTAAAAATAAATCAATCAATCCACTGATTTCATCGACCTCTTGGAGGACATACCTCATTAGCGAGGACTCTGTTGAAAGATGGCGACTCCTCCAGTGGCGACCAAATCTTGATATCATAGTCTATCCCTGAAGAAGCCAGAACTGAAGCAGACCAGAAAATAAACACCGTTAACACATCATCTGGGAGAAGAGCATCACATCCGAGGTGCAGAGTGAAGGCGGAGTGGGACTCACTGGGGTCGTAGGGGTGCGGCTGCAGGCAGTTGACCACGTGGTTGTCGGCTTCGAGCAGCATGAGGTGCTCTGCAGTGTGTCTGTCCCAGATGAAGATGTGGCCGCAGTCTGAGCCGCTCATCACAAAGTTGTTGCCCCAAAAGCACGACTCCTTTATCTAACCGTGAAAATAAAATAAAACCACTTTAAATGGTTACACTGCTAACAGTTAAAGCAAAAGTTCGACATTTTGGGACACAAGCTTATCTGCTTTCTCTGTGAGTTAGATGACAAGATAAGATTGACACCACTCTCATATCTGTGCTTTAAGTACAGAGCTGGAGACGAGAGGTGGTTTGGTTAGCTTAGCTTAGCATGAAGACTAGAAACAGGAGGAAACGGCTAGCCTGGCTCTGTCCTAAATTCAGAAATACAACAAGCTCACTAATTGTGTTTTTAATCTGTACACAAACAGAAATCTAAAAACAACAATTTGCGGTTTTAGAGGGAGTTAATGTGGTGTAACTATTTATTTATATAAACAGTAGTTTATCTATCCACCCAGAATGTCTGTGCAGCTTCTCTGACGACAGCACAGGTTGCCAGATACAGTCAGTGAGCACAGGTTTTAGTATACATCTTTGTACAGGCATAATTAGTACCAAACCTGGCAACCTTACAGTGATGACAAGACTCGAAGGCACGTATTTTCCTCTAAAACCACAAATTGTCGTTACATTTGGTTTTTACAGTTCTGTTTGTGTAAGAATTAAAACAGACACAACGGGTTAATAAGTGAGCTTTAGAGGTGTTGGTAGGTGTATTTTTTAAACTTTGGACAGACTCAGGCTAGCTGTTTCCCCCTATTTCCAGTCTTTATGCTAAGCCAAGTGCCCCCCCGGCTCCAGCTTCATACTTAACGCACAGACAAGTGTGGTATCGCTCTTCTCATTTAACTCTTGGAAAGAAAGCATTTCCTAAAATGTCAAACTATTCCTTCAAGAGGCTTTTCCATGAGGTCTCTAAGCTCTAAACTAATATGATGTAAAATGACGTGAGATGTACCATTGTCCTGGAGTTGCGGTGGCCTTTGTAGACCATTTTGACCGAGGGCCTCCTGATATTCTGGGTCTCGCTCTCCTCCATCTCCCGTCTCTCTTTCCTCCTGCGAAACAGCTCCTGGATACGAGCAGCTGCTGAGCGTCTGCGAAACACAAGAAAACAAATACATGTGATTATAAAGCACACACACACACACAAAAAAAGACACACAAACCCATGCTGATGCTTATGAAACCCATGCTTTGAATCTTAAGTGAAATTTATGCTGATTTAATCAATTCAACCAATAGCAAGCTTTTTTTTTTTTTTTAAACAAACCCCAAGCTAGAAAGCAGCCACTGTCAAGGCAAAACACCTGCTTGCTCCATCAGAACTGCATAAAGCCCTTAATATTGTTCTAAAAAGTCTTGTCCTTTAACTACATGACAGTAGTGTCACTAAATTAAATCAAATACACGCTGGTGCATGTAGGATACTGGTTGATAAAAGCTTCTCAAAGAGGTCCAACTGAGGGAATCAAAACCTTTATATTTGTTCGGCTCCTTTCTGTCAGGACGTCATGCACACATTCTTCGTTCATTCTCTCTCTTCTGTACAAAATCTTCACAATGCTGCTGTTATGCTGCTGCTCACACCGTCTGTGGAGTCAGTACTCACATGCACATCACTCTAACTCTACAGTTAGCTGTGTGTATATTAGTTTTTTTGTGAGTGAAAATGACCAAACCAAGGCAAAGCCCGTTATCTTCACACCACGGTTGAGTTTTAATGCTCTGCTGCATGTCACACACCTGACACGGTAGATGCTTTTAATTGCCATTGCAAACACTTTACCTGATCATCCTATCTCCTACTGCAGATCCTCTGGAATTAAATCTATATTTGTAGTTAAACAGTCAATCAAAGCATCACAAAAAACCCAAATCAGAATACCCACCCTTTAAAAGTGATATTAAACAAGAGCAATATCTTAACCTGAGAGACGATAACCTGCAGACAAACACATGAAGGTGTTTTCTTGCTTGTATGAATAGAAAGTTGTCTAACATACCTCTGTCCCTGTCCTCTGAACCTCGTGGATGGGATGAGAATCGGATCATCATCGCTGTCATCAGAATCCTGGTTCCCCCGTGCAGGCTGACTCTGGCCCTCCTCCCCCCCCCGCCCCTCCTCCCCTATGGGCTCCGCTCTCCTGCAGCCTCCTGACTCCTCCTCCGTGCCCTCTGGTCGACTCCTCTCCAGTGGTGAAGAAGCCACGGTGTCCCCCGCAGAGGAGCCCGCTGCCGGCGCCTGAGCTGCCGAGCTGCCGAGGGCACCGGAGCAGGAGGCGTCGCACGGCGGCTCTGTGGAGGCAGCCGACACACTCTGCTGGCCCGAGGACTGAGAGGGAGCTGAGGGGAAATACATATTAATACACGTCAGACTGTTTTCAAATTCACTATTGTGTGGTTGGAGATGTGTGTTTGCAGGCGTGTAATCAATTTACTGATTACGGTTCAGAGCATGTTTTTGTTTGTGATTAGTGTGTTTTTTAAATGTACTTCTGTCTGTATTTCTAGGCAGCAATTCCTCCAATCCAAGACAATTTTCTCTTGCTGCTTTTCTTTTTTTTTTTTTTTTGTATTGTTCCTTTTAAACAAGGAACAATTTTGTGTGCATGTTGATTTGAAATCCTGCAGGTCTCACCTTGCTCTGACACTGAACTCTCCGTCTTCAGACTCTCTCTGCTCTGTACAGCCACGGCCTCCGATGTTTTGGGACCTCCACTGCCCATAGAGCTGGATGTGCTACTGCTCCTGTGGAAGACGATGAAACAGTGACTGAGCCCCTCAAGCCTCTAAGGGTCTGGCTACATGGTTTAAATTAGTTTTTACCACAACATTTGTGTTAACAGAAATTCAGAGAGGGTGAACATGTTGGACTCAAGGATACATTACAGAGTTTCCACCACCTGTTTATTGAGTAGAGTTTTCTGCTTTGCAAACTGAAGGAACCAGAAACTCTGCACACTGTTGGTCACTTGTTCTTTAAAAGAATCTTACTTGCTACAAGGTTCACCGACTGAAACGTGGTAATCAAATAAAATGAAAACAAGTGACAAAGCACTGCAATCACACTTAATCACTGAAATATAACTTCTAGAATAAATATTCACTGATTTCAGGTTTGATTTACATGGGGGGAAATAAATCAGACAGCAGAAAAGAGCAGAAAACAGCTGAATAAAAAGTCATTGCACTCTGAGAGAATTGCCTGCCCAATATTTTCCACATCATCCTTCGTAATAGTATTTTTCTTGGGAGATTTTTCTGTCCTTACTAAGCGTCTAAGGTTGGTGCTGCCAGGTGACAGGTGACATATGTTGGATGCCTGCTATTTATTGTCAACTTGCAATTTTGTGTTTTCTTTTTGATTCCGTGCATTTAATTTGAATGAAGTACTGCATCATTTTACTGGGTATTAGGCAGCCTCTAGAGGGTCCATCATCACATGCTTCAGCAATAAAGAGCTACTATATAAAGAAAGTTGACAATAACAGAAATTATAGATTCTCTTGTAATTGAGAGAATTAATTTGGTGCTCTAATGAATGAACTTCCTTCAAAACAATCAACACAATAAATGTGTTCAAGGTGAAAACAAAAAAGCTTCTCAACAGATTCAGTGGCCTCTTATGTCCCCATGCTCAGACGATCACTCACCACTCATCAGTGAAGTCCAGCTTGATGGTGCTGGTGGTGGTTCCCTCTGAGCTGTAGTGCAGGCTGAGGACTGGCTCTGCTGCACTGGGTCGACTGGTGCCGGTCGTGGTGCTGGAGGTGGTGGGAGCGGTGCCGGCGACTGGTACAGACACAGGTTGATCAGGAGGTGAACCTGCAGCTTCTGCTGCTCCTGAGAGTGGAGAGGAAGACGCGCAGGCAAAGCAAGCAAGAAGGATTTATAAGTGCCGTTCTGTTTAATAATTCTGATTAAACATTTTAGCTAAGAGTAATTTCTTCCTGTTGTTCACAGCGTGTAATTGGTTGTTTAAAAGCACAGTGGGAATATGCAACCTTCTGCTGCATCACTTCCCACTGATTAACAAAACAAAACATGCAGCGGACATTAACAGAGCGGCGAAGGTGGACGCGCTGTAACAGACGTATCGACTGTCACCAGCCACAGCAACAAGACAGAAACACATCAAGACACAACACACACAAGTCAAAGCCCCTGAAGGATCGTTACACCTCAGCTGGTTATTACAGCCTGGTCTATATTCGATTTCTAAGGTGTTAGGGACACTTATTTTTACAATGAAATTTGATGACAGCAACATTTATGTGTTATCAAGAGGAACGGTGACATCATGTCTGGAGAGCACGATACATGAGTTTTTCAAATGTCAACTTTTAGCTTTGGGGGAAAAAAACAAGCTAATTTCTATTCACCCTGGTTGTATTAATGTGAAAGGAGAAGCCTCACAAATAGATAAGCTCTGTGTCTCAGAACTAGAGCTGCAATAATTAGTCAATTAATCAGCAATTATTTAGATAATCGATTAATCATTTAAGCCCTTTTTTGAGTTGAAATGCCAAAAATGTACTTGCTCCAGCCTCCCTCTGTGAATTAAAACTGGACCGATAAATTGGCCGGGATATTAGCTTATTGGAAATATTTTAGTGTCAGTGAATCTGTCAGAAATAAGTATCAAACTGCAGAACAGACATATATATCAGATATGTTTGAGATCATTTAGAAACAGTTTCAACATAGTTTATCCACCAGAGAGGGCTGACAAGTTTATATTTCATCTGTAAAATGTCCTGCTCGGTACATATTTAGGACGCAGCTCTTTAAAAAGAACAAATTTAAGGAAAACAAATAAAAATGCTCACAAATGTTTTTTTACGTGTTTATGCAAGAAAATGAATATCTGCCGACATGGATTGTAATCAAGTATCAGTCAGACACTAGTGTGAATATTTTCTGGTTTTCTATATTTATTTCTCTATGATATTAAGCAATAATGACAATAATTGTTAGTTGCAGTCCTCCTCTGGGACCTGGGCAAGAAAAAACAAAACTAGGTAAACGTGAGATAATGTGTTTTCTTTTTCTTTTTGTTGTTTTTTTGTTTGTTCTGTTTAGTGTAATTTGGGTGAACTAACCCTTTAACTACAGGTAAAAGCAGTTAGTTAACGGATGTTAGTTAACGGACCCCCACCTGCACCATGCATGCCAAATAAATGTTAATAAGTCAATATTCAGATAATATAACTGTCACAGTATCTCTTGATACTAAAAAAAACATAAGCGATTAGTATAGTGTCATTACTTAGATTTAATTTAGTATTATTATTATAGTATCCTTCAATCCAAGTAGCAGTAGCTTGGGTCAGACAGACATGCTCAGTCTATCTGCAGGCACTTAAATATGTGTCGGGACAGATGATGAGAATAATGGGAAAATAAAGTGGTGAACAGAGAAATAAAAAGCATGAAAACAATGGAAGACAGACTGTGCAGAGGCATGAGAGGAAGTGTTTGTGTTTATGAGGGAGGGTGAAGAAGACACAGCGAGAGGCTGTGGGGAGGGGGGAGGAGAGGACGCACCCTGCTGTTCATCAAGAGTCATGGATCCCAGCTGTTTGTTTACCACAGACGAGGGGGAATCTGGAACACAAATGAGACCGACTAAACATCGGACACAGAGGTCAAACCCGAGGGCTCGCACAGTCACGGCCCACGAGGGTTAAAAACTTCAGTCATGTAAAAAAAAAAAAAACAAAGGCCAAGCAGGAGGAGCTGTAAAATCAGCCAGAGAAGAAAGCTTCATCTGATAACAGGGGGAGATCATTTCACACACTGTATGTGCAGCTTCAGCTTTATATGCAAAAGTGTCAGAGATTAGTAAGTCATGACAAGTTCACGCATGCTTACTACACTT
This sequence comes from Macquaria australasica, assembly GCA_005408345.1. Lineage (NCBI taxonomy): Eukaryota > Metazoa > Chordata > Actinopteri > Centrarchiformes > Percichthyidae > Macquaria > Macquaria australasica. Next base: position 121,474 of record SEMN01000901.1, on the reverse strand, counting down.
CCTGCTTATGAATGGTTCATTCCTACAATAATACTATAACCATCAAGCTTATTGTCAGACACCACAATGGAAAACACAAACCGTATAATTAAATTCTGTTTGAAGCCTCAAAGACAATCCAAATGTCTGCTTAAGTTGCTACACACTGAATTTTCTCAAACTACATTTTTTTTTAAATGATATGAAATTAGTGACGGCCAAACAAAAGCTCCAATTCTCTGCTGCTAGTCATCAGATCTTAACACAAACAACACAAGCAGCAGAACCCTTTACTCAATGAATGAGCTGTTGGTGTCAGACGCATCAGTGACTGAGTTAAACAACTTGTCCAGTAAAGCCCCTTTCAGACTCGCACCTCGTTACGCAAATGCAACGGCAACTTCACGTGTCATCCTCATGTTGGAATAAGTCACAACTGCATTTTCTGCAAATTTCTGAATTGAATATTGTCACATTAACATAAAGGCTGCAGAAGCACAATATGCTCTGAGGGATTAAATGCACGTCTTGTTCGCATTAAGAGCATTTTAATAAATGTATCACTTAATTATCATCTTCAGTTCAGAAAAATCAGTTTAACAAACCACGAAACACTGTGAATGAGTCGATTTTACATCGTTAAGGAGATCCTTCTGATGTTTCTCTTTGCAGTGCAGGGAAAAGGAGGTTAAAATTTTTAAAAACGTTTCCATAACCACAATAATCATTGGAGCAGCATTCTCTCATTATATTTTTAGATTTTTATGAATGTCACCTGCATGGATGAATAAATAAATAAATATCTAGCAAAACGCTTTACAAACACCATGTGAACTAAAAGGAATTAAATGAGAGTCCCAAATTAGCATGTTGTCATTCTTTGCCTGTGCGCTGTCAGACATTAGAAAATAGGCAGCTGAATTCACTCTCTAATAAATAAATGATGAAATTGAGAAAATAGTGGATTCACTTTGAGAAGCAGCGGCGAGCAATGGTCATTAATTAAGGATCCAAAATAAGTTTGAAAAACCACCACTGATGCAGCTTGTGAGATACCTGAACTACTCTCCTCCCTTCATATCATTACTTTTCAGTAATATGTAAAATATTGTAATATGTCTGAATTAAGCCACAGGGAACATTTACATAACGGACATTTTCTGAATGACAAAAAACCATCACTTTAACAGACACAGCAGATGAAGCCAGTAATGTCACGTCTTCCATGTCTGAAAAGGGCTTTAGTTATGATTCTCAAGTTTATGTGAGATCAAACCAAAGTGAATCAAGTCCTACGTTACGGTCCCTAGTTAAGACAACTGATCCGTGTGTTTCATCAAACATGGGTGAACAACCACGAGCTTCACACTGGCTGGTGCCACTCCAACAGGAGAGTCTGCAGGTGGAAACTCAAGCAACAAGTGGAGTGATGGAGTGAGAGCATTAGTGAGTGAGGGGCTGAGCAAACAGTGGGGAGGCCATACAGCGACAGCTACAGAGGTTAATAAAGTACAAGGTGCTTTATTGGGGAATGGAAAGAGGATCACTGTGGGATTAGTGGTCAGTTCTAGCAAGACCGGGTCTTTCTGGAACCTAACTGTCTCTACAGACAGACATGTCCTTTCCTACATAGAGGGGAAGGGTAAGATGGCAGGGGGGAGGGAGCACAGGCAAACAGCCTGTATGGAGGGGGTGCTCGGAGGGGAGGGTAACCTGTACGAGGTTGCGTCTCAGCAGCAGCAGCAGCACTTTGCGACTGTCTCTCAGGGGCTGCAGAGGAAGAAGAAGAAGAGGAAGGGGCCGCTCGCTGACCCTGTCCAGGTGGGTCGGCCAGCCGAAGTAACCTCTGCAAGCGCCTACACACTAAACTTATGGGCAGCCGATGAGGACCGTACTCTGACAAAGAGGCAGAGGAAGAGAGGGAGAGTGAATGCACTTAGATTAGAAGACTGAAAGGAGGATGAGAGGAGGGGGTCGGGAGCAGAGATTCAGGCAAATAAAACGAGGAGAAGGAAGGACAACAGGATGCTGAAGAAAAAAAAAAAGAGTGAAGTGAGGTTGCTGCTTGAGTGGAGTGACACACACACACACAGGAGAGGCTGAGTTGACCTGAGGATACCTACTCGCTGTACCGAAGAGTAAAATGTGAATCTCTGGAACAGTGTTTGTGAAGAGTGTACTTTATCAAAGTGACATTTCGGTGTGTGCGTTCTACTCTTACCTGAGAGTGCGGGTTCTGAGGTGGGCGTGGGTGTCGGCGTGGGGGTCCCGGTTGTGTCGCCCTGACTCCTCTGCTCTGAGTCAGGCGAGGAGGTGAGGGGGGAGGAGGAAGGGGCCGAACTCTCCACAGATGAGGAGCTGGAAGGAGGAGGTGCTGTGACTGTTGAGGAGGACCCTGAGGAAGAAGAGGAAGTGGATTTAGGCATGGCGGCAGCGGCAGGACCGGCAGGTACCTCCGTGGCGTCTGTCCCCACGGGCCTCTCAGGGATACTGGACCCCTGACTGGAGACTCCTGCAGGGGCAGCTGGAGTATTCGACGCCCCCGCTGGACGGACAGCTGTTCCTGAAACACCAAAATAAATTGATGTTCAATCTTCAGGGCTGCCGCAGGTTTTTGCAAAATTAACTGATGACTTTTGTGAAAAAATTCACAGATTTCAATAAAATCTCACAATATGCAACCCTAACATCAACCTGCGCAGTTAAATATTAACAACTTCTGTACAGTTTCACTCAGGATTTGTGGTGCTGACATAGATAATAAGAAGAAGCTGATCTTAGATCTCTGCGTCCATAGCTGATCACCTGCCTTTATCTCTTCTACAAAGAATCCTGAAACACCTGGTGCTTGACTTTCTTGTTTACTAACAACTAGCACTAGCGTATAGCATATTACATGAAAATATGTGTGTTAACAGCCAAAAACTGTAATAAATAATTAATTTCTTTTGCAAAAGGTTTATGGGATTTCTTTGAAGAATCTGAACCAAAACGTGAAGATTTATTTTTACTTTTTCACAGTACCAATTTTATGGATTACATCTTCATTTATTAATTATTTAATGTGTATTTGTATTGGGAAAAGTATATAACATGAGCCAATGCCACATACCACAGCATTTATTGCCTAAGCTAATATGCAATACCTCTCCCTAGATGGGCCTTTAAAATACACAAAACTAAACAAAAAAAATACATAAAAACAGCGCAAAACACAAATAATTACAAACAATAATATATTAAAAATTATCATCATATTAGATCATATGAAGCAAAATAAAACATGAATCATTTTTACCGGACTGACAAAATTTGTTTGCTCCTTTAACTGTGTTTTACAGCCTCGGAATTGGACAATTATCTTAGGACAAGTCAAGATATTAGATACACAAGTCCGTTACTCAAACCTTTAAGTATAAAAATATAAAGTGTGTCTGATTTGCTGAGAGAGTTTTGCAGATAGAGTACCAGTTAATAACGCCTCACCTCTGGGTCGTGTCTGAGGCCGAGTTCCTCTGCTGCTCTGAGCTTCGCTGGCCTCCTCAAACCAACGGGACAACATGTCCGACATCCTCTGCATCAGAGACACGTTCGGGCTCTGCTCTCCTACAAGAGCGCCGGAGGAAAATGTTCACGGGTTTATAGCTGCTTTTTACAACACTGGACGCATTAATACATACATGACAAAGGCAAATATGTGGGGACAATGTCACAATATGTTTAGTTTAAAGGCCTGTTTCTCATGTGGGGCCTCCGAAATGAAACAGGATTGTACCAGGATTTTACCAAATATCGATTCAGTGACAGAGTTGAGTTTTGCAATTTTCAAATCTAAATGAAAAACTCTGCTGTTCTACTGTGCCTTTGATTAACTAGTTTCTCTACTGTACTTTTATATCCTGTTTCATTGGGGCAAATTACAACTTATTACTTCACTGAAACTGTATTTCTATTCCATTTGTATTTCATTTCATTTAATGTATTTTATTCATTTCCATTATTTTATTTTTTTCCATCCATAGACTGTATAAGATGGACGACATGACAGCTCCCCAAAAGTGAAGCCAAAACATCTGGATCGCCCCCTGGTGGCTGGCTGCAGTATAGGTCATAAACCCCGCCTCCTCCATGTTGGCAGATGGGACATGGGCCAAACTGAAAAGTCAAAGTACACATCAAATACATTTTTCCCAAAGCTGGTTTCTGTAATTTTAGGTAGTTCTTATCACACTGATGTGTGTTCATGAAGTGTTCATTTCTCTGATAAGTTTGGTTTTAATTAGTTATTTGATGCTATAAAAAGGGGGTGTGATGTCATGATTGACAACTGTGAGTGTGCTGCGATTGGTTCAGGCGGCTGTATAGGCGGGAACTCGATTCAGCGGCTTCACCGCGGATCACTACTGCGCAGACTCTGGCTCCAAATGACGTCACCAGCGCAAGATAGCAGCTCCCGTATTTGGGGTATTTTGGCTTCATTTTTGTACACTAAAGGAGGAAGTGGAGACGCGTCGTCCATCTTTACTTACAGTCTATGATTCCATCTTTAAAATGTCCTTTTATTCTGTCTTAATAGATTTGATTCTAGTTTTTATTGCTTATTGTTTTGGATGTCGTAATAATGCTTTTCTTTGCCTATAATATAATATATGCCTCTGTGTTTGAAATGTGTTACATAAATGACGCTGCCCTGCCTACATGTCAGTTGCGGTACTGGCTGCACTGATCTTACCGTCTCTCTCTCTCTCACTCTCAGGACGAGCTCGGGGTCCGGTGTCAGACCAGTCACCTCGTAGACGGAGGCGCTTCACTGGAGGCTGCCTCAGCTGTGCACACACACACACACACACACACACACACACAGAGAGAGAGAGAAAGATTAGCAGTTTGTCAGTCAAAGCATGGTCAAAAATAGCTCCGCTGCCAAAGCAAAACACTGCTCGTCTCTGTCAGTGTCCTCTTTAACGTACCCCCCCCCCCCCCCAACTTTCCAGTCCCCTGGCTGTCTTTGCAGCAGGGCAACAGGCTGAGAGCCAGAAATAGAAAAAGGGGGTCTTAGTGCAGGGACTATCAACTGCTTTACTCAGGATATGTCATCAGGTCTGGATATGGGCTGGAGGTGGTGAAAAGGATCAGAGGCTGAAAGAGATAATAGAGTAAATCAGAGAGAAAAAAAGCCCTGAACAAATGAGGTTACAGGTGGAGGAAAAAAAGAGAGGGGTAATGAGTCTTTGCTTGGCTGTCCCCCTCCACCTCGGCCTGAACTATTTTGGACGGTAGAGGAACACTGCCTGCGTCGGTCGCTGTATTTGGAAAGGAATGTGTGTGGCGGAGGTTGCATCTCGACACAGCTGAACTCACCACGAGGCTTTGAAGCACTGGCACCATGATCCAGCACATTCAGACACACGTGAAGACCAGTACTCACAGTAAACACCTCACTTTATCTGAGGTCCAATTCCTCTGGTTGTTCATTTAACTGATTTTCAAACTAAAAGCTCACCCAAACAGATATGATGACCTAAATACATTTAAGAAAAACACTGAAGAAGAATACATTTATAAGAAGTGTTTCAGATTCGGTTCTAATCAATAATCCATCGTGCCTTTTCTTTCTTTCTCACTGCGTTTCACCTCTCCTCTTTTCTTCAGGGTCATTTGCTGCACTCACTGCACTGCACCAGCACAGATTTAGCACCGATGTCTGCAGAGCTCTTAGAGAAGCAGAGAGGCCCCTTGTCGTGTTTGTTTACAATAAAAAGCTTAACAAGCTAGGTCATCATCATGTTTATGGATAGGGGCCGCTGCAGCCTCTTCTGCTGCACTGAATTTCTCTGCGTCAGATTATCATTATATATTTCAACTAGAGCTGTTAGTCTATTAGATCAATCTCTTAGTCGATTGACAGAATAGTAATACTGAAGCATTTTTGACACTTGACTAAATGTTTCAGTTGTTAAAATCAAGAAAAAAAATGCAGAACTTTTTTTCGTTCTAGATTCTGAAATGTGAGAATTTGCTGCTTTCTTTGTTTTATTTCATATTAAATTGAATATATTTGGACGATTTGTCAGACAAAACAAGACATCTGAAGACGTCACCTTAGATTCTTAGAACATTTTTCACTATGTTTTTAGCCAGGCAGTGTGGCTCTAGGGATGGTAATGTTGGTCTGTCAGTCCACCACTTTGGTCCAGACTGAAGTATCCCAACGATTACTTAATGGATTGCCACGAAATTCTGCACAGACATTCATGGTCCCAACAGGAAGAACCCTACTGACTTTGGTGATCCTCTGACTTTTCCTGAAGCGCCACCATGAGGTTGACATTTGTGGTTGCTAATTAGCAAATGTTAGCATGCTAACACACTATTTCACTAAAAAGAGAGGAAAATTCAGTGGATCACCAAATTCAGTAGGATTTTTTTTTTGGGGACCATGAAGATTTGTACAAAATTTCATGGCAATCCATCCAGTAGATGCTGAGATGGTTCAGTCTGGACCAAAGTGGACTGACTGACCTACAGACTGACCATCCATAGAGCCGTGCCGTTCCTTTCAGGACTCGAGTCATCCTGTGCGCTCACCTCCTCCCTCCTCTCCTCAGACGGGCCCTTCAGCTCTCGGGCCTGGTCATCTTTGGGATCGAACAGGTAGATGTAATCCGAGGAGTAGCTGACCAGCACCTCCTGACCGTCCTCGCTGTAGCAGAGAGAAGTTACGCGACACGACTTGTTGGACAGGTGAGCGGGAACGAACCTCACACACATGCCCGTCGTCCCCCGGCCCATGTAGTTACCTGAGGATGAGAAAGAGGGTCCCTGACTATTGGGTGGATATGCTGTAAAGATATTCTTTGCCTCTGGATCTGAGGACATCAATATCAACTGATGCTTTTACACTCTTGTTAAAAACACATCTTAGTTTTGCTTTTATCCTTAATCTGTTATTACAAGTCCATTTTCATGTACATTTCTGCCAAATACTTTTTACAATAATTCTTCCACTTATTTTATTGTTGTTTCACTTCCTAACTCTTTTGTACGCATTTTAAAGTTTTAACTCACTAACACCAAGAAAGTGAGAGGGAGCTCATCAGATCATCAGGGACAGGTCTGCTTTCTTCAAATGCAGAAGCAGCATTCAGTTCTTTTAAATCAAGGGGCTTAAATCAAGGCTATTCATTCATATCTGGCACGGCATTGTAGCTGCACTGTCATTTTTATTCTCCTATTTCATCTGTTTTATTCAGTTTTTGCTTTTTTTTTTAATCTTCTGTGTCTTTAATGTCTTTACGTCTTCTGTAAAGCACTTTAAAATGTCTTGTAAACTTGCCTTGCCTTTACTGTTGTTTATATTGTCTGCTCTTTCCTTTTTGTTTTCAATCTTTGAGGTAAAATAAAAACATTTTTTGCATGAAGGATGCTCTTTAAATAAAGTTTATAATATATTCTAGTTGACCAGAGCATTTCAGAAGAAGAAGAGGATAAAATCATATTCATGTAAACATCTAACAATAGACAGCTCCCACAGGGGACCAGACACAGCACAGCAGGACGGGACTCAAAACCCATAGAGAAACCTCTCAGGCCCACTTCATTACCTCCATCTGTCAGCTTGACTGACTTGAAATATCAGCTAATAACTGTAAAGGCAAATTAGACGAATACTAACCCAACAAAAATAAAAAAGGTACATTTGAAAACAACTTGCCTTTGTTAAACTCTTTTCCCCTTTCAAAAACATCTGTAGTGACTTTTACGTGATTCTCTTGTTATTCTCAATATTTGATGCTTTGAATTCAAACTTCAAAAAGCCTAAAAGGTGACGTGAATCTACTACATCAACATAAAGACAGAGGAAGCTGAGTGGGTGATGTGAGGACAGTTTACCTGTCGCTCTGGTGCCCAGCATGCGTCTGTCGTAGATTCGCACTGAGCTGTCAGAGCATCCGACAGCCAGGTAGTACGGCACCAGGGGAGAAATGGATATAGAGGTTGCTGCCCTTCGACAGTTTATCAGGATGTCCTGAAATCAAAGCAAACACAATTAGGAAAAGTCATTTCTGTCCACGAGCCCGACTCTTAAGTCAGCACCAACAGAGGTGGCGCTTTAAGAATCAGTATTTACAGTCATATAGATTTGAGGACAATCATGCTCCAACAGTTAGGTCCGGCTGAGCAATTCAGAAAAAACGATCCTCTCTGGAGTTTGAATTTGCCAGCTGTGGATGTCCACTTGTAAGACTGACAGCTTGTAGGATAATTAAGAGGGGGGGAGGTAACAGAGTCTGGAAAAAGTACTCGGGCAGTTTTAAGGTCACAGGTACTGATCTCGAGCATGAAATACGAGAAGATGCAACACAATCTAGAGGGAACAGCTTCTCACACACTCACACTCTCTCACACACACACACCAAGAAGAAGACGTGTTTTCTAAATTACTCCAGAGACGGAAGGCACGAGAGCAGTGCTGAGGACATACGCGTATAGGAAATGTGGGAGATGAATGCTTCGAACATCATCAATCCCAAATTAATATCAATTCCAATAGCCAACAATAACATCTAAACATATACATCAACAAAATGCAAAAATCATATACATAAAATAAAGGAGGTTGAATAGAAAGACTAAACATTCTGGCCCATTAAACTTTAATTGAGACCCTTTGTTTTTTTATTTAAAAAACTTTGTAATTCAGAAGAAAATGTGCACTACACACAATTACGTACTAAACATTTTAAAGAACTGATCCTCGCTAATTAACAAGTAACCAGATATTAGTGATCCTGAGACCCCCGTCCGCCGTGTCAATGCAGGAGGAAAAACATCACAGCTGTCACCGTACATCTTTGCAGTCTTCTTTAGTGCAGCTCGTCTTCGTGCGAAGGTCAAACCATCGCACCGTGCCGTCCTCCCCACATGACAGAAACGTGTAGGGGTCGTTTGGTACCGTCATAATCTGACAAAACAAAAAGGGAGGCCGAGGTCAGGAGACAGAAACCGAGAGAGAAAGATACGTGAAATGTTTCTCTTGTTCAGAACCTCGTAAGCTGTCCCATAATGGCAGGTGAACTGACACTGTCTGTTGTGCTCAGCACTCTTCTCAGTGTGGGTGTAGTAGATGATGCCGTCCCCGGAGCAGGAGATGATCTCCTGATCGTTGGTGTGGGGCATGAACTTAGCGCTGAAGATATTTGCCCGATGACCTGAACGTATGGACTTCTTGACCTGAGAAAGAAAAACCAAAAACACATGATGGAGGAAGGGGAAGTAACAGATGAAGGGAGATCTCAACATCCTCCCGGGTCCTTACTCCGACCTGAACCACCTGAAAGTCCGAACCAAGGTTCACGTTTTTGTTACATGGTATACATTTGATCTGGTTAGTTTTGGTTTCAAATTGCAATCATGCAAACACACTGAAGAACTATACATGACATAACTACGTCCTGTCATCATCAAATACGTGAGCTGCGTCTCCCTATACTTGCTATTGATTTGTTTGTAAATGGGCGTGTGTCTAATGTCGGCGTGTTGTCAATTAGGTGGGTAGCCTTCTATCACAGTTTGAATGAATGGAGAAAAATGACTGAACAGATTCATTTTGTTGCCGTTATAGTAATAACTACAATTCATAATTTGGTCTCCTCCTCTCCTCATTTTCTTTTGTTCCATTGTTTTTCCTTTTCCGGTTCTGACGATCTGTACAGCAACTTCCTATAATTGGTCCAAACGAGGTAGATGAGAAAGGGCGCTAAATCACTGACCTAATACTTAAACATACATATCCATTTCAAAAGAGGAAACAGGTGAACTTCTCCTGCACTGAATTTCGTTTGGTGCTCTGCTTCAAAAAAAAAAAAACAAACAAAAAAAAACCCAACTGCGATGTGTTTTTCCCCCCAAAACAAATTCATGAAAAAGGTGGTGTTTTCATCAGTAAAAGAAAGTGAAAGAATCACCTGATGTTTTGATAATTTTGGTAAATGTTTTTTACAACTAAACTGCTGACATGTTTTGGTGTAAAACCTGCAGCAGATCATCATCAAAACATAAAAACATGAGATGATTCTGCCTTTTTTTGTGAATGTATTTACAGGAAACATACATTGATATTAGTTTCAAACCTTATGACACAGGAACAATAGCTGTGAAAACCACTGACATAACCGTCACATTATAGAACGAACCTAAACTGACCCTTTTATTGTCGTAAAGTGCAACTTACCTTTTTGTTGTACGGGTTGGAGATAACCAAAAAGGTGTCGTCTGACCCCGACAGGAGATATTCACCTGTGTCGTTCCAGGATATAGTGTTGACCTGCGGAGACAGAAGCACTTGGATTAATAAAGACACACATATATTTAATTTGCAGTTTACATTAGAGCTGAAAGGATTAGTTGAAAATGAACAACTACTTTGATAATCGATTCATTTATCAAGCAAAAATGCTAAACATTCATTGATTCATCCGGCTTCTCAAATGTGAATATTTGCTGATTTCCTTCATTGTAAACTGATGAAAAACAAGAGATTTGAAGGCGTCACTTTGGGCTCTGGGAAAATTTGACTTTTTCCCCAATATTCTGACATTTTATGGAGACTAAACTAGTGGTTTGAGGGGTCGCCAGATGAATTTAAAAGCAGTCATGAGATGATTATCAGGGGAGCAGTTTCAACACTTCAGGCCTCTAAAATGGTTTAAAAGAAACAGTAACACATAAACCTGCATCTTGTGACGACTCAGGATGACAAGGAGACATCGGGTTGTCTTAAAAGGTCACAAGCAAAAAAGGTTGGGAACCACTGCCCTAAAAGATTAATCTAGAGATTAATTGATCATGAAATGAATCGTTAGTTGTGGCCTTAGTTTACATGTTACAGAACAAAACTGATCTAAAAAGGAGAGTGCGTGCACACGCTAAGATGTTTGCCGGCTTTAATCAACAGTGATTTAAGCAACAAGAAAATCCATATTTTCTTGTCCACTTTAAATTACTTTCATTAACATGTTCATTAACATTCAGCTAACTGACAATACCATCAAATTATAGTCTCACATTTAACCTAATTGTAATCCATCCATGAATGTAGAGCACAAGAACAGCGCAGAACATTCAGTTCACTGTCTGCCGTCACGCTGTGGATCAATATTTCATTAACACCTGCTTGTTGCAGCTTCATTCAGTGTTTCATCAGCACACTGTTGCTCTTCATTTCCACAGACTCGCTCCGCAGCAATCAGTGAAATTACACTGCCTGTACGGGCGCGTCTGTCCATTTACCTCATCCTGCAACCTGAACTCACGGATCAGTCTTATAATACATTTCAAATCGATTTATGACAAACTGCACATCATCTGAACATCAGCCTGTGCGCTGGAGTGCAGGTGAATCTATCTCGTGTCTCTCATGTGATGAAAGAGGGGACGAGGTAATCTTAATGTAGAGTATCATTACGCCTTTTAAAAACAAAACAAAACACAGGTCTGAGTATCTTGTGTAATGTAGAGGCAGAGCAGTCTCAGATCGGATCTGTTAAAGCTACGTCTATTTTAATGTTTTCTAAATCTTATATTTTACTCTGTGTCGACTGGGAATATACTGTAAATCTCTCCTTTGACAAACAACACTAAGTTGTATGTTGCAACTGATTCAGATCAATTGCAACATACTACTTCCTTGTTTTTACTAATTTTGCAGTGTTTGGTGTGGCTCTTTCTCACCCCTCTCTTCAGCCGCCTAACCACCCAGTCTCCTATACGACAGCTGACACGGTTGATGCGCATTTAGCCACAGACAAATAAAAATACTCAGACCATCCTGTTACTAAGACTCATCAGTGAGCAGTGTTGCAGTTTGTTGACAGCAGCCACAGAGAAATGTGTGACAGCTTCACACGGCCAAATGTCGTGTTTCTGTTTAATTTGTGTGTGTGTGTCTATCTATTTGTTTTGGTGTACGTTTTAAAAAGTTGAAAGTTTGAAAAAAAAAAATTCAAAAAGAAAAAAATGCAGATGCTCAGTTGGATCATCACCTTTTTTTTCAAAATGTCATTATCAATGAATCTGCTGATTATTTTTTCAATTAAAGCTTTAATCTTTGAAATGTCATAAAATAGTGAAAAATGCCCATCCCAGTTTCCCACAGTTTGAAGTGATGTCCTCAATGTCTTGTTTTGTCTGACTGACAGTCCATAAAACAGAGTAAAGCAGCAAATCCTCACAATGGAGACGCTGGAACTGGAGAATGTTTGAAATATGGCTAAAAACGATTAACAATTATCAAAATAGTGCTAATTATTTTTCTACTGATCGACTAATTAATCGACAGATTGTTTCAGCTCTACCTTCTGTATGTACAAATATAAACCCCTCCACCCAAGACTGGAAGAGAATATTGATCTGTTATATCTTGATATATTTCAAGAAGATAATAAACCCACATATTAATTTCCCACAATAAAGCAAAAACTCTACTTTTCAGACATTGTGGGCCAGCAGGGACTCCAGACCAACTTTAATGTCCCAGGCACTTTCTTCTTTTTTCTATGTATACTGTATTCTATAGAGTAGGTAGAGCACCCATCTTCTTCATAAGCCTTTTAGTCTCTATGATCTATGCTACATCATCCAATCCTCTAAATTGTAAAACGTATAATAGGCTAACATATCTTTGTCTTAGAGAATACTGTTGACCCTGTTGATTATATTGTTGCTTAACAGTCTATAAAGAGTCAAGAGTAATGACAAACATCCATCACATATTACCAGAGCCCAAAGGGAATCTTCACATTGCTTTCAAAAAACCCAAAGTATACAATTTATAACGATATGCAACAGAGAAAAGCAGAAAACACTGTAGAAGTTGTGAACAGATAATGTTCTGTGTTTTTACTGGATAAACAAATTAAATGTATAATAACCAAAACTGTAATTAATTTATCTGTTGATCAACTAATTGATTAAGCTACTGAAAGTTTCCCGCCCCTCTAACGATGCGTAATGTTAACACAGAATATCTCAGATTTCCGATAAATACATAAATAAAATCAATAAAAATGAGACAGGGCAGGTGTTAAACTGAAGCTCTGTTGGGACTTGTACGCTGTGGTTGTTTTGATGTTTTGGATGGACTGACGGCCCGGCTGATAGTGTGACAGGACTGTTGTGTCAGCTTCAGGTTTCTCAGAGGCATTAACCACCTGGCCTGAAGTCAGAGTCACTGAGGCTTCACAGACTGACGGAGGAAAAGTGGCACTGTGTGTGGGTTGTTTTTGTTGTTGTTGTTGTTGTTTTTCTGCAAGACGACACAAACATTTATTTGCTTCTCAGACACAGACAAATAAAAAGAACAAACTTACACAGCCATCATGTACATTCAGAGTCCCTTCAAGTTTAAGCCTCTGGACAAATTCTCTTCTACCTGAAAAGAGAGAAAACAATTGTGAAACGATGTCAGGTTTCCTAGCTTTATTTCTTCTCTATCCATCTATCTATCTATCTATCTACTTCGCGTCTGTGGACTGCCGGTATAAGACATCACATTTGCATCCAGCATTTCCGTAGCAAGTACTGTATTATTCATGAAGAGGAGGCCTCCCTTGCACTTGTTTACGCCAACGGATAAAAAAGAGAAAGGAGAATTGATCGTGCTGCTGTAAGGTGAGACTGTAAATGCAGGGAAAAGTCTAATTGTCAGTTCTTGCAGTAACAAACGGTTCTTCAGTCGTCATCAATAACAGAGGCATTCTGATATGAGTTCAGTTTGTTTTTGTGGACATCTTTCTGCTGAATCATGAAGACACGGGTGACAAACATTTCCTCTGCTCTTGGGAGAATGAAGTCACAATAAAACACTAATAAAGTACGATCCACAGGGGATTCGGGAGCTAACACTAACTAAATTTTGAAGAAATTGATCTCTGCATCGATCACTCCTTCACTGTTAATAATGCAGCGTCAGGATGATATGCTGTATCACAATTCTTTAAAGAGTTGTTACTCATCCCATCAATCATACAGAACTGTGGGAGACGTCTGTTCACACCTGAGATGTGACCTGCTGAAGTTAAAGGATCTGAGTGAAACACTGACACTGATGAACCTGCTTTAAAGTAGAGGCTGATATTTTTTTCGGGATTCCCGCGGGATGGGAGTCAATTTCACAATTCATCATGTGACTGGGACGGGACGGGAAAAAAAGTCAACGGGAGCAGGGGGGACGGGAATCATAATAACAATAGGTCAGTTTTTATATATACAGTCAATATGCAGTTCTAATATGAATAAACGCTATTGTCTTTATTTTGAACATAATGCTAGTAAGTAAATGCTGGTTGGTTGCAGCCACACAACACGAGAGATGGGACGGGAGTGAAAATCCCCTCCCGTCTCACCCTCTCCACCAAAGTGAGCCTGAAACTCTGCTGTGATTTCCTCTTTAAACTGAGGGAGAGAAGAAAATAACTACGTGTTTTAATGTTATTAGTTATCTTGTGATGAAGCACTTTATCACTTTTAAGTCAAGAGCTGGGTCCCACGCTAATTCTAAACAGGTTTTGTGTTGCATTGTGTCCACGCTGTGAAAGTGACTAAATTCAGTGTACTCAACACAATCAGCATGCAGACTAAAAAAAGAAAAAAACACTTCATCTTTGAGTGTGCTGTTGACATTATTCTCCCACAATGCAATGCACAATGGGAAATGGAGGAGCTGCTCTTAGCTGCTAAAAATGAAAACTAACTGCGGATGGTGGTGAAACAAAAATCATTAAAACATTTTGCTGCCTCTATTGTTTAACTTTCTGTTGGTATAAAATAGTTCAGTGTGTTGGTTTCTTGTATACTAACTGCAAAAACATTGACCTACTACAATTAGTGAAGTACATACTGACTACAATTGGAATTGGGACACAGCAATAGTGTCCTCCAGGAGAACGGTCCAGCAGGGCCCTGGAACATGCACACATCATAAAAAACAGCATGCAGCCAGTAATTAATGTTCCTGGTCCACCGTGAGAAAGACAAATTACTCTTCTAGATCAATGTGGGAATGTTGTTTTTCTATTTTGAAAAAAATTAAATCACACGTCTCACAGAGAAAGGTTGCGAAAGGTGCACCGTATCCAAACAAGCACTTTGACTTGCACCGACATGTTTTATTAGTGTTGCAGGAGTCAGACAGGAAGTGTTTACCGTAAATGGCGGAGCCCTATAGTCTCCTCTGAAGCTCCCAACCACAAGGACTAATAATGATGCCACACATGAAAATGTTTGCCTAATAATATCAAAATATTTCCACTACAGTCATGATCAGACTGCTCACACAAGATGTTTTATCCTCTGAAGTGCCCACATTTGTTATTTTGTTATATAATATGTCATGTGAGATATTGTTGAATTGTGAAAGTTACAATTTAAAAAGTGAATGACAACAAATGTACTATTTACTCACTTTTTGTAAAAATAAATAAATAAATAAATAAATAAAAAAGTTAAAAACAAGGGACCGTAAACACGTTGGTTAAAGATAGGCATGTGAATATTGTCGTACAGGTGATGTAATGTCATGTTGTATCTCAAGCTGCAACACATCATTATTTATATCGGTTAATCGTTTGGTTCTTCTTCTTTTTTTTTTAATTAATCAATTAATTGTTTGGTTTATAAAAAGGCTGACATTTTTGAAAAACACCCATCTCATCATTTCCCAGAGCAGAACCAACAGTCCAAAACTCCAAAGATATTAATTTACAATTATATATAAAACAGGAAAAAGCAGCGAATCCTCACATTAGAGAAGCTTGAAGCAGAGAATGTCTGACATTTAATACATGGCTCAAACAATTAAGTGATTATAAAAATAGTTAGGAGATTAATTTTGACTAACAGATAACTTCACAAATTAACAATACAAAGCCTGTTTGTTTGGCCAGTTATATAAGGAGATAAACGCCAAAGTGGATCCAGACATGCAAGCTAAATGCATTAAGTTGTTTTATTAGAGGTTACTCTGTGCTTTTTGGAGTCTCCCATCATCATGTAAAACAGGATCCAATGTCATTATTAATACTTTAATCTATCTTAAGGTCGGAGAAAGCCCTGCGACACAGACAAATTTTCTTTAACCTCCGGAAGTGTCTCTGTTGGAATTTAATGTCGACCACTACTTGTTGCCCCCATCCCCCCCTTTTTGGAGCTAAATATATCCTATAAGAGCGCTGACCCACACGTCACTGCATGTATCCTCTACCCGTACACAATAACAGCTCCAACCATATCTCAGTCAAGCTAAAAGCAGCACTGACTAAACCTCTGTGGCACCTGCCCCACCTCTACAGGCTCATAACTCTTCATTCAACCACTGTCAGGAGCTGACTGCTTGACAGGCCACATTGCAGACAGGTCTCATAAACCGCTCTGTCTCGCAGTGCGCCAGCAGTGCCGTCCTCTGTTTACACCGTTGTTTTGCCACGCTGTTCTCTCACAACCAACACAGACACACGCAGAAAAATGACTGACTTCTATCCAGACATCTCGCTAAAGAGGACGATCACTGCAAGAAAACTCAGACTAGTGAATGTTGTAGTTTTGCCCTGGTTAAGCTTCCCAAATCACAAGGGGGGGGGGTATGAACCGTGAATGAAAAACAAAACTGTGTAAATTCTTTTAAACCACATGACACAGCTACGTTTGCACTTGGCTTGAATCTGTCAAGGAGCCAAGCATATTGACAAACACCCTCATTTATAAGTTGCATATTAACATGCTAATAAATCATGATATATTCTTTTGTGACAAGTTTTTAAAATATCTTTTAATAAATGGAAATGGGCTGCATCAAGTAGTATTTTTATTTGTTGCAAATGTGTTTAACAAGTCATTAGATTTATCGCAATTAAGAGATTATTACTCTTATAAAGTTTAGAGCTGAAGCAGCTGCCTTCCATTTATTCAATGTTGTTTTTCCATTTTGAAAAAGTTTTGATATACTGTATTAATATGTATGCTGTATAATATTCACTTGATGCTACAGTTCTCGTGTCTGTTTTCTTTAGTATAATATCAAAATGTTGAATTTGATTCTGTGATGTGGTTTTCTTAAAGGTTACAAAGATTCTTCTCAGTTTGGACGCCACATGTTACATTTCCATGATCATATATGGGCTGCAAATCTTTCAAGGATCCTTCCTTGAAAGATTTGCAGCCCATGTATGATGTTTTTCAATAAACACCATTTTAACAGATGAAAAATAATTCCCATGAGGCAGACCTGTTAACTCTGCAGCTGTTCTGGCTTCTGGTAGTTCAGACTTGGCACTTTATGGTCGTTTATTTGACGCAGGTGTACATGTTGTTTTAAATGTTGAGTACTTTGTTGCGCCGTTTTATTTCTTCAGCCTACAAATTCCTGCAAAGCTCTCGGTAATTCACTGGGCCTTCACTGACACATTGCACGACTGATCCCTGCTTTTAACTCGGTTCTTTCTCGCCATTTTAGGGCTAAACTTTAGAGCTCAGTTACATATAATGTGTCTGGTGATGTAGCCTGCAGATGGCTGCTTTGCTGCATCATATGTGGCAGAATCTGTTACCCTGTGATTGCACAGAAATCCACGTGCAAAAACAAAACCTCTGACTGAGGAGATGAACGTGATTTTGCTCGTGCCATTACCTCACAGCGAGCTGTACTATTAAGGATTATGCACAACATACAACCCCATCTATGCAGCGCTTCGGCTCTGGAGATTAAATGTCCAGGCGGTAACTGCTGCATTTACACTGGACTTTGCAGGAGGAGTAACTCAGCAGCTGTCTGCTGGTATTAAACAGACAGTAGAGCGGCTTGGCTGTCATGTTGGGTCCAGCTGTCACCAGACTCGGATGAGGTGAGTTACCTGCCGGAGACGGTGTTAAAACGGTGCGTTAGCATCAAAGAGGCTTGTTGTGTTCTTACCTAGATAGTTGGTCCTGATGGTGTTAGGCTCGTTGTATCCAATTAAGCGTTTATTTACATCCCAAACTAGGTTGCCAGAGCAGGACATTGTGACCATACGTGGGTTTTAATTAACAATAACATTGAAACTAAGCTAACCCGTTCCCGTGTCGTCGCTTCGGCTCGGCCATGGAGGTCCGTCCCTGCGTGTCGGGGCAGCGCTGGCCGCTGTCGTTAGCTCGCCGCGACGCTCCTCGTTCGCATTGCCGGAGGTGAGAGGCTCGCTGCTGTGGCGTCTCCGCGGTCCTCCGGAGTTCACACCGACGGTACCTCCCGCTCTCCGCGCTGCTAACTGCCTCTCCTGCTAGCACAGCCTGGTTTATTTCTCCTAGCGGGCGGCGGACAGCTGTGTCCAAACAACGCGATAAACTGCGTGATTCGACAGAGAGGATAGTCACGCTCGTTTTGGGAAGCCAAGACAGCCGCCGGGGCGGAGTGAGCTTTGATTTAGTAATCAGGGGTGTCAAACGTACGGGTCCGATCCGGCCCACTGGATGACTTTGCAAAGTGTGAAAATAGCAGAGAAGTCATTAATTCCAGTTGTTCAATAAAATGCACTGCTGTTCCTACTGCGATGTCCTAATAAGAACAGCAGGAATCAAGCCTTTCTGGCAGAAAGCCCCTGAAGGCCAACTTCTCCCATGAGTAGCAGGCCCTATGCTGGATGTGCTATTATAGATCCCATGTGCTTATATACACAACACTGTCAAGCAAAGGCTACTGCTCATGCAGGAGCCGCCGGTGGAAAATGTCTTTGTCAAAGAGGAGAAAAGTGGTTTTCCAAGAAGACGTTTCGTGCCTTTGTAGATCCACTGTGATTTGTAAATGGTAATGCACATGTAATGACAGCAGACATATTGTTGAAATTGCACTTATTTTTCTTAAGACATCTCAGGCTGTTCATCACCTGTTTTGTACATGGATGGTTAATTAATTGTGAACGTTTTCAGAATGTACTTCTTCACATAAAAGAAAGGTACAAATCTGGAGGTGTTATTATTTATAGGTTATTATGCAGTGGTTTTACTGGTCCGGCCCACTTGAGATGAAATTCGGCTGTATGTGGCCCATGAACTGAAATGAGTTTGACACCCCTGATTTAGTTTGACTTTCAGATGCGTGGATGTGGAATAAAATGAGTTTCAACACCACTATCACACACAGCAGACTGATGACATTTAAAAAACAAGGGTAAGGGTCTGGGAATATACAGTATGTTTTCTTGAGGACCAATCTATATACCAATCTATACTGAAGATTACTTGCCATCTTTAGAAGAGCTCTTAGAATTTGCAAAAACTGTAGGATTATTGAATGCGATAACTCCAGTTTATAAGGGAGGGAACTATTAACAGATCATTTTCTGTTTCTGCTTTTGGTGTCTGCATTTGTGATCTCGTAGAATCAACCTTTTGTTTGGCATCAGTCAAACAAGCTTGTGAATACAAGCTGTAGACTTAAAACGGATGTTTAACATAATTTTCATCATCTGTCGCAAATCCTATTAACACGATGAAGTTCTCTGAGGGGCAAAATTTCTACAAAAATGCAAAAACACTGGTATGATTGTTAGAGTTTTGTGATGTAGTGAATTATACACTACATCACAAATTTGATTTGATGGGACTAACAAAGATCTAGTTAATTTACCTATAATACTGTCCTATAAGCTTGAAATGTGTCATGCAGGAAACCTCTGCTTAGATTTTATTACCATAATTAGCAGTCATGTCGTGTCCAGCAGTTACATGCCTGGCGGTAATCCAGCCTTGTACAGATGTAAGACACCATTTTATTCAAAGTTTGAAGAAAACCATGCAGGTCGTTTGACAACATGCACTGCTGCGAGTTTTATGTTTTTTATTTCACAGGGTTCCTCTATATGACAGGGCCACAAGATCAGGTTGTAATGCAGGACCTAGTAGACCTACTGTTGATATTTTACTCTAGTAGGTCTTGCCCACTTTGGCCAATTGGTGATCCAGTCCTGCTCAAAGACTCTCTTGTGCTGCTGGAAAATACTCAGCTTCATTGTAAGTCTTTAATCAAATATTCAGCCCTTGTCATCTTTGCTTGTCTTGTGGCCTCGTTGGATGCAAAGAAAATACACCCATAAATTAAAATTCAAAACTTTATTGGTTAAAATTAAATTCCATTTTCAATTTTTCATAACAAACGTGTTAAGCAGTTTAAATGTAGGGCACAATCAAATCACATAAGTGAAAATATAACAGAAAATAAACCACACAAGCAGTTACAGAGAAAAACAATGATAAAAAGATAAAGGCTGATTACACTCCAGGTGTTTTAGGAGTCCAATTATAACATTGTATAGTGTATTACACCCTTTTATCTTTAATATGTAATGTCACAAAGTAAACAGGGGAACGCTATTATTCTGTAAATAAAAATGTTGCAGCGCTAAATTATCATCTCGTCTTGTTTACAACGTTGAAGATCACACATAATACCTGAACACGTTTTGTTTCTGCAAAGTTGCTTGTCAAATAGACGATTTGTCTCCACCCGGTTCGGATGCGCCGGGCAGAAAGAAGTAACAATCACATGTGAACCAATCACGTCGGGGGCTCTGACCAGGCGGACCAATGAGAACAGAGGAAACCCGTGACCCCGCCTCTCGCGCGGTCGGTTGCGTCGTACAGAAAGTCACCTCCGAGCGGCTAACAGCGGTAGCCTGGTCGTGGTGTTGCCCGGGGAAGGTCGACAGTAGGACAGCAGCATCCTCCCCTGTCGCTTTTAACCAACCTGCCATTTATTTATTTATTCATTCATCTGACGAGGTCGCGCGAACAGGCGAAAACGAACGGCTTTTAAACTCCGCGGCTTATTAGAGAGGCCTTTAGCTAGCTAGCCGTTTAGCGAGCCAGCTTCAGATCCCGCTCAGCGTCTTGGTTCCCATCGGATCGTCCACAGTCATGGCTGCGCTGAGGGTCTCCTATCACAGGATCTTGGACAGGATCGAGCATATGCTGCCGGCCAAGCTGAGGCCTCTATACAACCACCCGGCAGGTGATGTAGAGCTCATCATCCAGCTTCTCGATGAGCAGGCTGGGTCTGTGTTTGTGGGGTCTGGTGGTCTGGTGGTGGTGGTGGTGGTGGTGGTGTTGTTGGTGGTGGTGGGTGACTGATGTGGGCTCAGTCCAGCTGTTGCACACACTGGAAGTGATGTGGATGCACTAACTAGAGGATTAAACGGTGTCTGAAAGTCTCTGGGAGACCCTGATCTGCTGGGACAACACGAGCGAAGCAGCTGAGCCTGTAAAGAAGAGCTGAGTTTATTCAGTTCAGATCAGTAAAGTGTTATTTATATGTTAGTCATCTCAGAGGAGCAGGTCCAGACCGACTCGTTGTATTCCCACCATGAGCAGCACCAGGCCACAGGGGCAAGGTTATTACAGGGGAAGTTTATAGCTCTGTTTGTCCTAAAAGCCAAGGAGTTTATTGGGGTATTAAGTTCAGGGTTGGAGAGGAGTTCAAAGGTATTGCCATAAATAAATAAATAAATAAAATTAAAAAAAAATCAAAATGTACTCTTTAACCAGCACGATTGTCATTTAATTAACTTGTGCAAATAAAATATAAACAACCCAGAAAATGGATAATGCCATTTTCAGTCGCAAGAAAGTTTTTCCAAACACCAGGTGGGAATGATTTATAAGTTTCTTAATTTGTCTAAATCATGCGAAACAACTTTAACCATTGAAGTAACTTCTACACTCAATTGCCTGTTCATTAGGTACACCCAGCCCAGGTTAATCCAGTGCAAGATAAGGTATATTTTGTCAACCCACTTTCTATAAATGAGGGCAGACTAAATATAGTAGAAACACCTCCCACTATAATATGATACAATTCAACAGCACCACAAATGACAACCTCTCTAAAACAGCTTTAACTGAACATTATAACCTTTGTAAAGGGAGGATTTACTGCATTAGACTGCATTATTTTTATTTGGTGTACCTAATAAACTCTCCTGTTCAGTAAGTACAACTTGCACACACATTCAGCTCTCTTTGACACTGATATTAACTAGAGGGTACTGAGATGAAGGACACAGGGAACGGCCTGGTCTTTGTTTTGTCTGTGTAACGAAGGGTACGAAGGGGCGGCAACAAAAGCCAACTCCCTCTGCTATGATTTGCAGTGACAGAAGTCCCAGGTTTTTGTTTAGCCTACAGCGTGTGAGGAAAGCTGATTCCAGACCAGCAACCTTTTGCGGTCCTTCAAGTTTACTTCCCTGTGCATACATTTACTGTGTGTGTGTCTTCGCTCAGTGGCTCAGACGCACTGAGGTGTCACACGGCTACTCAGACTTGACTGTCTGGTTTTACGTTTGATCTTTTCACAAATTAGAAAAGCCTGGTAGGAAGATGAACTATCTTAAGGAGAAAACCTCAGTGAATCAAACCATATTAAGTAATATCAACTGGTATAAGGGTTATGGTATGCTCCTCAATACTTGTGTTAAACCAAATAAATTAAAATCCTTTGTTAGAATGATAAGATAAGATAAGCCTTTATTGTCCCACAGCGGGGAAATTTTTAACTGCTATTTTTCATGTTTCCCTTTTCTTGCATCTTTTTTCCAGGTCCAAAGACAGTTTTCTTCTGGGCCCCGATGTTTAAATGGGTCAGTGCATTTTCACACAGTTTAGCCTGTTTAAGTACACCAGTGGACCAGTAAGCTTTATTTACATGCAACCAACCTCGTCACATGTTGCTTATGTCTGTGCATGGCAGCCAGTTCAATCAGTGATGCACGTTGTGTTATCTTAATACTTTATTAAAGGGCCTGAAGATGTACAATTGTCCAGTAAAACGATCAACATAATTTTGATTTTGTGTAGCAGAAATGTGTTTTTCTGCTTTCTTGTTAATCGTCTCGCAACCCCTTTAGGAACCATTGCCTCAGACATAAAGGGCTTCATCTGTCACCATGGTGTAATCATTAGTCTTATTAATTCAAATGGATCTGTTAATGTACAGTAAATACAGTTTAGTTCACCTCTTCACCTCCACAGGGTCTGGTTGCAGCTGGTTTGTCTGATATGACTCGACCAGCAGAGAAACTCAGTGTCTCCCAGTCTGCAGTGCTGACAGCCACAGGTGAGATGCGATTAAATGGATTTTAATATGAACTCCAAATGGTGACTTTTAATTAAGCCTCTGATGGCATAATGTCTCAGTTTGCAACATACATTTATTGTAAAATAGAGATGGTGTGATCCAGCTGATTTCAGTTATCTGTCCTGCGCTTAAAAATTAAAATTCATGTGGGGAAAATATTGCCATGCTCCCTGTACCTTTTTCTTATATTAAAAGTAAATGATATACACTTCAGACATCTTGGTGTAGAGTTTTCAAAATCTGTGGCCATGAATTGTGTTACAGATTGTTTTTATCTCTGCCTTGAATTCTTGATGTGCACTTCAAAATGTATTAGCCAAGTGTTCAAAGAGAATTTGACCAATCTGTGCTAAAGGTTGCCTGACTTGCAATACGTTTCCTCAAACAACTCTTATCTGTTCTTCTTTTTCAAAGCATAGACTCTGTTCTCATGAGCCACAGCTGGTTTACCAATAGTGTGCATAACCTTCACTCCCACTGTTGTCCTCCTCTTCCAGGCCTGATCTGGTCCAGATACTCGTTGATCATAATCCCGAAGAACTGGAACCTGTTTTGTGTCAACTTCTTTGTCGGCGGCGCCGGAGCCTCCCAGCTCTACAGGATCTGGAGGTTTGTGTGTTTGGTGGTTAATTTACAGTTTAACTGACCAATGAATTATCTGACCTTATTATCTCCATTAGAACCACTTTAATGATCAGTTATAATAAGTGATGCAAGATGTAGCAGTATTCCTTACTCATTACTGATTATAAAGTTAATGTGTGACTAAGTGCATCGCAGCTGATACAGTAAGAGTTGTAATAAATGTACAACATACATTAGTTTTCATGTGTGCTTTGTTGACTGAATGTTTGCCATAAAGAGTAAAACTCACAGAATGACTATGAAAACTTTGGGAAGTGTTAAATTGTCAGAGAAACATGGGTGACAAATACACCAGCTGAGTGAATGAATGAACAAGATCGCTGTCCGACCAAATTAAAACTCCTCATGCATCAGCTGTTCTTAATTTAAAACTTGGTCTGGTTATCAAGTGAGTACCAAGTGCAGAGTGACTGTCGGGTTCACTTCCTCCTCCAGATTCTGCCTTAAAGCTCTATGTGATGACTTTTCATACTCAAATAATAACTTACTAGTAACAGTTGTAGATGACTCCTAAAAACTCACGTGTGTTTCTTTATTTACTGTGATCGGGCAGAACATGAAACGGACACATTTTAATCTTAATAACATGTCGTTTTTTTCTTCTCTTTTCTTCTCTAACAGGCACAAGCAGGATGTGAAGGCGCAGGAAAAAGCGGCTGCTGCAGAGTCCTGAGCGCTCTTCTGTTGCCAACGCTCCACTTCCCTCAGCGGACAGAACGGGAGACTTCACACCGGGCACAAACCTGCCCATTCTCATCACCTCTACATCATCTCCATAACATCCATGCCATAACTGTTATTCTACCACATTAAGCCTGCTGTCCCTGTTGGAAAATGTGCACTTTTCCTTAAGTTTCAAATTTCCTCAGGGTTTTAAAAAAAAAATAAAAAATAAAAGAGAGAATGTTTTTTTAACTGTAGTCAACCCACACTCGAGACTGGTTGGTCATCAACGCACAAGTACTTCTTGTTCAACAAGTCGTATGATTGTACATTTATTTTTAAATTTAATTTCATGATTTATATCTTGTGCACTAGTTGGGAAGTTTTGCTTCTTTTTTCCATCATCGTTTGTTCAGGTGTAGCAGTCTGTACCTCGTGGCAATAATTTCCCCCAAAAAATGTAACTCTTGGATTTGTGTTGAACGTGGTTTAAGGAATGTCTCCTACTGAAATTAAGAAGGACGTCATCACTTTTATCTTTTCATTTACTTATTTATAATTTGGCTGTACAGGCATCTGTACCTCAGTGATTATTAAAGCATTATTGATCACCATGTAATGAATTCCTTCCATCTTAATGGCTTTAAGTCTTTTAATGTGTGAGAGCAAATCCTAATTTATGAATCACTTGATTAAAAAAAATCCTCTTGTAGTTAAAACTGTATAGAAAGATGCTGTTATTTTCTGATTCTTTATCATGAGTACTTAAACAAATACCATACATTTAACCCGTGCAGCTTTTTATTGATTGTTATTACAGTCAACTAGCAAACACTGGTACTGACGTGATAACAGCTCTTTATTATCAGACTCTCGCTGCTGATTGACTCTGTTCTTAGAAAGATGTTTTATACTTTTCCTGTGTAAGACTAGTACTTTCTTTGACATGTTCCCACTATAGTTATACATTTATTCTCCTGACTATTTTAGCAATAAGTGTCATCGCTGTGAAATATTTCTTGATCTGCTGACAGTTTGAACAAATGGGACTTTGAAGGTTGATCATTATGGCTCTGTGGCTATGTAATGCTAATAAATCCTGTTTAACACCTCCAACTGATAAAGTATGGACATCTCAGAGTTTACAAATACAAAGTGACTGAAGTTAAAGATGTTTGGAGCTTGACCCAGACGAGGGACTAAAAATGAGGATATCTTGTCCTCTGGTGCCTCCGTTTTTAAATCTGTCTCTCGAGTGCCCCAACTTTATCAGAGTGTGACATTAAAGCACCGGACTGCCGCTTTAATCAACTGACAGAAACTTTATCACCAACTATTTTGATAAACTCTTCATCGTTTGTCATTTTTCAGGCTAAAATGCCAAACATCACCTTGTTCCAGTTCCTCATTTGTGAATTTGTGGTTTGCTCCTCTTTGTTTTTATGTGACAGTAAACTGAAAACCTTTGGGTTTTAGACTGTTGGTCAGACTAGACAAGCAATTTAAAGACGTCTCCTAAAGGTAATTTTACACTATTTTCTGGCTTTTATAGACTAAACATTACACATAAACACAACACAAGAAAAGAATCAACAGATTAATCAATAATGAAAATATTCATTAGTTGCAGCCCCAAAAAAAAATTAGGTCTGGTGCTAAAAGTACTTCAGGTGCAGTGGTGGAAGAAAGATTTAGATCCTTTAAAAGTACTCATACCACACTGAAAATACTCAATACAAGTAAAAGTCCTGCATTCAAACTTTACTTAAGTAAAAGTATGCAAGTATTATCCAGAAATGTACTTGAAGACCATTATTCTTCATTCTGCAGAATAATGGTCCTTGTCAGTGTTTTACTATTTAATATTTTTAGATTAATATTACTGCTGCATTAACGTTTATGTTGCATTTTACTGCTATAGTACTTTATCTACTGTTGGTTGGTTTAATCTTCAGCAATGCATCATATTCTATAAGATGTTTGTAGCGTCTCTGTCCTGTTAGATCTCTAAAACGTCAACTTTTCATGAGCTCAGAAAATGTGAAAAAGCATTTTCCAGCTGATCCAACTGGGGTTTAAATTGTTTATTAAGCTTAAGAAGTAAGAGAATTTTCTCAGCACATAAACACTTTATCATGCAGTTTAGCGACTATGCAGATCAAGCACCTTGAATTTTTACTTAAGTACTATACTTGAGTAAATGTACTTACTGACTTTAACACGAATGTCTTCGTCATTTCTAAAATAGTCAGCAGTCAATGCAGGAGGCTTTGAACAGCTATATTTATCTCTGGCTACATAATAGATGCGAGTATAAACACAGTAAATCTCACTTTGGTCAGGAGACATGGGACAACCTGACACTTCATCTCCCTCTGCTGACGACTCTACTACTGCAGTTTCTAACATCCACCAGCTGAACAAAGCATGAAGTCATCTGCTGAAAGAGGATCCTCTGACACCGTTGTTCTGAGGCAACTTTCATATTAAAAACGCACGCTCTGCTTATAGCCTCAAACATGACAATGCTTTTTAGATCAAAGCTTTGGCCTGTAAATTTAAATGACAGTAACCTGCTGACTGGACTCACTGAGATTCAGTCAATTATTTGGTCAGAAATCAATGAGTCTGCTCTTCAGACTTTGAACCATGTTTCTACACCAAATCCTGTTTGTAAACTTTGTAGGTCCTTATGCAGCTCTGTTCCCAAAATACTGCATTAACCCCATTAAAAAGGATCATTCTTTCTTGTGAAAATGCAGGTTGACACAGTTGAAAGATTATATTGGCATCACTTTGCTTTTATAAGGTTTTCTTGCTGCAACATTGTCTTGTTTTCAAATTACAAATAACACAAATGATGGTTAGCCACAAAATTTTATTCACAACCATAAACAATGAGTCTGGTTTAGCGTTTTCCACCGACGCGGGGTGCGCTGATCTTCATGGGCTTGGCGATCTTGGGTTTCTGGGCAGTCTTTGTAGAGGCCTACAGAAGGAGAAATACATTAAGTTTGTTGCCAAATTGCATAAATAGTAACTTAACTATAATATTCATAACATATATACAATATAGCAGCCCAGATTTTAAGCAGGTGAAGGAAAATAACTGAAACAAAACACTACTACTTCTGCACGGCCTGAGATCTTACCTTAGCACTTGGAGCAGCAGGCTTCTTGGCTGCCTGCTTTGCCTTCTTGGCCTCCTTGGCAGCTCTGCAAGAACAAAGGGAGAAACAATCAGCCAAACTAAACGAGTAGGAGTGGGCGATATGGATCAAATCAACTGTCATATTGTGCTATCATGTAATCTTATATGATGACAAAATTAGCTAGGGAAAAAGTAAACTGACAAACTATTTATGGATAAAATAACTATACAGTAATGCGTCTTCAGCTAATAAAAATGAAATACAAAAAACTTCATTATAGCCAAAAAGCAGTAGTGTTCATCAGTTTGCAACATTGCTCAGAATGGCTTAATACATCTTAAGATTTTTTAAGGGATAGGCATCTTGGTATAACAAGAAATGGTAAATATATTCTCTCACAATATACATCGACATATTAACAAGTTGTGTCGATAGTCCAAAATAAAAAAAGGCAGAGAAATGCTTTTTGTTAACAGGTTTAAGGCTGATTATTTCCTGGACACCATCGTACTTAATTGTTATGCTGATTCCATCAGAGCCCTTGAGTGCACAATCTAAACCCTAACTGTAGTTTAGCACAATGTTATGCTGGTGATATTAGCCAAAACTATAAGAGCCATAGTTGGGACCTGGTCAGATTTTGCTATATGTAGATACACACAAAGAGGCTAGATGAGATGAAAAGATGCAGCTGTGCCGGAAATGTCATTTTTCCTCAGGTTTCCACTTTAAAACAAAATGAAAACAAAACGTAGACCGAATGTATAATTCATTTTATTTATCGCTCATTTTAAATAGTGGTTGATGACAGTCACACGTTTTGTAACGCTGCAACCCACATGATCAGAATCTGATTGATTGGCCAAGTATGTGTACAAGGAATTTTGACTCTGGTTTTAAGTTGCTCTAAATGTACTTACACACCAAGAACAATTTACAGGAAGGTATCAGATTGATTGAAGTTGATGTTTTCCAGAATAAAAATTTCATATTGAAAAGACTGCAAGATTAGACTTTTTGCAGGGCTAGCTGTGGCCTGCTACCACTGAGATGGCCAACTACAATTAGACTCAAATTCCACAATTGTAAGTGCATCGTGTCACTCCTGCTAAATCTACAGCCCCACGTTTCAGTTAATCAGCCTGATTTAAGAGCAACCGAGGAACCAGATTGAAAAAACAAAAAAACAAAAAAATAAATAAATAAATGGACGGCTTTGTGTCCTTACCTGATGGCCTGCTCCCTCTGGGCCTTGCGGACCTCGGGCTTCTGGTTCCTCTTGGCCATGATCTCAGCCAGGGAGGCCCCAGTGATGGCCCTCTGGAATTTCACTGCGCGGCGGGTACGCTTCTTAGCCACCTCTTCCTGTTAAAAACACATCATGAAGAGACCTTTGTTTAACTGAATTTCACAGGAATCGCCAAAACTAACTACAGTTTTTCCAATGCAATTTGAACTGGGCAAATCCTGGTCGACATTTCTCAATAACAGCGTAGAGCGTCTCCAACCATCAGAAATAAGTCAGTTTGCGGGTTTTCCAATACCTCACCATCCATATGAACATTAACAGATTATTCACTGAAAAAAAAAAAAAAAAAACATTAAATGTTGGCTTCAACTGTCATTTTTATTAACCATCAAGCAGGTGCCAAACATACTTTTCGGCACATTATGGTATTTTCTCCCTATCTAACCAAGCTGACAACCACTACTTATCAAGTTATTGTGGTCCCAATTGTCAAGTTAGAATTATTAGTGTCGATGAATTTCACACGTTCTACTTTAACTTGTAGAAGAAGTGCTGACACAGTTACATTTTAAACCAAACTGTGTCCTGCAGTATATCCCTGAAATGCTGGTATTTTACAAGCGCTGGCTGTAATGAAGCCAGACTGCACATAATACAGTTACAGGTGATAAGCATCATAGCATGTGGGAGAGTTTGGAGGCTGGTCGATGGTGAGATGTCAAAGACGTCAAAGGCCAGTACTATGATCTCCAGTTGCTCTATGGCTGCAGGTGCGGAGTGAGCGCTGCTGCCAAGCCTGCAAAACGCAGTCCGGCAACAACACATAACACAGACTTACACCGTGCACACCATCCACCCGCAGCCAAACTGATGTGTAGAAATGAGTGGGGACTTGTGTTTAATAGTCTAAGTAGAAGAACAGATCTATCAGTGTGGTTTTGTGCAGCCTTGACCAATTACCTATGGATTACCCACTATGATGGCATGTAAAGCCCTACAACAAATACTATGGACTAGTTATAAACAATCACGATAGTTTTGCCATTTTGACAGCTATATTATGCAACATCATAATCGGCACATACTGCCGAATAAAAATTCAAATCAAATTCACAAACAGCCAAATATCTGCACCAGACAATTGCTTGACCAACAAATACCACTTTTTAAAAAAAAAGGGGGAAATTGGCTGCTTTTATCGTTGTCACACAGTACAGTAATATAGACTTCAAGCCCCATCAGTGTATACATTTCGATTTAAACAGACAAACAACTAGTTACTATGGACACAGACGTACACATACAGCCCGTTACTTACAGACTGGCCCTTCTTGTGCTTGCGTCTGTACAGAACAGTCCAGTTGATCTGTCTTGGGTTTCTCTTGGCCAGGAAGGCAGACTCGCACTTGGCGTTCAAAAACTGGAACACCTAACGAAGACAGGTAAATGTTGTGATATATTTACGCCGTTATCCCTGTATAATGGACACCGGCAAGTTCACTCAAAAGTGCAGCAAATTGAGATTTAGGACGTTTAAGGATCATAATGGCTTTGCAAATCACTGACGGGTGTTGCGTTGCGTGACTGTAATTCTTGCATCTACAAAATGTGACACATTGAGGGATTGTTACCAGAAAGCCTACATGCAGTTGTTTCTTTTTTTTCCTGAGGGCACTTTGTAATGCATAAATAAGAAAAGGAAAGAATACACTCAAATAACATGGTGCAATATGGTGAACTTTATCACACACAGCCATAAAAACTGGGAAATATAAGTATTAAAAGTCTACACATTGACATGACTGAATGTTTTGTACTATTGAAATGAACCATGAAGACCTCTGCTCCTCTGACACAGCTCAGATAATCAAAAACACGCCGTCAAGCTCTACAACTAATGACAGCAGAGCCACGAAGAAGCGGTGAACTGATATTAATATTATCTCGTTTAGCTGCTTCATTGTGGCGCTATCGCTTTAAACTAGCGGCTAACATTAGCCAAGTTTCATAGGACTCTGTGGGCACGACAGGGCCCGTTACCTGTGTTAAAACACCTTCGTTAAGGGGCAAAGACAACGAATACCAAGATTCAATCCGGTAAATTGTACTTCGCGTCGTATCTACAGTTAGAGCAGCTGGAAACCGGTGCTTACCTTTCCGTCTATCCTGGCGTATCGGCGGCCATGGCCGGGGTATATTTTATACCCGCTGAAACTGCACAACTCGACCCTGAAAACGACAAATATAAGGCGTCACTAAAAGAAAAGGGTACACATTGACTCTTAACGTAGATGGCGTCGTCAGATGGTTTATTTAAGTGTTGAGATGGCATTTGATAGTGTCCCGTACACTCACTTCATGATGGCTCCGAGAGGGCTCAAAACCGGAAAGAAAGACGACGGATGCGGAAACTGAATTGGGAGACCACAAATCGATATTTACGAACTTATAAACGGTGAATATTTTTTCAGTCAGTCAGTCGTCAGTCAGTTGAAGTGTTTTCTGCACTGTGATAAAGAGGTTAATCGAGCAAATTAAAAATTAAGAAGAAAAAAAAAATCGGTTTTGACGTTAACGTTATCGGCTACCTGGCTGGCGACGGGAAACGGCGGGAATTGTAGTCTTTTTAAGCCGCAAAGACGCCACTCCGTAATGAACGAGACGGCCCGTTTGAACAACATTTCCCACAACCCCCCTCGGTTTAACCGTTTGACAGGCGCCAGGCGCTTCTCGTCTTTCGCACTGAACAGCCTGAGTTGCCAGCTAACGTTAGGCGTCGCCTGAGGAGACAGGATGGGTGTATCAGATTTACAGTTTGATGCAAACGCTGGTAAGTGGCTTGATGGTTGTTTTTGGTCAGTCGGGCAGCGACGGTTCATTTTTGTTTAACGGTAGTTCGTTATCAGCCAGCTCACGTTAGCTAGCGTGCATCGCCCCGGAGTACCGCCGTTAGCTAACGTTACTAACCCGCAGTGTGTCAGAGGGTGCAGGTCAAAACATCCCGCGTCGGTCCTCGGGCGTCAGACTTGCACATGGTCTCGTATTAAAGTTTAACAACACTTAAATATCAGACCAGCTCGTTTTCCGCTGTGTTAATTTTCTGCGAGTTGTCAAGTTGGATTGTAAGAGGCAGCAAAGTCACGCTGCCGCCATGTGAAGTCTAACTCAAGACAACCCTGATCACAGCAAACAGACCTTTATCTGCCCCCAGCCTTACTGTTAAGGTCGTTTGTGTTATGTAGCCATGGTGACGAGCACAAATGACAGTTGTTGTGGTTCCCAGTCTGTTTAATCTCCACCTTCTTTACTCCTACAAGGACCCGTGTTGGATCTTTCGGCCCGGGGTATGCAAAAGCTGGATCCCAGTTTCACCTGCTCCGAGGACACTCACACTCTCATCCTGGACCGTAACCACATAATGAAACTGGACCATCTGGAAAGGAGCCCAGGCCTTCAGCAGGTAGTTAAACCATTTGAAACCTTTGCTCGGTTTTCACTCTTTGTTTTACAGGCTTATAACATAGTCACTAGTGCTTAAATACTGTACATTTTCTTGATTTAATACCTTTTTATAAATCTTTTCCTCTTTAGCTATCTGTAGCCAGTAACCGTCTGGTGAGAATGATGGGCGTGTCTCGGCTAACAGAGTTGAGAGTGCTCAATCTTCCCAATAACAGTATTGGATACATCGAGGGGCTAAGAGATCTGCCACACCTCGAATGGCTCAACCTGTCTGGGAACAATATTAAGGTGAGCAGAAGAGAGATTCTCACATGCTTTACGGATACATCATGTGTTATTTATTTACAAAAACGTCATTGCATAGATGAAACCATTAGTTTCAGCCCAAGTGTTGATATGTACACTCTTTTGCACAGGTCATTGAGCAACTCAACAACTGTGTTTCCCTTCAACACCTGGATCTGTCTGACAATAACATATCTACCATTGGTGATATGACTAAACTGGTGGCATTAAAGGTGAGTGCTGGAGCCTCCGAGGTCAAAAGTGAGCCTAAACCCCCAAAAACAACTATTTAATAATGTGTCTTTGATTAATTTTCTGTCAATTTTGCAGACACTCTTACTCCATGGAAACAGCATAACAACACTTCGTACTGTTCCCGCTCACCTACCTGCTCATTTATCCATTCTCTCCCTGGCAGAAAATGAGATAAGGGATCTTAATGAAGTAATTATCTTTTCCCTTATTCGATACAGCAGCACTGATCACAATTTAAATTATATAGAGGCTAATTATTATTAACTGACTTTCTTCTGATTATTCCATAGATGTCATACCTGGCACCTCTCCACGACCTGGAGCAGCTGTCCATTATGAGCAACCCTTGTGTTATGGCAACCCCCTCATTGCCAGGTTGTGATTATCGGCCATATATCATGAGTTGGTGCCTGAGCCTAAAGGTACTGGATGGCTATGTAGTGTCACAGAAAGAAGGGTGCGTACATTCCTATGCTGTTACAGTTTGCAATACAGGAATATTGTTATATACAGGAATATTATCCTAATGTTTGAATTTCTAATTTATTGTGTATAATAATAAATTATAATAATGTTTGAATCTCTAATTTATTGTGTATAATTGTCACATTTACAGTCTCAAAGCAGAGTGGCTCTACAGTCAGGGAAAAGGACGTTCATATCGACCAGGTCAGCATGTTCAGCTGGTTCAGTACCTGGCCACTGTTTGCCCTCTGACATCATCGCCAGCCCTGGAGACGGCAGAGGATGCCAAACTGGAGAAGATCCTCAGTAAGCAGAGGTATAAATCTGAACATGATGCTCAAAGACTATCATCCAATACTCACTTCATGGCCATACATCCTTCTTAACGGAAAATAATTACTTGAATTACCTCGTGTTTAAACTGACATTTTTGTCTCTCAGGTTTCACCAAAGGCAGCTGTTAGAGGAGACCCGAGGAGGCTGTCCCAGCCCTCCTCGTCCAACTCAACTCGATGTGGAGAGGCACAGTCCTTCACATGCAGTTCCACAGGGGGGAGCCAGAGAGGGGAAGAAAATCAGTGCACCTGCACCTGCTGCTGCTCCATCGGTCGGAGAGACGGGTAAGAGGGATGCTTTGTCACTCTGTGGCTGTTCTGGAGGGCATCATGCGTTGGTTTTTTATTGTTTGTCTTTACAAGTAGTTGTGTAGCTTCCTTTTTCATAATTTTTACTGTTTGGTATGTCTAACTTTTTACAGAGCCGGTCGTGCAGTTTAACACCTGGGTGAGCTGTGATTCTTCCCACCCATCATTGCCTGTAATACGCAGCCCAAGGCTCAGAGAGGAGCACATCTATTTGGAGGATGTGCAGACAGATGAGAACAAACTCAATGGCAGCATGCTTTCCTCAGAGTCCACCTTCCTCCCCTTCACATCTGATCTGGAGCCACAAACGACTCACTCTGACAGCGAGGACGAGACAGAGACATTTGAACCTGATTCCCTGGCTCCAAAGCGACCAACACATCCCAAAAAGCATAACACAAACAAGACACACCATTCTCCCTCAGTGGATAAGCAAGAGAGGGGTCTCAAAGAGGAAGTTATTTCTGGCGCAGCCACAACAGCTGGATCACTGGGGGTCAGATCTAGCACACCACAAAATGATCTGGAAACGTCCTCCGACTCTGGTAAAGCAGAGATGAAAGAAGCCCCCAAGCAGGAAGAAGTCGGTGTGTGTGCCTCTAAATCAAGTTTGATGGAAGCAGACAGGGCAGCGGTTAAAATACAGTCATGGTGGAGGGGACAACACACTCGGTGTTGTCACCCCATGGCCAGAGAGGTGCGCAGTGAAATCCGCCTGCGCAGGATGCAAGAACACATCCTCTTCCTGTCTGAAAAAGTTGACAGGTAACTGACTGACCATCAGCATTGTTTGTTTCCTATTTTACTTATGACATGAGAATGGTTGCACACGTATTACATATGGTTGTGGATATATAAGTGTATATTTGCCAATATGTACAAAGATTCAAAATACTAATGGTATAAATGGGATTTGTTTGCAGGGTGCAGCAGCAGTATGAAGAAGAGAGGTTACAAAGGCTGGTTCAGGAGGAAGCTGTAAAGTTTCTGTGGAAACAGGTCTGTGGTCGAAGTTGTCATGTATTACATTCATACCGACTCAGTCATTGTTTGTGCGGTATAATGTCAGACTCCTGTGGTCTCCTTTTTCCAAACGAAGCCAAGCCAGCATCTCTGTGAGGCTGTACTCGCTAAGTATGCTAATGCTAACATGGCAACATGCTGATGTTAAGCAGGTTTCATTTTTACCATGTTGACCATCTTAGTTTAGCCTGTTAGCATGCTAAAATTTGCTAATTGGCATGAAACTCAAAATATAGCTGAGGGTGATGGGAATTTCAATGTTAGTTTTGCAGGTATTTGGCCATAAACCAAAGTAGACAGATTTAAAATGTTACCTGGAGGTTAGAGGAAAAGTTAAGGCATCATAGGTTATTAAAATTTATCCTGAGGGGGACACCTGTGTACAAAATTTCAAAGAAAAGTCAGAGGATCACCAAAGTCATTAGGCGCCAAGAATGTCTGTACAAAATTTCATGGTAATCCATTTAATAGTTGTTGAGATATTTCGGTCTGGACTGACATTGCCATGCTGCTAACATGGCTAAAATGGCTTTCTGGAGATGATGCACCTTAAAATTGCCTGTTATTGGCTTTGCAACGTGATTCATTGATTTAGCACTTTTCCTGTGTTCTCCTTGTAGCTCCAGTCGATGCAGCAGTGGAAGCAGTCTGTGGAGCAGCAGCTGGCCTGCGTTAGTCAGCCTGTCACCCCGGCTCAGATATCAGCTCCTGGACTATGTGAGGCTGCCCCGCCTGTTGCATCCAGCACAACGAACGCACCCAGCACAGACGTCTCTTTCCCAGACTCTGGCATCGAGTCAACAAGTGATCAGCAGGCGGCGCAGGAGGACAGCTTCCTGAGCAGTGGGACAGCAGACTCTCTGAAGACGGTGCGAGCACTGAGCCCCGTTTGTAGCGGCTTTGCTGGTGGTAGCGATGGCGTGGACAGCGCTGACTGCAGCCTGCTGGAGCAGTACCTCTCCTCTGTACAGCAGCGGGAGGAGGCTGAGGAGGTGATCAGTGATAGAACAGAAACACCACAGCCCTCCTCGCCAGTATCGCCCAGCAAAACAGCACAGTCCAACTCCCCCCCGCAGAAGGCAGCAGACAACCAATCACAAGTGCAAAGAACGGAGGGAACCACTCCTGGCCCCATCTGAGAGTCTACACCTAATAGACACCTGTACAGGACTACTGAGTGTGTGTAAATTGGCACTGACTATAGGATCGAGATGCATTGCTCCCTCTTGAGACTTTGGCCATGTCTGACAGCTGCACTCATCTTGATTACTGACCCAGATCTCAAATGGCGGTGCACTTTGCTTCCTTTGCATATCAAGACTGAACCCAGGACAGGCTTGAAAACAATACCTTACTGTGAATGTAATTCAAGTTGTTTTATACTTCCACTACTTGGATCTATTCTGTTATTTAATGCACATTTTAAAACACTCTGTGCAAAGACAATGATTGTGATGTAGCTTCAGAGGGTATTAGTAACTTGAAAGCAATTATTTTATGATGAAATACAGTGAGCAGGTTTCTGCCTCTACTGATTAAAAGACCAGGCGTGGTATAACTTATTCTCTTCTATATCTATCAGTATCCACTGCATTGAGTGATGAACTACAATTAATCAGATTAGGAGTTAGTGTGTTAAACATAGTGCACTTGTAACAACTAGCATATTATCCATTATCACATACCATGATAATAGCTGAACTGTTTTTATCAACTTTAGATCACATCACCTGAAAATGTTGTAGCATCTTTATCTTCTTTAAAAAAAATGTAAATAAATCTGCAATTATTGTTTTCCACTTATTGTTATTTGTTTTCATATTATGTTGAAATATTGTAAGAACCACCATCTAACAATTATTTTCATTGTTATCAAGTAATCTGATTATTTCTCACTTTTTCAATCAATCCTTCAGTGTGCAAAATGTTAAAAAAATAACAGATTTCCATTAGAACAGGGGCCCAGTGATGGCTTAATT
Source organism: Macquaria australasica (assembly GCA_005408345.1). Taxonomy (NCBI): domain Eukaryota; kingdom Metazoa; phylum Chordata; class Actinopteri; order Centrarchiformes; family Percichthyidae; genus Macquaria; species Macquaria australasica. The sequence continues at coordinate 84,518 of SEMN01000901.1, read as the reverse complement.
AGGCTGACTAGCAGTGGACACACCTGTTTTCAATCTATAACATCAAGAATGAGAGTAAGCAATGCCGTCCATCATTTATAATATTCATTACACCTGCGCTTTTCATCCTACAAGTCAAACTGTATGGGGTTAAAATAGTCTCAATATTATTTGTAAATGTGTATTCCATGATTTGTAACTGAAAAAAAAAAACGATTTGAAAATATTTTACTTAGAGACTTTTAACTTCAGCTTCTCAGATCTGATCCTTTTCGTTTTCAAAAAGCTTCCTGCGCATACAAATGTCTGGTGTTACGCACGGATCAGGTTACTTTCGGGGTTTTGAGACTATTTTAACGCTGGTCCCAGCGCCACAGATTCAATGCATGATGCGTTTAAGTGCTGGTGGAAAACTGGGACATCTGGGCTTTCGGCGTATTCGTGTTTAATTTCAAAGTGGGAAAGACGTTTTTCTGAATAGACAGAATAGCTCGTTGCCCCTCGATTAGAGCACATGCATTTACCAACCACAGACTCTATACAGTAACCTATAAATGTAAATATATGGTTTAAATAAGCGACTGCTAGGTGGTAGAGTTGTTCTGCTGGGACAACAGCCAGTCCAGGCAAAAAGCGGATGCCGGCTGAACCTACCTCTAACCACCGAGGGGCGACGCTACAGTGGTGCTGTGTGGAAGCCCGTTCCCCCGTCGAAATGTGTTTCCCTCCTGTTAGAATTGTGTTTCCCGTAGCGTCGCCCCTCGGTGGTTAGGTAGGTTCAGCTATTCTGTCTATTTAGAAAAACGTCTTTCCCACTTTGAAATTAAACACGAATACGCCGAAAGCCCAGATGTCCCAGTTTTCCACCAGCACTTAAACGCATCATGCATTGAATCTGTGGCGCTGGGACCAGCGTTAAAATAGTCTCAAAACCCCGAAAGTAACCTGATCCGTGCGTAACACCAGACATTTGTATGCGCAGGAAGCTTTTTGAAAGCGAAAAGGATCAGATCCGAGAAGCTGAAGTTAAAAGTCTCTAAGTAAAATATTTTCAAATCTTTTTTTTTTTTCAGTTACAAATCTTGGAATGCACGTTTACAAATAATATTGAGACTATTTTAACTCCTAGAAGGTATATTGATTAATGTTCTGTCGCTAGTGTTTAAATTACTGACCACCAGAGGACGCAGCCGAACTGATCTATCCATGAACCCCCACCAAACCTCACCGTGATTCCTGGGATCTCTCGGTAACCAGGACGCTCCTCCGGTCTACCACACCGTCTCTGCAGTGCCACCCAAACCGCTGCTGGTTCTTCTCCCCCGGCCAGCCATCAGACTTATCACCCACCTCCGACTGACTAACGGTCCGACATCCTCCTCCTCAGTCGTCGTAATGTGTAAGTACGGTTAGCTTTATGGCTAAAACGCCTGCCCCGCCGGTGACGTTAGCTAACCGGGGTACGTTTGTAGAAATTATATTAGAAATATGCTGTATTGCATATTATTATCCCTCTGTTTCTTTTTTTGTTTTGTTGTTGGCGTCATTGCAGCCGTTCATGTGATAAAGAAGCATCTGACCGTTAGAAAAAAACAACCTTTTTTTTAAAGGTAACGACTGTCCGTTAAATCTGCTTGTTTCAAATGTGATGGCTAAACAGCAGGCACAACAACCTTGATTTGGACTAGTATTGGTGGATAAAATACGATTTGAGCTGCAACGAATTGTCGATTAATTGATGGGTATAACGACAGAAAATTAATCGGCAACAATTTTGATAGAATAAGCTATTTTTTTAAGCTAGAAATGACCAAAATTCACAGGTTACAGGTTGTGTATATTCATTATTGCTGGTTTAAGTATTAAGAAAAACAACAAAAATATTGGTTTTGATCAACAGATCAACAACAACAATCGGATACGAATGACACCAAGTGGTGAAACGGCATTTGTCAGAAAAGAACATAACTTAAAACTACAACATTTCATTAGAAGCAAAGTTTGTTTACTCTCTGAAGCTCTACAGAAAAATCTGCCACTAAAGGCTTACTTCCTAAAACTCAGCTATTTTTAAAATCATCTAAGCAAATGTTAGGTTAGGTCAGAGAGACCATGAAATGTACTCATTTTTATAGCTTATGGTAGCGTACCTGAACACAACTGTGCACACAGAGAGACTGTAGTTGTTTTTTATTAGACAATAGGTTTGTACCTTACATCAACGAACTATCTTATTTTATATATAAGGAACAGTTTGCACTGAGTGTCACAAATATAACAATCGAACCTGCTTTGAAAAATAGATTAAGCATACAAAATAAAGATTCACCTATAAATACGTGTACTTCTCCTCTCTTGTCTGATAAGGACAAATGTATTTGGGACAAAACCTTATTCAGAATATCTGCATTATCCTGTGTCAACTATGATTTTTGTGTTTCTTTATAAACGTGAATAGAACAAACGCTAGTTTGTTGTTTGTCCATCCTTCACGTGAACAGCGTTCATTCGTCAGCATCAGGTGCTGAGGACAAAATCATGCCATCATCACAGATGTGACAGCATAGAGAGAAACAGGGCCTGATCATGGGAGACAGAAGGAGGTCACCATGTGCAGAAATCTCTCCAAATATGCCCTCATCTTCCTCTTCCTAGCCCTGTCTGGCCTCATCTTCCTGCTGCGCAACATCCACACTGTGGAGGTGAGGAGAGAAGTGGGTTACACATGGGTTTTAATTTATGTGTTTTCTTAATAACCTTGAAAAGGGAAATGGATATAACGGTCATTTACTTTTTTTTTAAAATCTTTTAACAGCATGTTATGTTTTCAAGTGTAGTTTATGAGCACAGTTATTGTACAGAACCTTTCCTCACAACTGAAATATTATGTTATTGAGAAACCCACTGTTTTTCATTTCATTTTGACTGTTGTGAAGACTATTGAAAGAAGCTTCAGTCAGCCTGAGATAGTTGGGTTAAATATCACCTGCAGCACCTCTTAACTCTCCTCCCTTTCTCCTCAGAACTGGAACTGCCACACTATTTCAGCCCTCTACCAGCTCCAGAACAGGATCCAATCGTCCTTCATCCCAGTGAATCTCCCTACTTTTCATCACAACCGCACCTTCTGTGCCCATCTGGGCCAGAAACCCTCCTCTCAAGATGAACTGGAAGAGCGCTACCTGTTGGACTCTATCGCCTGGCCTGGGCCTCCTCCTCGCTCTACACCAATTGCCCTGCGCCAGACGAGTGACCCTGTGCACAGCCTGTTCGCCATCCTTCCTGCTAAGGGAGACAGGGAGTGGCATGTGGGCGAGCAGCTGGAGGCCCTCGTCCAAATGCATGACTTCCAGGGTCGTCCCAAGCGCTACGGTGGGGATTTCCTTTTGGCCAGACTGCACTCTCCGGAGCTTGGCGCAGGTGTAGCAGGTACGGTGCTGGACCACAGGAATGGATTTTATTCTGCTCTGTTCCCACTCCTCTGGGTGGGGTCCGCACGGGTTGAGATTACACTGGTGCACTCCAGCGAGGCCGTGGCTGTGCTGCGACGGCTGAGGGAGGAACGGCCCGATCGAGTCTTTTTTAAGAGCCTGTTCCGCTTGGGCTTCTTGTCTGAAACTACTGTGTGCAACATGTGCCTGCCTCCTGACCCACAGCCTCTGTGCAACTACACAGACCTTTACACAGGGGAGCCCTGGTACTGCTACAAGCCTAAGATACTCAGCTGTGACACCAGAATCAACCACGCCAAAGGAGGCTATCTGAAACACCTCATCACCAACAAAGAAGCATTGCTCTTCCAGAGGTTTGTACTATTATAAGATGAGAGAAATATGTTGTAATTTGACGTACAGTATTTGTGTTGTATTAAATGCTAAGTCAGGTATTATTCTCTAGACCAAAACCAACAATAAATTAATTTGACTAACAAGTATTGCCTGTTTAGCCAAAGCCTGATATAGATTATGCCTCTGTGCCACAGACCTCCAGTGTTGTCCAAAAACAAAAATGAGCCACAGTGTAGCACTGGGTAACATTTTCCTTTATTACAATGAATATGTAATTTATTTTGAGTCGTTCTGACATACACTGGCCTGCCACTGTAAATACTCCCTATCGTACTCATTCTGCAGCTGAAAATAGTCCCCAGCAAATGCACTGTTTTCTCCTGTTTAAGTAACATTTGATAACTACAGTGCCCTAACAAAAATAAGAGTACAGCCATGCTTGCTGCTCTGGAAGGCTCTACTCAGGCACAGTGTTTTGAGCTAAATGCAAACATCAGCATGCTAATTTGCTTTCAGTTACAACATAAACATGCTGATGTTTCACAGGTTATGTTTACCATGGTCAGCATCTTAGTCTAGCATGTTAGCATGCTGACATTTGCTAATTACACAAAACCCAAAGAGCAGCTGTGGCTGATGGGAATGTCATTACTAGATGAAATTCCAGGGGACCACCAAAGTCATAACAGTTCATCCTGAGGGGGGCATGAATGCTTGTACCAAATTTCAAGGCAATCCATCCAGTAGTTGTTGAGACATTTCACTCAAAACCACAAATGTGAACCCAGTGGTGGCGCTAGAGGAGAAGTCGGAGAGTCAGTAGGATTCATCCTCTGGGGATAGTGAATGTTTGAACAAACTTTCATGGCAATCCATCCAATCATTGTCGAGATATTGCAGTCTGGACCAATGTGGTGGATATGTTGACAGTAACAAAAATATAGAATATCACCAGACTTAACCTTTAACATTCTAACACTGATGTTTCTTTTATTTTAGTGGTGTAAACATCAAAGTTTCCATTCACGCTTCAGGACCCGACGGAATCAACGTGCTGCCTCCCAGGAAAGGTACAGTATGCCTGCAGAGTAGCATTTGTAGTTCATGGCACAGTGTGTGCATGCTTTGATTTATTCCATTCAATTAATTTTGTCTGCAACATTTCTTGCTTTGTATCAGATAAAGTAGAGGTAGAAAGCAGCAGTATAAAGCCAGAACCTATTAAACTAGCACCATCTGGATATTACTACGAGGACTCATGGAGGCCATTAGGTGGCGTTACAATGCGCCAGTTCAATGAATCATCTGCCATCACTCAGTGTTTGAAGAATAAGGTGATCAACATGTACGGAGACTCTACCGTCAGGCAGTGGTTTGAGTACCTCATTGCTTTAGTACCAGGTGAGGGTTCTTCTTGTCTCATCTTTTATTTTCACTCTCTGCATTTTGCCTTGTGTGTCTTTCCTGCTGTAACTTCCATTTATTCCACCTTCCCCAGAATTAAAGGAGTTCAACCTGCACAGTCCTAAAAACGTCGGGCCTTTCATGGCGGTGGACAGCACCCATAATATTCTCTTGAAGTACCGCTGCCATGGCCCGCCCATCCGCTTCTCCACTGTCATGTCCAGTGAGTTGCGGTACATTTCAAACGAGCTGGACGGCCTCTCTGGGGGTCCCAACAACGTCGTGGTCCTCAGCATTTGGGCCCATTTCAGCACCTTTCCTGTGGAGGTGTACATACGGCGGCTCCGTCACATTAGACGGGCGCTGGTGCGACTTCTGGACCGAGCGCCGGGAACGATCGTTGTGATCCGCTCAGGCAACCTCCAAGCCCTGGACCAAGAGGTGAGCCTGTACAACAGCGACTGGTACTCCCTGCAGCTCGATAAGGTGCTCAGGGCCATGTTCAAGGGACTGAACGTTCTGCTGGTGGACGCCTGGCAAATGAGTTTAGCACACCACCTTCCTCACGCCCTCCATCCACCTCCAGTCATCGTCAGGAACATGATAGACATGCTTTTGTCTTACATTTGCCCAGAGAAGAAAAAGAGCCAACAGAACTAGAAGAACAGTGACGACATAGGATCTTGTTGTTGAAGGAAACTGAGGAGTTTGTGTGAATCCATCAATCAGTTCTTCAATTCCCAACAGTTAGCATCTGTGTTTTCCAAAGCTACATACCCTTTAAATACTGTCTTTACTGAGAGATTTGACTAATCTCTGGTACTAATCTGTTTACTTGCCTGCTAAATTTAATTTTGAACCTCACAAAACAAATGTTAGCCTGAAAATGCCAAAGACTTTGGCACAGTGATTGTTACTGTCCATTTGTTTTTGTTACCAAAGTGTTTTGTGTGTGTGTGTGTGTGTGTGTGTGTGTGTGTGTATATTAAGTACTTTTACTTAAGTTTCCCATATTTGGTGTTGGTATTCGCAGTTTGAACTTTGTATGTATGTATGAATGTATGTATGTATATATGTATCTTTGTTTGTTAGTTTTGCCAAAGCAGAAGACTCCCTGAGTTCTCATCGTTTCCTCAGGCAGTTCAGTGTTAATAATGTGTTCTTTTGCTCTGAGGTGTGTTACAACACCCTGACAACACTCTGTTTTTTTATGTCTGTTTTGCAAACTACAAACCACTATTGTTGTTAAATCCCATCTGTGTGCCCAATTTGGTTTATAGTTTTAAATGTTTTAGGTGTTTACAGTACACATTATGAACATCACTGTAAGTCATTATAACAGACAAAAGGTTAAATTGTAAAAACGGTACAATTTGCTTCTCCTTCACCCATGAATGCAAGGTGCATGGTAGCTTGGGAGCAATTTGGAGTTCAGTGTCTTTCCCAAGGACACTTTGACATGTGGACAGGTGTCTAAAAAAGACAAAACCCAAAACTATAGATTTGACTACATTTTGGCAACCATAATTTAACTTCTTCAGACATTACCTTAAACATCTGGCTGTACTAGTTTTTCTTTGGGTCCCTCCACGTTGTTTCAATTGACTTTTACCTTTTTGCCTTTCAGACTGTCCAACTGTCAAGTTTCACACAGCTTTGGTAAATGTACACACATCACATCAAATGCTGGCTGGCAGTGGTGTGTGATGATTTGAGGCGTGACCTTTGCATACATTTCTAATATCAGCTCTTGTATAAATAGCTACCTTTTTAATAATTGTCTTTCTATGTTTAATTTTAATTCGAGATGTTTCATATGGACATTTGAGGATTAATTTAACACGATCAAATACTGCATGTTGTCACATGTTCATCATAGGAAGATGGTGAAGATTGGAGAAGAGATTGAGGGTTGGCGTTATCAAGTCTGTATGATACAAAGAGAAAATGTGCCTATTAAGAAACTTTGTCATAACTTACAAGAGCAGAGTTGCCATCATGTTTGCCAGTATTTGCTATTATCATGTGTGCTTTTCTAACTGTTAAAAGGAGCAGTTCATGACTGATTCTTACTCAAACGAGGTCAGATCAAGCAGTAAAAGGAGGTTTGAGATGGAGCTCGGTGATCTAAATATATATATAATGTTTATATCACTATATGTGGCTATGATAATTGTCAGGATTCAATCAGCATCATAAGCTGGTGATGTCTTTTATCATGTATTTTCCTGATCTCAAAGCCTATGGTAAAGTTCAATAAACTAAACTGTAACAATGGCAGCATTAAGAAATAAGAAAAAGTGTGACTTGATATTTATTTTGAGTTCCAAGAGTTAAGGAGCAAGAAGAGGAAAACTTTGATGAATGCTGCTGGAATGTAGAAAATTGAGGCATAATTAACAGGAAAGCTGGACACTGGTTGAATTAGTTGTTATAGCTGCTTCCTGGTTCTGTTCTGTCAGACCATGTGTAGCAAAAAGAGACTGAATCATACAGTACTTTCAGGCCCTACCAAACACATTTTAAACGCACAACTCCAGGGTCCATCAGCAGGGAGCAGTACATCCCAAGCAAACAGCAGGTAACGCATGATGAGACAACACTGCAGGGCCTTATGAAATGATCAAATGAAATTGTGCCCCTGAGCAGTAACTGCTGGAGTATTTATGCAGCTGTCAAGATGCAAAATTAAGTCAGAGGAATCCCTGAAAAAAAAAGTGGCATGGTGGTGCAGTGGTTAGCACTGTCGCCTCACAGCAAGAGGGTTCTGGGTTCGCACCCTTCTGGGGCCCTTCTGTGTGGAGTTTGCATGTTCTCCCCGTGTCCGCGTGGGTTCTCTCCGGGCACTCCGGCTTCCTCCCACCATCCAAAGACATGCAAGTTAGGTTAATTGGTGATTCTAAATTGTCCGTAGGTGTGACTGAGTGTGAATGTTTGTCTGTCTCTATGTGTCAGCCCTGTGATTGACTGGCGACCAGTCCTGGGTGTACCCCGCCTCTCGCCCAATGTCAGCTGGGATTGGCTCCAGCCCCCTGCGAGAAAAAATGGATGGATGGATGAATCCCTGAAAATGACAAAAATCACTCATATTTTGTTAAGAATTTTATTTTAAAAGTTTCATGTTCCCTTTGAAAACTTCAAGCATATCTCTCAGTACTAAAGCTTGCAGAGCATCATGCTCTCTAGGAGTAAAACATACAGTTCATCAGTAACTTTGGCAAAAATACAACAGGCAGAGCTCTGTACAGAACTAAAAGGGAAAACACACCCATTGTATACAAAAACGTCCCGATGGTGACACTAAATCCCCAACAATCCCTCCTCTCAACACATTCAGGAAAACACTAGCGCCTTCCATCCAGAGTAACTGGTTCTCAAAGGGAAGCAGAGACAGAGAAACTGAAATGCCGGCTGATTCTGGAGTGTTTTCAGTCCTATGTGCAGACTAAAACATGCGCGCTTGACTGACAGGAGTGTAAAATGTGAGGAAGCAGCTACACCAAACAAATACCGAGGATTTAACTCATAATGTGGAGCAGCGATGTCCTGAGGTCACACAGAAAGAGGCACTGAGAGTTTGTTAAATTTGTATCTTTTAAGTTTCAAAATGAATCCTCTGTTCATTTGTGTCAAGACAAGAGGAAGCTTTGTGCGTTACTGTGAGCCACTGCTTTGTTTTATGGACCAGCTCTGATTCATCTCTCAAAGAACGAATTTTAAACTCACTACGAGCGTTGAATACTACAACATCTTAGCTGGAAAATGTAGTGAAAGGAGTGTAGTTTTAATTGTTAAGTTATAGAGGTTATAGAGGTGCTTATGATATCTGATATGCTGCTGTTCGGCTATAAAATATTTTACTCAGACCTTCAATCAGGTACAGAGAATTGATAAAACTGATAAAAAGTACAGCACTGAAAGACGAAAAAAACTTGTACTTGACATTTCAACACTTAAGGGGTCATAGAGAATCATATCATCATAGTATGTGTGTGGCATCTAAATTATGATGACCACTGTTCATCTGAAAGGGCGGCAGAGATTTACTAACATTTATACAGGGAAGAAAGATACGAACAAAAAAAGTTAAAAAAGGCGAGAATCATTGGCAACGTTTCTGGACAGAGGCAATGCAGAAATCACGCCAGGGCAGCATTCTGAGTTTAGAGAGAAAGACAGATGGTCAGGATCACACGTCCTGGACGTTCATGGCCTCCTGTGGCCAGCTGTATGTGTCCAGAGTGAAGGAGTCGTAATCAGGACTGTAGATGTGAGACAGGACAAACGCCTCCTTGTCTTTAGGCTCCGGGTACAGCGAAGCGATGTTGTGTTTGTATGCATAGTTGACGATCTGGCAGAGAAGGAATCAGAAGGAAAAGTGGTGAAGAATACATATTTGGGAATGATTAGAGGTGAGCGACAACAGTCAGCTGACAGATCAACACAATACAGGGTTCACACAGTTTGATACACTCGTATTTTTAAAGGCCCTGAAAACTTATTTTCTCACTCAGCTTCTTATTATAAGTCATGAGATCAAGATCACAAGACTTTCTGCCAAAGTCAAAACAGTTTATTTTTTCTCTCTCTCTCTCAATCAGCTTTAAAATCTTAAAGCAGACTGTTATCCACATAAAAGTAAATAAAAATGCATTAATGAGAAAGTTTTAATGTACAAAAAAAGAATATCCTCAAATGTCTAAACTTCTAACCCACAAAAACATAATAAAAACACCTTCAGCAAAACTTAATTCTAGCTGGAGACATTATTTTTAAGAAGATCAGCAGGTTCACATTTTCAGGCAGCTGTTGAGACCTCAAACACAAACAAGTTCACTTTAAGAGACATAATTAATAAGATTTAGTTGATCCAGTTTTTAGCTCCATATGCAAATTATTACAAATGATCATGCCACAATATACTCCCATAATATTTGAAACATATGACTGAGGTTACATACTTCATTTTGAGGACAGATCACCCACCTTCACTGCGATCTTGAAGGACACCTCTCTTATGGTGTTGAGGGGAGGATAAAGTCTTCCCTCAGCCAGGTGCTCCTCTGTTACCATGTCAGCTATCGCCTGAGAGAGAAAGACCGAATAAATAAAGTTGATTTGAAGGAAAATGTAGTACAGACTGAGAAAGAGAGGAAAAGAAGCACTGAGGCCCAAAAAAAGTATTTTCTTTCAGAAATCACGTCCTCAATACCTCTGCTGTGGTGAGGAAGATATCGTCAGATATGTGGCGCACTCCACAGGCAATGATGCCCAAAGCAACTCCAGGGAAGACGTAGGCGTTGTTTCCCTGGCCGGGGTAGAAGGTGCATCCATCACCCAGCGTCACCTTGTCAAACGGACTTCCACTAGCAAAGATGCCCCGGCCCTGACAACAGAGAGGAAGAGGAGGATGGAGAGAAAACACATAATAGAAACTGTGAGTTACTTCTGTAAAGATAACAGAAAGGACTGTTTCTTTTTTGTTTGATTAACTGTGGAGGTTTTTTTTACCACTAGGGTGCTGTGGAGCAACATTTCTGTGCCTGCAGAGGACAGTAATGCAAAAGGTGTAGTGGGGTGTACTGTAGAGGCACTGTAGGTCAGATTTACATGATTATTCTGCATTCTGTCAAGAAAAGTCTGTCTAATGAATTTACTGGACAGTGACTACAGCTGATCATGAAACCATGTGTCCATGCTGAGTTTAGTTTTTACATGTTGTTTTAACGTTATGCTAAAAAGGCAAGTGCAGTTTCTACATATAATGTTTTTGGGAAATTCTTACTGAGCCTCGAAATGGCTTGTCAGTTGTTGACTAGACCTTGGTGTCAAATTTCCTGATGATCTGCTGACGTGTGTAAACCCAAAACTTTTATGTTCTATTCTAAATACCTATAACATGCATGTACCAAAGTACAGTGAGGCTGATAATTACCTCCGTGAGCTTGTAGCACTGCTCTGCTGTGCACTCCGCCTTGCTGGTAGGATTACTCAGGGCAAAGATAATTGGCCTCTCATTGAAGGACGCCATGTCTTTGATAATCTTCTCAGTAAATGCTCCTGCAATAGCAGCCACTCCTTCATATTCAGGAAACAGAGCAGAGAGAGAATACATCAGAGGTTTCCAACAGTGGTGCTATTTGTAGGATTCAGACCACATGGGTCAAGCAACAAATTACAAATTACAACAAATTACTACAAGCAACTATGGATCCGTTTGTACTTGGAATTATTTTCTAATAATTTCTTCTTTAATCTTAAACCACAGAAGACATTAACTTGAATCAGTGCTGTCATGTTATCATAATGGTGCAACAGTTTGGATTAAAAGTCTGAAAATATCTTCCAGCTCATCATACATGCGGTGTATAAATTTAGACCCATGAATACTAACATTCACATCTAAAATGTTTGGGGCATCAGATTAAGTCAACAGAATGAATTAGTTGATTTGTAGCAAATTAATTATCAACTTGTTACTGTTCTGAGCAAAGCTGGAGGGAAAAAAAAATTCACCTTTCATATGTTTCTCTGTTTTTCCACAAGTGATCAGGAATTACTGAGCCACAGATGGATGAAACAAACAATGTGGGTTATAAAGGGGTTGTTTTGAGGGATATCTCAGGAAATTTGAATGCACACTTGTCTCCTGTACGTGCTTTGCTGCATTGACCTTTCAGGTAGACTCACCTATGATTGCGGTGGGTTTGATGGTGTGCACCACCTCCTCCAGGGTCTTCAGGTGCGGGTGCTCGTGAGCAAACTCCTCCTTCTCGTGGTTAAGATGGCCTCTTCCCTGAATGTGTGTAAAATGTCTTTTTTTTTTTTTAACTCCACATGGTGATGTTTGGTGATTTTACATACATGGGGATATGTGGGAAGACTGAGCGAGTGACAGACGCACGCATTACCTTCACAATGAGACCTTTTGAGTCCACCATCCAGATTCTCTTGGCAGCTTCTTCTTTAGTTACTCCCTCTTTGGCCATGGCCATTATAATCAGGTGAGCAATACCCAGAGCAGCCTGGGAAAAAAAAAGAAGATTATTCTCCATCTGCATCACAGTCTCCTTCCTCTCAGTTCTTAATCTCTTGTTTTAGGGATTAAAGAAGTTATTTTTATTTCAAACAGAATAAAATCCTAGCGAGCAAGTCTCACCTCGCCTGCCCCCTGGAAAACAAAGGTGTGGTCTAAGAGTTTGTTCTTGGTGATCTTCAGAGCGGCTAAGATCCCGGCAACAGCTACTGAGGCCGTGCCTGAAAGAAAAAGTAAACATAATGTGATAATTCACCGACATTAGCAGGTTTCAAATGATAGCACTGTAATTTAGATATGTGGTTTAAAATTGTTAGGCTTGTGATCTTTTAAAAAGGTAAAGAAATGTGTCGCCGCGCTTCACTGGTTGCATGTGTCTACCAGTTGTGACCACAGACTGTATATGGTTGTGACCAGTTCAACCAAAGACTACACTTTTTCCCCTTGTTTTATTTGAATACATTTTAGAGACCTGAAGATATAAAACTACTCAGAAAAAAGCAAAGATTCGAAGGTAGTCTGAAAAAAGCAAAAAAACTTCTGCTTCCATATTCTGTTAATCATCTCTGGAGCCCTCGAATGTATCTTGAGACCCCTTGTGAGGGTCTTGACCCCCAGATTGGGAACCACTGATTTAGATCACATCTGAAAAATCAGACACAGACTGAATGACATGTGTACAAACAGACCACACAGGTCATGTAAGAAGGTAAATGAATCATTTAGAAATATAAACATGCAAATTTTGTCATTTGTCGAGTCTGTCTGCAGGTTTTTTGAAATCTATAACAAGGGAATCTCTGTGGTGAACTGAAATCTTGGAAAGTGAGTGAACTGCTGAGTTTTTTTTCACTACATTGTGCTCAAAACGTGCAACAAACATGGACAAAGACAGGAATGAGGTGACCTTGCTGATGTCCTCCAGTTCTGGGTTGACTGAACTTCTCTGCAGCCTGAAAAGTTACAAGCTCCTTTTTTAAATTTCATAACAGAATTAACTGTGTCAGTATTTATGATCAGACACAGGTCGGTGCTAATGATGATGTTATTCCAAGTTTAAGGCTCACTTGTACCTTAATGAGAGTCATTTATGGCTTTTTTAGAAATCTTAATCTTTTGTTTGCTGTATTTTTTTCTCGTCCTTCTGAGAATGTGGCATTTCTAGACTGGGGGTACGCAAGGGGCGATCATGTGGAATGTTTAAATGGTAATAGTAATGGTAGTCTTGTTTTTTTCTATTCAAACCAAAAAAAAGAGGCATAGATATAGTGTGTAAGAAGCTACAGTTATGACACCGGCTGCCCGAGGGAGGTCAGGAGTAATTTGGTTGAATACATTAGAGTCCTGTGAGAGTTTAAGTACCTTGGATGTCGTCGTTGAAGGTACAGTATCGGTTCCTGTATTTGTTGAGGATGCGGAAGGCGTTGCTGTTGGCGAAATCCTCAAACTGTATCAGACAGTTCATCCCGTACCTGCGGGACCAGTCAGACGTCAGCATCACAGTTACTCACACACTCGTTGGTCATTTATTTGTGTTTCTACTCACTTGTCTGTCACCGCCTGCATGAACTCGTCGATCAGCTCGTCGTACTCCTTCCCTCTAATTCTTTTGTGCTTCACTCCGATGTACAGGGGGTCATCGAGCAGCGCCTGGACCAAAAATCATTCAGTCAATCAGTCAATTGATAAGAGACAACATGCCTTTCCGTTTTGTTTTTGGAACCGATCATCTGTCAATCTATCAAGTAACGACTGATGAGAGGCGGACAATGAAGTGCTGCACCAGCTCATGAAACCTTTATCTCTGTGATCACACACACCTGGTTGTCGGTGCCGACATCCAGCAGCACGGGGAGACACTGCTGCGGCCGAACACCACCACAGGCTGTGTAGAGCGCCAGCTTCCCAACAGGAATGCCCATTCCATAACTTCCCAGGTCACCCAGGCCGAGGATACGCTCCCCATCCGTCACCACAATGGCCTACACAGAGACACATATTAGCAACATGTATGATGCATTCATTTCTCAGGCATAAGTAGCTGTGTGTGTGTGTGTGGGTGTGTGTGTGTGGGTGTGTGTGTGGGGGGTGGGGGGTACCTTTATGTCTTCTTCAGGCCAGGAGTTGAGCAGGGTGGCGATGTGGCCTCTATCATGGATGGTGATGAAGAGTCCTCTGTAAACAAGCAGGTTTTAGTTATAAGGCAGCAGTACTGGTGGTGATTTGATGATGTAAGATTTTAGATCAGCTTCCTGCATGTATGTTACATTCCCCCCATAGCTGAGTGTGTAACTGATGAAATGTGTTAAAATGCGCCGTGTTGCTCCTCAGGCTCTGTGGGCCTCAACCCTCCTCCTCCTCCTCCTCCTCCTCCTCCTCCTTCACGCTATTGGCTGCTGAATCTGGGGACCTGCAGCCAATCACGGGCCATCTGGGGATATATAAAGGCTGAGGAGCTGCTCTTCTCTGCCTCTTGTGCTGCCTGCTTACACCCAGAGTGTTTGTGTATTGTGAGCTCTGTTGTCAAGACTGAGACACTAATGTTAATTAAACAAATAATAAAATATTATTATTATTTTACAGTAATTCAGTCTGTTATTCAATCTGTCTTGGCATGACAATCACAATGCAATTCAGATTAAGACAAATCGGCACTCAGCAAGTTTAATTGGCTGAAGTGAAATTAATGGAAAGCAAACTCAGGGACTTCAGGTATACATGATTTGTTGTTCCTGGGTCAAAACCTGAAAAATGCTCCTTCACAGAGAACGTAAGAGTTAAACTAAATGTAAGAATGAACTAACACCTGAGCAAACAGTGTTGGTGTAAACTAAACTGCACTGATGTGATTAATCTCACCGTGGTCTCCTGAAGGCGAGTCCATACTGCTGACAGGCCAGGCCGACAGTGGGAGTGTACACGATGGGCATGAACTCCTCGATGTCAGACGTCAGCAAGCGGTAGAACAACTTCTCGTTCCTGTCCTGCAGCGTCATCAGCAGGATGTACCTGAGAGGGCGACAGAAAGCCATCAAAACCTGACATCACGATTTCTGTTTTAGAAAGCTGCGAGATCTCCTCTGACGGCGTTAAAAATATTTCTGCATGATTACCATCTATCTAGAGGGCCATGTGCATCAAAAAACAAAATGAACGCAAGCTGCGTGTCATGGCAGATGACATTTTTAGCCGTGCTAGTAGCGTGGCTCTAGGGATGGCGATGTCGGCCGTTCCACCACTTTGGTCGAGACTTGACTAACTATTGCACATTCATGGTTCCCAGATGATGAATTGTAACAACTTTAATCCCCTTAACTTTTCATCTAGCGCCACCATCAGGTCAGAATTAAACTGCATCTCAGTTGTACTTGTAAATGTCAGCATGCTTACACGCTAAACTAAGATGGTAAACATTATACCTGCTAAACATCAGGATGTTAACATTGTGGGCATGTTAGCATGCTTATGTTAGCATTTAGCTCACAGCACTGCTGTGCCTAAGTGCAGCTTCAGAGAGCTGAGACTTTACAGTGTGACATGTTGAAGTGCATATACAAGGCCTTTACAAGCCTTTTTTAAAGATTATTTTTTAACATTTTACTTTCATTAGACAGCTTACAGTGTAAATATAGACACAAAATATAGTGAGAGAGAGGTCACACGTCCCACACCAGAATCAAACCAGGGATGCTGCAGTTATACACTGTATGTGTCTTAACTACTAGGCGAACTGGATGCCCCTTTAAAAACCTTCGATGTGACACTAAATAAACTTTTAATCATACGATGAATGACAAAAACAACAGCTGATGGTGCATCGGCAACAGATGTGATGCTAAAGAGGATTTGACCAAACAAGTGGGACAGCCCCGATAAAGAGCATTTTCAGTGTGTTGAGCTCCTTTAACATCTGCATTGTGACAATCTTGAACAGCACTTCAACATGCTTTATCATGAACGCCTTGCGTCTGTTCTCTCACTTGTCCAGAGGATTGGTGCGTGTTTCATAGCTCTTCATGACACGCAGCACTTGCACATCCTGGGACAGGAAGCAGGGGGGCAGCAGGCCGTGGATGCCCAGCTGTAAGCGCTCCTCCAGGGTGAATGCCATTCCCTGCAGGGAGGGACAGGAGCGGTTATACAATACTACGATCCCTGAAAGAGTTTGCGCAGGGTAAAGCCCACAAACTAAATTAAAAAAACGACTATCCAGACCACAGTGACTCATGTGTTAGTCATCACAGTATGAGGTTAGTTATGACTCGCGCCCACACCCAAATACAGTGGTCTTTTAGATCTTTTCTCCAAATTTTGAATTAGTTTCCATTTTTGTAGGGAAACACTGGTACAGTAAAACAAAAGAAGGCAACATTGCAAAGTCCCACAACTGTTTTGGTAACTTAGAGGAGTGAACAACACGAGGATAAGCTTTTATTCTGGTAAGCAGCCATGTACCCCTCTGTCTTCTGGTAATGGTTAGTGCTGCTACTCCTCTGTCTCGACGTTGGCAGGCTTCCCAAAGAGTGATCTGAGGGGAGTGTGAGGTTCAATCTATTTATTCTGTCCAATAGTGTGGGAGGCTGAACTCACTCCCCTGTCAGCTTGACTTCTCTTTCCTCGTCTCTGCTCCATCGCTCTCTCCGTTTCCTCTTGATTGTTGCACGGCAGAGGAAACGCTGACCTACATGGGGAATAAATTGGCTTTCTAGGGTCAGTTTGATCTACTGTGGGTCTGTGAATTTCTGAACACACCTGTGCCGTAGTAAATTATTCATGCTGGAGTCGAGTGTGAAATGTGATAGTGGATTGGATATTAGGTCGCTAATAGTACCCTCAGCTTACAATCATTACATCTCATTGAAGAGTATTTTGATGATAGAGGCGGAACAACACTGTACTGTATAGCTTTGAGTTGCATACTAAATAGCTGCACAACAAAAGCTCTGCCTGCCAGAGGTCATTAAAAAGGAGATACTTTGATACACCCATGCTGTAAATACCAAACCAGATTAACACTAGACAAGGAGAGAGAAAACTTTTCAAAAACTAAATCTAACGCCGCAAATGTGGATGGAAAACCTTTTACACGCCAGTGCTGATAACAAATGCATCTGCGTAACTGTGAACGTGGCCAAAGAGAAAGTCACAGATTAACAGAGTTAAGCTAAACCTAATAGAGTGAGCAGGCAAAGGGGCGTTAAAGTAAACCCATTAAGGTGACGCTCCTAACCAGCAGCTGTAATTAAGCTAGCCGACATGCCATCTGTCAACACACAAGGACACAAAGAGAGTGAAATGATATAACAACAACATAGTATATATTATATATATATATATATATATATATATATATATATATATATATATATATATATATATATACCCGCGGAGAGCCGATTTTGAGGCGACTTGCTGCATAAAGTTGTGCATTTTCACGAGTAATGCTTTAAGACACATTTCATATTTATGTAATAACAAGAATGTTGAGTGTTATATTTGTTCAACAATGCATTAATTAGCCTACTTATGGTAATGACATAATTAGCATTACTCTGTTGAAGTGCCTCTTGTTTTTACTTAGTGGTTGTGCATCATTTCTTATAGAGAGCATCATATGTGTGTTTTGTTGCAGTGTGTCCACAGTACATTAGGCCTGTTGCAGTCCAGTGTTCATGTACATGTGGTGGTCAAAACTACAGACTCTTGTTTGGGTAACACCCATAACATTACCCACATAACCCACCAACAGTGTTATACTCGAGCCAGCTACCTTAAGAATAGAAGGAAAATGTAGCAGGCCTACAGAGATGCTAATATATAGATAAGCTGTGATGACACGTCACACATCATCTGTGAACTAGGTAATTTATAATATACATGTGAGGACAAGATGCCCAATCATTCATTTACTAGGAGTGACAAAACAACAGAAACAATTCTGATAACTGATTAATCATTATCAAAGTATTTTTTAAGCTAAAATACAAACCATCCACTGGTTGTTGCTTCTCGAGTGTAAATATTTTCTGGTTTTCTTGGTCTTTTATGACAATAAACTGAATATCTTGGGGTTTGGGGCTGTTGGTCAGGCAAAACGAGACATTTAAAGATGTCACCTTGGGCACTTGTGGTGGGCATTTTTCTCTATTTGCTGACCTCTTATAGACCAAAAGAAAACTGATTATTTGATTAATTCCAAAAAAATAATTGGTGGATTAATCAATGATTAAAATGAGTGTTTGTTGCAGTCAAGCAATGAAAATCTAAATATATTCTGCTGTGCTATGTTGATATGAATACAGCCGAGCATATAATGTCCTCACATGTCCAGTACAGGTGAGCTCACACCCTCACCTTCACCTGAGGACGAGCTTTAGTGGTCAAAACGTTGGAATGTCCGTAGAATAAAAACAAAATTTGAAAAGTGACTTGTTACATGTAAAAATGATGGATGTTGCAAAAGGTACCAGACACATCAGTGAGCTCACCTTGTTGAGGTGTGGGTTTCTGGTGATGTCGTACCCACGCTTCTTGGTGCTGACGCTGCCCTTGCGGCTCGTCCCGGAGTGGCAGACCCGCACAGCCTGCAGAGAGGCCGGCAGAGAGGCCGGCATGCCCCCAGCAGGGTGACCCGGGGAACCGGCGAAGACCCTCATCCCGCCCGCTGCCACTGTGCGCCTGCACAGAGACAGTGCGGCTCTTCCTGGGAGGGAGTTCATGCTGCCTGCAGACAACCAGGGAGCAAAACGCAACACACAGCGAGTCTCAGTCAAATCCTGTTGGTGGCACAAGTCACCTTAGAGTACAAAAAAGGACGCACGACCTAGAAACGCCAGACACAACACAAGTTCAGCGAGTCTGTCCTCCTGTAAACAGCCCGAGCCAGCTTAACACAGGCCGAGTCATTTAGTCACAGTGATAAACAGCAGCAGCCATTAATGTTAGTGCGAAAGACAAATAAACTGATGCAGTGATTCAGATAAATGATTCAGTGGTGGAGACTGAACCCGGAGCCGATGTGTTCGGTGTGTTCATGTGAACATCCTGCCGTGTGCGGCTGCGTCAGCTCAGCTAGCTTCTGTCAGCTGTCAGCTGCTTTTATGATAATTAGTCATTTCTTTACGGAACAATCTGCGCAGCTGCTAATGCTAGCTAGCGGGTGGCTAATGTTCAGTTAGCCTTACCTGAAAACGACGTGAAGCTGCTGTGTCTCTGTCTTTAATCTGCACGAGAGGCACCTCTTTGCCCCGGTGCTCGTATTAACGATTGCCGTTATCAGTGGATGTTGGAGAGGAGCGACAGCTAACAGCTGATCCAGGATACTTTGACATCGGCAGGTTCGCTTCCCCCCGTCGGGGTCACCGGAGCCACCAATCAGGCAGCAGCACGGCTCCACCTCCTCCTCCTCCTCTCGTTCAGTAAACAGTCTCCGTCTTTCTTCAACTTCAGCATCTGCACCCAAAGTTTCATGGCTCCATTTCGTTTCATAAAAGCCACAGCTGAGAAAAAAAAAAAAAAAAGCAGACATTTTTCAACTCTTAGTCATGCGCCGACATGAACGCCACTGTGCTCACTGCAGACCATGTTAATACCCTGTGGTTCCCCCTGCTGGACATACCGGCGTCAGAGAAGATTCTCCACTCGGTCAGACTGCAGTGAATCTCACCTGTTGCGGCGCAGTCATGTCTGGTTTAACCCGTTTTGTAGCCCCTGGGGCAAAAAGCTGCAGTTTGCCCGCCTGTTGCCGCCAAGTTCATATCAAGTGCAGTGCACACAGCACACTATGGCAGCAGGAATATTACTATATACTGAATGGTCTCACAGTTTAACACAATACAGTTCAGCAGCACCACAAACTACAGCCTCCAAAATGACCATAAAAGTTAAATCAACACATCTCTAAAATAATTAGAACAAAAACTGAACATAATGACCTTCATAAAGTTCCCACATCATGTACGTACACTTCTATATAAAGGCAGAAACACACAATCCAAAAAAATTCAAATAATATCCCAAATATAAATACACCACATATTTACCAAACATACAAAACATGCTCAATGGCATTATTGTAATAAACTGTTAGCATAACCGATCTACATCTAAACATAAGCCAAACATAAATCTTCATATATAAGTTTTGGATTTCATGTCCTCAGCTTGTAATACTTCTCCCTATATAGTTTCAGTTGGGTTAATTTATTCTTTTGGGCCCAGGTTTTCTCTATGTTCATTAGATTATGGTAATTTGATGAAACCCAGTTTTATTCAGGATCATGCACCATGTGAGCAAAATATATAAACTAAAATAATTAGTTTTATAAACTACATTTTGACACAAGGCTCCTCTATGTGACAGCGCCACGAGATTACCGTACGTAGTAATTTAGGACTCAGTTGGTATCTTACTTTAGTGATGCAAATTTCCAAATAAATGTGCAAGTAATTTAATTTTTAGTTTAAGGGATCACTTCTGTCGTGTTGGGACCGTCAGATCTTATAAATAATGTCTAAGTTCATAAATGACCCACTTCACACCAGCTGTATCTAAAAAGGTTTATTTAAAAACACACACGTTTCATCACGATACATCTCTATTCATGTTTGTAACAAAAGCAAACATTAATGAAAATCACAATTATATGTTGGTGTTGTTCATCCAATAGGTACAATAAGAGATTACAAACTGCTCACTAACTCTGTCCGCCTTCCTGCAAATGTCCATGTAGCGAACTTTCCATTGCTATTACTGTCTAATATCGTTACTATGGATAAAGATTTTAAAAAAGACACTATAAATAGTATAAGAAATTATGCAAAAATAAAAAAATATTTTAAAAAAACAAACATGTTCACAATGATAAACCTAAATAACCCACAAAATCTCTCAATATCCAACAATCTGCTTGTTGAAACTGTTAAAATTTACACAAACACCAAATTATCCATCACCAGAAGGAAAACACACAAGAATTACACCATTGAATACAGCAGGACAAGAATCACACACATTAATCATCTCAGTAACATGAGACCAGGATCAATATGACTGCATATTATCTGCAATTTATAGCCTCAACTGAATAGCTTTTCTTCATACATAAAAATGATATTTTTGTTACAATTACATACATACATACATATAGAGTATATCAGTACAGTACATTTTCAGGACTCGCTATCAAATTTCACAACAACAATGTCTTTGTATGTTGGTAGAATATGTTAAAAAGGTACCCACTGTTTGTCTTCATTTTCACCGCTCTGGAAACATTCAGGAAAAAGGTCAAAAAAGACAAGTGCCTCAGATGACGACGCTGGTGCTGCTACGGGAGCTTCTATCCTAAGAGAGAAAAGTGACGGAGGTGGGGTTAAAAGAAAGATGGAGATATGATGATTCAGTAAACACAAGCAGAGGAAAAGACCAAAAAAAAAGGCAAAGAAGTACAACAAAGTGATGAAAGAAAGAAAGTAGTTAGACAAGACAAAGAGTCCACAGCCACGCTAGCAGCTCGGTGAGGCTGTACTACTACTACAGCACAACTGAGGCTGATGGGAATGCCGTTAGTTTTGCAGGTATTTGGTCATAAAGGAAAGTATTAGTGAAAAGTTAAGGGATCACCAAAGCGATTACAATTCCTCCTGATGGGAGACATGAATGTCTGGACCAAATTTCATGGCAATCCATCAAATAGTTGTCGAGACATTTCACTTAAAAACCACAAAAGTGACGGTGGCACTAAAAGAAAAGTCTGGGGAAAGTCATTACAATTCATAGTCTGTGAGCCGTGAATGTCTGTACATAAATGTACGGCAATCCATCCAATAGTTGTTGATATATTTCAGTCTGAAGCAAAGTGGTGGACCGACCCACACTGCCATCCCCAGATCCACGCTGCTAGCATGGCAAAAAAAGTGATGAAAGAAAGAGGTTAAAACTAAAAAAAAAAGAAAAAAAGAAAAGGAAAGTGATGAAACAAAGAGAATAATTCCCCATTGGTTCAGAGTGTATGTCAGGATTTGTGTGTGGATCTTACAGAAAGGCAGGTGTAGTTCCTCTTGCCGTTACTGTGTCCAGGCTGCTTCTCTATGGAGAAGTAACTGGGGGGCTTCTCTGGCCAATCCTTCTCTTTACCTCCTTTAGTTCTCCTGCTGTCCTCCTCATCCGAGCTCCAGGATCCTTTGCGACGCTGAGGAGGCGAGTAGCTCCTCTGCCTCCGAGCTGCTCTGCTGTGCAGTTCCTCTATCAGGTCGTCACGACTACGTGGTCTAGATCCACCTCCTCTCCTCCTGGCCGAGCTTCCTCTCTCGTTCCTCGAACCCCTGTGTGGCGCTCTTCCTTGCCTGTTCTCTTCGGAGTCGTCGCTGTAATCACGCAGGATCCCCCGTCTGGGAGGAGAGACGTCTCTGTGGCCACGACTGTTGCGGTGGTGACCTCCTCCAGAGCGGTTTGTACTCCCACTGGACTGGCTGGATATTCTGGGACCACCTTTGGCTCCATCTCCACCTCCAGGCCTCCTGCGGGAGGAAAAACTGGGCACACGCTGGATAATAGGAGGCAGGGTGATCACCCTCCTCTCCACCCCTCTCACCCCCATCTCATCCAGGGCTGACAACATACTCGGGGGCCCGGGTGTGTAGGGAACTGCTGGAGGCGGCGGCTGGTGCTGGGGTTGTAATGGGAGCATATTTTGGACACCATACTGAGCCATTTGAAGTGGCCCCACATCCAGCCCCCTCACCTGGTGCTCCAGGTAGTCCAACACCTGTCCGCTGCCATGAATGCTGCCATGCACACTGCCGTTCACATGGTGTGGAGGAGGAGGAGGAGGGGGCTGCTGCTGCAGGGCCATGGGTGACAGCTGCATGGGAGCCATGGCAAAGTTTTGTTTGGCAGGGTAGTCGGAGTACGAGCCTGGAACAAAAATGACAGTTCAGTTTACGACACAATTTGGAGGGACATGAATAATCTGGCCACTAGGGGGCTGACACATTTTCATCTTATAAAGTTGATATGTCAAACTTGTTAGCAAAAGGTTTCATATTTACACATCCAGCAGACACAGAGCAGCTTTATTATTCTTTTTATGTTGTGTTTGTGTCCAACTGATGAATGTAAGTCCAATATCCCCTCTCTTTTAGCTCCGTTTTTGCTCTCCACTCACTCCGGAGGAAAATATCTGGCTCTTTAGCTGCTAAATGCTCCACTACGTTCACCAGCTAGTCGCTAACTGTGTCTGTCTGCTGTTTTTTGTGTTTTTGGTGTTGGGCAGGTAGAGTACAGGTGGTTTTTTGAGCTTTCTTCATATAAAACAGCTGCCTGACAATATGAGAGCAGTGAGGGGGAACCAAAACTGTAGTTGCGTGAGTGAGAAAAACGAAACAATGAGCTGAAAGATGCTAAAACGCTCATTGAAAGCACAAAAAACAGTTTAATCAAAATGTGTTATTTGCTTGATATAAATATAAAATATAGCTGTAGTGTATGTGTAGTAGTGTTCACACAGGGTTTTTGTTTTATTTCATTGTGTCCTCCCACTTCTGAAACCAAAGCAAACATATGCCCTTGGGTCTGGGAAGGAATGATGCAACAAAGCATCCAACAAAGCAAACAAGATAAGTCTTATTGTAGCTTTTGTGTCACTCACCTGAATACAGTATGGGGACGCCCTGGGAGGAGGCATTGGAGCTAATGGGAGCGTAAATGGTTTGACCATTCATCCAAGGAGCCATGGCCTTCTGAGCGTCTCGCAGCATCCTGTGCTGCATCACAGCTGAAATCAGAGCAAAGAGGGGGTCAAAGGTCTGTGTGACTCGGCTCAGTGGTTGACTTAGCAGATTGTGATATACAAGCACCGAATCTGCAACCAAAACCATTTTGTCAATGATGAATGTTCATGCCTTGGTTGTAATGTAAAGAAGATCCTGCACAACCTTTCCTAGTTGCAGAAGTCACTAATAACGGGCCTTTTTCACAGCAGACATTTTGACTCAGTACAAAAAGCACAGGTATTACTAATAACTTAAATAATTAACGATGGCTCTGTTCTATTCAATTGTCCCAGTAAGCCATGACAGTGTGACAATACCAGGACCCTGAAATTGAAGCAGCCTAGTGGAATTCAGCCATCATTTATTTTATTATTTAAACCTGTGCTTCTTCTACCTACAATGTCAAAATGTCATCCATGAAAAAGGGCCTACTGTCTAAAACTGATTTTACAGCTGCTCAAACATGATCCAGGTGCTCTGCGTCAACAGATACCTCAAGCTGAGGCATTGCAAGAGACAAACTTGGATCGGTGCATCTCTAACGATTTGTGGAAAATAATTTTATCAAGTGCTGTAAAGTGTGATGTAGATTATGGTTTCATAGAGAGTATTGAAGCATCAGCTGTATGTAGAAAAACAAACAAACAGAAAACATCTCTTCTACCTTTCTCCGGGCAGCAGCATGTCTGTGGACAACATGGGCAGCGGACGTAGCAGCAGCACTTCTGCGGGCAGCACTGACAGCAACATATGCAGAAGAGCATGGAGAGCAGGAGAGCACCGATGATGATAAACAGGACGGTCAGCCAGTCTGGACCAGGAAAGAAGACACATAATTACTCATATTTACTTTTTTTTTTAGTACACCAATACATTTTTCAGATAAAGTCTTTTCAGGCTCTGTGTCACCTCGAGTGCCACAACCTCAACAGAGGAAACTTACGGTACACGATGAGTTTGACTTCCCGATCCGAGTCCCCTGTCGTGTCACCAGCAGCATCAATGGTGCAGAAATACACGCCGTTATCCCACCACATCACCTCACTGATGACCAGGTCAGCCTCTGTCGACAGATAACGTCACATTAGCATGTAAGACGAGAACATTGGGTTTAAATTGTTCTGGATCACTGCAGTATAATGGAAATAAAAATTCTAATAAAGAAAATATTCAGGACAGCCACAAAATCTTTGTAGGTATTTGAATATTTTGTTTTAGTTTCCTTTCTTTGCTCTCCGTTTCTCTTGATTTGACTGAAATATATAACATTGTCACATGGGATCAGACTTACTGTTTTGAATGGTTATTTTGCGTTCTCTGTATTCCGCACCCAGGGTGGGCTCATTAATGCCCCTCTTCTGGATCACTGTGCGGAGTATGCGCTGGCTGTCCGGGCAGTCATTGGAGGGGTCCTGACCCAGCTGCAGAGCGGCCTGATAGCCTTCAGAAACAGAGAAAAACAGGATGAAATACGTTCAATTTATTGCATATTCTTTTTCTGGTCTACCTCATGCTGCTCAAACCATCATAACTGCGGCACAACCAGCTTTTCAGTTTGCCAACATGCTGCCAGCAGGACATTGAGGCTAAACCCACTGAATAATATTTTGACCCTCATAAGCTCATAAAATGTAAACAGCACTCACTCACTCAATCACCAAGACATAACAATACAGAGTGTGTGTGTGTGTGTGTTGCTGCTGCTTGAAAGTCAGTGTTTGCTTAATGATATTAGTATGAAAATATTTTTCCTTACTTACAAGGATATTACTACTATTCCTTTAAGAAAGCACTTCCCTTTAGCATGACCAGCAGTTATTTTAATCCAGTATTTAAGGTTTTCTCCTGCTCCACTACGTTTAAGTATTTGCTCTGTATTAAGTCTGTGACTTAAATTGGGTTTAGGCAACAAAAGTACTTTGGTTAAGGTTAAGGTTAGGGAAAGATCGTGGTTTCACTTAAATATTTCATGTACCAAGACACTTTTGACTTTTTCCATATTTAAATACATTTTTTCTTTTCCGAACCTTAAAGTGTAACTCCGCCAATTTGTACACATCAAAGTCTGTTTACAGGTCTTGGGGAGTACTACTGCATATGTGAACAAAGTTGTGTAAAGCCTTCTTACTCCACAATTGCCTCGAGTGATGTCACTTGAGTCAGCGTCGGCTGGGTTTAAAGACTGCAAGTTTAAAAGTGAAAAAGAAAATCTGCTGGTGTGGAGTTAGAAAGAAGTGAGCTGACCAGACCTCTGTGGCCCACTCCTCATCTCGAGGCTACTAGCATAACACACCCAACTCTCCGACTGAACTGTCGGCAGTCGTGTTGCATTGTGGGGTAACGTAGGCACCAGGTTTTGGCAAGGAAGAAAAATATATGAAATAAAAAAAGACGCCATCTCTGATTCAGCTGCATCAATTTCGACTTATTTTAAACTGTCCATCATGAGTCCAACTTTGTAAGGAGTACTATGCTAAATCGGTGGAGAACTCTTTTAACCGAGTGCTTGAACGTAACCATAAAAAAGCACTAATCATGCTTCAGTTGCTACAAGCAGATTGGAAGAGCGGACATTATGGGAAAACAAATGAACATTTTGTGACTGATATGTTTCATTAAAACACTTATGTTGATTAGAAAACATAATTCAGGTGGTATTACGTTTCTCTCTAAACATATCTTCTGTTGCACATCAGTGGTTTATTACTGCGAGACAGTTCGAGCCTTCTAGTTAACAATTAAATGTAAAAAAATGTTTTGCTTCTGACCATGACAATATAAAAAGATCAAGCCAAGAATGGTGGTCATTAAAACTTTACTAGTCTTCAGTACACCACCATTTTGTCATAACATGCTTTGGTTCAGCATGCTAAAAATCAGTGTCTGCTTCCACCTGCGGCCTTACCTGTGGAGTAGTAATCCAGCACTGGGTCTTTACAGAAGGACTTGTACCTCCAGGTGACGAGGACATCCTGAGGGTTCGCTGAAGTTGAGTAGTCGCAGCGCAGGATCACAGAGGCGAACAGAGTCGTGCTCCTCTGCGTCACTGGAACAATCACCTGGATGGACAGCAGCTCTGACACGAGCAGGAAGAATAACGAGATGAGATAAAATGTAAAATAGCAGCACACATGACGCAATAATTTAATTACTGTAACTTTAGACAGGAAAACCCTCTTTTGTGTTTGTGTGACGGCTCATGAATGCTGAATTGATGAGAATCTGACCAGACCGGTTAACAGTTTACTCCAGGAGCCTTTAACTTTACACATATTGTGCTATATCCTTAGAAGTAATAACAGCTGTCAATCACAGTGAGCAGTGTAGCGTTAGAGAAAACAAGCCGATGACAGGAGACCTCTGCTAATTGAGAAAAGTTTAAACACTTTGTCTTTGTGGTTCAAAATCATGATAGAGATGCATGCTTGTCAGTAAATGCCTGACAGTGTGTTGGCAGTTATTCACAGTTGATTTTTGGTGGGCTGCAACTACAGCAACAAGTATTGGCATTATCGATTAAGCTGCCAATTATTATCTTAAGAAATTGGTTAAATGTTTGATGCATTAAATGTCAGAAAAGAGTGAAAAATGCCCATCACTGTTTGCAAGAACTCAAGGTGACACTTTCAAATTTCTCGTTTTGTCCGAACATCAGTTCCATCCCCAAGATGTTCAGACATTTGAAAAGCTGGAACCAGTGAATTTTGGGGAGTTTTGCTTTAAAAAGTACTAAATGATTATCTGTATTGTCACAGATACATTTTTTGATGAACAACTAATCGAGTAATCGGATCGTTTCTTCTCTAAGTCACAACATGATATCCTGACATCATGATCAGATGCATTTCTACAGCTCAGCAGTGTGCGTTTCTTGTCACTTGAAGCAGGATAGTTAAGAAAAAAAACATCAGGTTTGTGATATGTGAGATAATTTAATGAAGGTCAATAAATTAGAGTATTTTAAGTAATGATTATGTCTTTATTGACAGTTGGCTAATATGGATATTATGGTGGTATTCTTTCCAAGTAATTGATTATCGTTTATTCCACAAAATGCCAAGGTTTTATCTGACCAACAGTCTAAACAAAAAGATGTTTAATTTATAAAGAATAAGAAAAAAAACAGCAAATCCTCACCAGGAAGCAGAAAACGTTTTGCATTTTTGCTTGATAATTGACTTAAATGAGTAATCGATTATCAACATTTTTGCATATTAATTTTCTGTTTATCTACTAATTGATTAATCAACCAATCGTTTCAGCTCTAAACTAGATTGAAGTACTTCATCTCGATGCCAAGTGACATAAATGACAAAGCAAGAGATAAGGACATTCAAAACAACTAAACAAAAGCAACTAAATACAATTAAAGTCATAAATAATATGCAAATACAATAAAATGATGTCTGAGAATACAATATATAAACACAATATACACAATATATAAACTGAACTAAAAACTGGCGCCATATTCTATTAACCACATAAGGCCAATATGAACCATGTTGTCCAAACATGTAAAAATCTGCAGGTTTTTGTACAAAACTAGATATTTTTCCCTTACGTAGACTTACTCAAATACTGTACTTGAGTACAAATTTGAGGTACTTTACTTGAGTATTTTCATTTCATGCTACTTTTAACTTCTACTCCACTACATTTCAGAGGGAAATATTGTACTTTTTACTGCACTACAATTAACTACAGCTGTTCTGCACACAAAACATATGAAGAGCTTATAAAATATGTTTTGTTTTAGATTAAACTAATCATTAAGTCGTTTTTCATGCAAAAATGCCATTTAATAGTTCCAGCTTCTCAAAAGTGAGCATTTGCTGTTTTTCCTCGTCTTGAATGTTGTATTACAGTAAACTGAATCATTTTGAGGTTTGGACTATTAAATACAAAAATAAGCATTGTGAAGGTGTCACTTCGGGCTCTGGCAAATTGTGACGGCATTTCTCACGATTTTCACATTTAAATTTTACAAACCAAACAATTAATCGATTAATCGAGAGAATAATCATCAGTTGCAGTCCTATACAAGTGCATAACAGTCGCATGGGCATTTTTCTGCATTGGGTACTTTTACGTTTAGTACCATTGTCCTGATTATACTCACATACTTCTACCGAGTTAACATTTTCAATGCAGGACTTTTGCTTGCAAGTATGTTTTACAGTGTGGAATTAGTACTTTTACACTGGAAAACAGTGACCAGAGTGATCTTCAAATTTATTCTTTTGTCCGACCAACAGTCCAAAACCCCCAAACCCCAAAATATTTAATTACAGAGCTGCAATGATTGGCCGATTAACTGATTAGTCAACAACAGAAAATTAATTTGCAACTCGTTTGATTATCCATTTATCGTTGATTATCCATTTATCGTTGAAATCAGTTGTTACATGATATTAACTTAATCATATATTTGGGTTTTGGACCGTTGGTCGCACAAAACAAGACATTTAATGACGTCACCCTGGGCTCGTGGGAATTGTGATGGACATTTGTCACCTTTTTTTCCTGATGGTTTAGAGAGCAAACCATTAATCGAGAAATGAATCTGCAGATTAATTGATGATGAAAACAATGCCAGTTGCAGCCCTGTTTAATTTACTAAGATATAAAAACAGAAAAAAGGTGGACATTATCACATTTGAGAGGCTGCAAGTAGATTTTTATGTTTTTTATTTATTTATTTTTTTGCTCATCAAATGACTTTAAAGTTTATTCAGTTACCAAAACAATCGATTAACTTTCTTTCAAAAAAATTTACAAATTATTTCAGCTAACGTTTGTTTACTATGCAGGTTTGATCTCATAAAGAATTAGATTTAATATTGTCTTCTGCAAAACGAGGCCGTTTCCACTGAACTGAGCAGGAAAACTACTAGTAGCGTGCAGTCACGTGACAATATTCGGCCTTGTCCTGTTTACACCTGTTGATAATTAACTTTACTGTTAGTTTCGACTGTTTGTTTAAGTGGCTTCACTCTACATTCCTGCCTATAAACGGAAAAAAACCCCAGATATCACATGTATAAAGTACAAACGTTAGGCAGAAAGTGTGTTTACTATAACGCCTTTAAAGCCTCACCTGTTGGCAGGTGAACCAGCAGAAGCGCCATCAGTATCACATTTCCCATCTCGGTGCTCTTTATCCTTCCGCGGAAGCTTCACCCTCTATCCTGTAGGCGACCCAAAACCCACCACAAATCCGGAATATCTGGAGGAAAGCGTAACGCAGCCGCTGCTCTGCATTGTAACTAAGACTTAAGACGACATGTTAGTCAGGCTGCGTTTGTTTTCTGAGGTCAAAGACGAATATTTATTTACAGCCGCGCTGAAGAGCAACTTTCCCACAGAGAGTCGGTGTCGGAGGCGGATCATCCTCCTCCTCCTCCTCCTCCTCTTCCTCCTCCCCCTCCCCCTCCAGCTTCAGGTGACATCACTGACCACGCCCCCTCTGACAGGTGCAACATGGAGGAAGAAAAGAGGAGGAGGAGGAAGAACAAACTGTCCCTGAAGTTCAATGTAATCTCAATATTCTACACTAGACGTACTTCATATTGTACCCTTGAATATGAATAGTAACAAAGCACATTTACTCAAGTACTGTAGCCTACTATAAGTACAATTTTGAGGTACTTGTACTTTACTTGAATATTTCCATTTTCTGCTACTTTATACTTCTACTCCACAATTCAGAGGTAAATATTGTACTTTTTACTGCACTACATTTATTTGATACCTTACGTTACTTTCCAGATTCAGATTAATAATGCAAAATATACTCAACAAATACATTATGATATTAATATATCAAAGACTTTATTGATCCCCAGGGGGAAATTCACAAGCTACCTGGCATTATATAAAGTAATATATGTAAAGCCACACATTTACCAGCTGCTCTATTAAAGTGATGTACATATTAATGCATCAATAATTATAATTCAATAATATAATATACATAATTCTGAAATGAGGCATTCTGCAAAATGAGTACTTTTACTTTTGGTACTTTAAGCATATTTTGATGCTAATGCGTTTGTACTTGTACTTAAATACAATTTTAAATGCATGACTTTTACTTGTAACAGTATTTCTGCACTGTTGTATTGCTACTTTTACTTACTAATGAAATCACAGCTATGTAAGTGCATGATAAAAATATATATACTGTGGCAAACCAGGGGAAACAGCCAAGCTCATCCAGCACAGGAGGCGGGTCCCCAAGCTTATGTTGGGGGAGGTGATAGAGGGAGTGTTTTACCCTGTCCATGTATTTCAGCCTTTGGGCACGTGGAATTGGTCCCACCTGCAAGCCATCAGATAATCAGGGGAGGCAGCTACTCATCAAGCTGCCAGGCAACATAAGAGTGGCAGTTTAGACAAAGAGGGGAGAGGAACACAGTGCGGAGGTTCTTCATCCAGGGGCTGGCAGATAGAGTATTGGCCAGGAAAAGACCAACCAGACTGAAAACAAGGGTAAACACAAGGACTCACTGCTCTCTCTGCTTTGCTCCCCAGGAAGGCAGGACAACCCCACGCTGAAGAAGGCCACAGAGAAAAAGACCCCGGACCTGAGGAACCTTCAGTTAAAGTTTGACCCCCCTCCCCTCTCCCCTGAATTCCTTATTAAAGGACACTATGTTTATGTCAACTGTCTCCAAGTCTCCTATTTTATTGTGAATCTTGCCTCTAAATCCCCTGGGTTGCCACAATACTTGAATCAGCCTGTAATTTAACCTATATACCCAAAGTATTTCCACGTATCTCAGCACTCCCATTTTGTTAGTCAGTTTCTTCTTTCATAGTTTTAATGATCCAAAGTATGACAATGAAAACAGACAGCTTTATTAGTAATTGTTCTGTTCTCTGCTGTGTTTTGGTGAGTTCAGTGTCTCTGAGTTGATTCAAATGTTGTTTACATGGCAGATGAATACATTCTTTATGTAAACATCCAGTCCATCAATCTTAAGGCTTGTCTGGCCTCGGTAGCGTGAAAGACGACAGTTAAATTAAAAGAAGCCCACATAATCTGAATAGAAAGAATGAAGTAGAAGCAAGTCGGCTCGTCTCTCACAATGGTTTTCATTTATTCATTTGTGGCAAACAGCCCGAGTGCAAAGTTCACTCTCAGGATGAGTCATATTGGACGAGCTCTTTGTGCGAGGATGTTTGTTACTCTTATCCAGGACATGGACCCCAGCGAGCTTCACTGTTGACACAAAACAAGCCCGCCCGAGCTGAACTCGAGTGCTGCTCTCAGCTCACTGAAGTGTGCTTGAAGTCCTGTGAAAAATGCTGCATGGATGAAAAGCTTTGCCATTACATCTGTCTGGCTCCACTCCGGACCTCAAGATGTGCCAGTTTTTAAATTCCTTCCTATGTCAGTATCTTGAGAGGACGCAGAGTACCTTTCATTTTCTGTGTCTCTGTATCCAGTCTGGGTTATAAAACGTTACCAAATGTTCTTTTGTTTTGTTTCTATTAACATTTAGTCTCATTTTGCTCTAAATAAATGGCGGTAACATGCAAAACAAGTACAAATAATCTCTAAGCGACCACAAGGAGATGCAAAATGACTGCAAAGATTAAAAAACAGACACAAAACATGTAGCAACATGTAGTTCCTCTGTAAATAATTGATAGTTTTTTACTTTATATAAACATTTTAAATCTGCACACATGCCTTTCATGATAAAGTGTGCTGATTGTGTGTAGTTCTGTAGATGAAGGTTGTCAGTAAAGCTCAAGTGTTTATTTAGTTGTGTATATTTGATAAGCTACGATAAAAAAAACACAGGCTTTATTCAAGGTACACACTCTTTATCGCACGTATTGTTCGTCAAACAATAACCACTCAAACATCAGATTCTGTGACAGACAATATATCAGCCTCTCAGTTGGGACGATTTGATGCTTTTCTTTGTCTTATGTGACAGTGAACCCAATACATTTGGGTTTAGACTGTTGAAAACGTCACCTTTTCTCACTATTCTCTGACATTTTATAGACCAAATGAGGAAGTGATTGATTGAGAAAATTCTCGCCAGATTAACTGATAATGAAAACAATCATTAGCTGCAGTCCGAGCTGCGTGTATCTTCTCTCTCGGCCAAGATAATAGAAATACATTGATGTGAGACAGTGAGGACTTTTAGATTTTTCTTTATTTAAAAAGTATTTAAGCAGTGCAATTGAAATCTGCAAAACAAATTCAAGGTACGGTATTTACATACAGTACAATATCAACAACAGACTAACACACAGATACAAAGTGAACCTGAGTTGCAGTGTACTGAGTGAGAAGTATGAAGTCTGTAGGAAAACACAAGACTGTGGCGTCCTGCTTCGTGTTACAAAAGACCATTCTGAAATTGGCAGATAATAATAATAAAAAAACATCTTGGCACTGGTTTACATAAATCCAGTCACTCAACAAATAAAACTGATGCACACACCACATGCATAACATCTGTAGACTACACATGCATAAATACCCAGATATGATTCATGCACATGAGGTAAAACGTCCCGTAGTAACAGAAACGACTGCACATGCTGCTTTGTGCACGTTAATTTCTCAGCATTTTCCATCCACTAACTGCTGTTTTTTCGGTGCAGTTATTTCAGTGAGACGAGCCAGACTTCATGTGGCTGAAGGCGGAACAGTTAGCCTCTCCTGCGTAGCAACAGGACGGTTTAAATGAACGGACTGGCAGTGCTGTGCGGGTCGAGGCTGGGAAACCTTGTCACACTATGAGAGAGTCCCTGCTCAGTGCAGTGCTCTGTTAAAGAAATACACCAAAAGCCAGATGTTAGAGACTGTGCATTCATGCTCATGCTAGGTTAGTCCAGCCTGGTGCCTTATTACAATTCACAGACGTCGTGCAACTCAAGCCGTGTTAGTAGTAATGACTGTGATACTGATTCCAGTGAGAAGATCATATTTAGTAAGCCAGTGAGTAAGTAGTAAGAGTAATTTGTAACACTGTGATGGTTGCAAGCATGGCCAGATTATATAGTACATATCTGAGTTAAACCATAAATGTAATTTTTAATTTTACTCATAAAAAAAATGTTACAGCTACCTACATAAAATCATGCCAGAACTAAATTATAAGGATGCATTGTTAAGACCATAAATCTTGTATGTACATTGCACAAGATGATCAGATTATGTACATAATACTGTAAAACATTTTCAAATGTCTAAGTACTGTTCTATTTTATTCTTGTTGTCAACAAATCCCACGAAAAGACCAAAACCAACAACGTCTCTCAGTATTTTCTGACATCCCCAAGTAAAATATTAAAAACGATATTTAGTTTGTAGTTTTTGGGGCAATAACCCTTTATTTAACAGATACAGTAGAGAGCTGACAAGAATTGAGAGATGGAGGGATACAGAGGGGATGACATTCAACAAAGGTCCCAGCTGGACTCAAATGTTGAATTTACACCGTCAGTCTTAAACCCTGAATTCACCACGGCATCTCATAGTTTTATTTTTTGTTTAAAGGCTTAGTGATCTCCTAAAACAGCAGGACACTGTAGTTTTTAGCAAACGTTACTCAAACAGGAGTACATTTGTTGGGGACTATTTTCAGCCGTGGATTAATACACATTTGGTGGGCTTGTACAGAGGACCCCAACCCCTGGGCTGTGGACCGGTACCAGGCCTCTGAGTATTTGCTACCAGTCTGCAATGAAACAATATGATTCAGCAAGAAAAAGCTGACTAATAATTACACAAATTATAGGTTATTATATGCTATTTGTGCTTTAATTAACTTGAACTTTGCTGCATATTTCCTCATCATTTCTTGCCCAACAACAACAACAACAATATACTGACTTTTAACTAAAGCAGGTCATCAGTTCGCAGGGCTTTTCAGCATTCTGTAGTCCACGAAATCTGTGTGAGGCCCTAAGTGTTCCTGAGAGGTCTATATGTATTTTTTTATTATTATTTAGTAAGTAACCACAATGAAATACAGATCAAATAAATTGTCATTCTCTGACTTGGTATTGACCTGTATTTGTGTGTGGGGAGGATAAATCCAGAGGGCCTGAACCAATAAGTGCGACAGCGTGGCTAACTGAGGTGTTTTTAATAGTTTAAGTACAATAATGGAGGTCTATGGCACAGAGGAATGACATCAGACTTTGGCTACACAGGTAAGGTAACACTTAATTCATTATTGGTTGTGGACTTTTCATGGGATTTGTTGACAATAAGAAAAATGTAGAATATAGCCAGACTTATCATGTGACTATTTACAAGATTTAGCGGCTCTTTCCTGAAGAGCTGAAGAGGATAAAGTCCTTGTTCCTGCTACAAGTAACTCACCAGGTTTCGGCTCCTGTCTCT
The DNA here is from genome assembly GCA_005408345.1 of Macquaria australasica. Classification (NCBI taxonomy): domain Eukaryota; kingdom Metazoa; phylum Chordata; class Actinopteri; order Centrarchiformes; family Percichthyidae; genus Macquaria; species Macquaria australasica. Next base: position 49,150 of record SEMN01000901.1, on the reverse strand, counting down.
CTCCTCTCTGCCCCCCTGTAGCGTGTGGGACATTGCCTGGTGGGGGCGGGTGTAAGAGAAAGGCCTCATGGCTGGTTCCGTGGTCCTGTATCGGTCTGATCTGGGAGGCTCTGCAGTGCGGTACCGCTCTGCGGTCGAGGCAGCCCTGCGGTACCGCTCCGCCTCCCACTCACAGTACGGAGGCAAAGGGTCCTCCTCTTCTGGACGGTTGCTAGGCGACCGACTGTAGTAACTATCGCTGCCCTTTCCTCTGGAGCTGCCTTTAGAGGGAGTGTCACTGTCCTCGTCCAGTCTAGCAGCACCTTTGTCTCCTCCCCGCCCCCTCGCCTTGCTCTCCAGCACACTGCTGAGGTAGGCGTCGTCGTATCCTTTGCTTTGGGGCAGTCGACATGGGCGATCACTTTCCCACGTGTCCCTTCTCTTCTGGGGTAAAGGTGAGGGGCTGTGACGGCCCCATCCATCATCTTCATCTCCGTAGAAACGCCTGGGAGGGCTGTAATCCCGCTCATAGGTCCGGTCTGGAGGCTCAGCCCGACGACCACGGGAGCCATAAGACCGGGCGAAATCCTCCAGCTCGTCCAGGGAGCCGGTACGCCCTCTTCTGCTCAACGTCTTTCTCTTCAGGTGCTCTGAGCGGGTGTTCCACCTACAGCAAGGAAGAGCACACAACTCAGCACACAGTGACATGGAGTTTATATAATAATAAGACTCAATACTACTAAGACACTTTACATGGCAAAGTAGGTCAATACAGAATAACCTTGAAAACTAAAACACAATACAAGCACAGAACAGCGAAAGACATAAAATCAAACAGCTTTGAAAAGATGGGTTTTGGTAACTTCTTTAACTTGGAGCAGTCACAGTTCAATCATTGGCATTGCAAATAATGATAAAATACATCAAATATAAGCCTGTAATATGTGTCTGTAAAGCCAGATATTGTATCCTATGTAAGAGAGTCAGTGTGTCCGAAGTGTTCTGGGGGTGATTAAAGATCCTGTGTAATGGGCACTTGCACTTTCTGGAAAACCGCTACTTCCAGGAAAACACTAACATCCTTACTGGTGACGTCACGATGTAATGAGTGGGTTTATCAAAAAGCTGAATCAATAAAGTGATTAGAAATGTTCTAACAATCCTCTCCTGCCTGACTGATGTCACATTACTGAACTAATACTACCATTTCATGTGATCTTTACCCTCTTGACACATAAACACATGCACTAATGCACTAAATAATGCAATAATTATACCTTCTGTCCAGCTCATCATCGGAGTGGTTGCCTCTGTCCCGTCTGGGCCTTCGACTCTGTGTAGGTGGAGCTGCTCTCAGCACTGACTGGTCGTCGAGGTCGGCGATGGGCGGGAGCGCCTTCATCTGGACCGTCTGATAGGTGTGTCTGAAGTCCGTATTCCCTCCATCATGAAGAGAGCTCAGCTCTGATAGGCTGCTGGCTGTTGGGACAGACACTTCAGTCTATTTCCATCATAAAAGTCATTTGGAAAACATTTTCCAGGTACGTTTTCTGTCACCGCCCACTGGAGCACACAACTATAGCTGTGAAATGATGCAATCGAACATTTCAGAGTAAGATGTGGTCTGCTGGAAGTACTATGTAGGTGTTTGGGATAAGAGCATGGTACAAACTACATCACCTACTCTCAGGTTCGAGGTGACTACAACTATATAATCATGAACACTGATTATAGCTGACTGCAAATTATTGATTGCAGAAATGTCTCGTGCCACTTCAAACTACTGTCACGTGTTTAAAGGATAAGTCTGGATATTCATATTCTCTCTTTTTTCCCTTATTGTCAACAAATCCTATGAAAGGAGGAAAAACAACAACGACCTGATGCTACTAACAACACTGTTACACTGTTACTAACACAGTGTACTTGTATGTGTAGCCAAAGCCCGATATATCTTATTCCTCTATGCCATAGAGCTCAATTGATGCCCAAAACTATTAAAACACATAAAAGAGCCACACTTGTGCACTGGGTGACATGTTTCTTCATTGCAATAAAAATGGAAACTGTAGTTTATTTTGATTCAATCCCAAAAATGCTGTCCTCCTGTAAATACTCTTCATAGCACCAAATGTGGCTGACAGCCACCGACAGGCTGGGGAAGTCTCTTAAGGAATAACAATTTGGTGTTTTTTAATGGAATTTGTTGACACTAACAAATATCCTCAACTTTATCTCTTAAATGCACTTCTTTATGATGAACTGACACATGTTAATCTGTAACCACTGCTTGAAATCAGTGCACAAAAGGTACATTAAACTACAGGTAACTACAAAACCAATTAACTCTCACTGGTGAAATAAAGCTAGAAAATAGTTTGACTATTAAACTCTTTTGTAAGTGAACATGACATGATCACAATTACCCTCGGAGATGTCCTGATACACAACATAATGAACTACGGGTGGGCGATATGATGATATGTACCATAAGACAACAGTCAGATGTTGTACTTTTTATACTTTAACCTTTAATACTGTATATTTTGGTGTATAAGACCATTATAGGAAATGTTGCAAATCAATTAGCAAAACTGTTTTTTTTTTTATCAATGTGATTAGGTACTTTGATTTGTCAGGTATCTAATATGCTTGATTATAAAATAACCACACAGTTTTTCTCAGTTGATTTTCCAGAAAACTTATGAAACTGTGATGTAAAATCAAACATAAATAAATATAAATATAAATATATACCCACCCCTGTAATGGACTCAGTATCTTCACACCTCTTAGTGTATTACTGATACACATGGACCTTACAAATTAAGTTTCCTATTTGAAAATGAAAACGTCTTTTTCTCATCTCAGTTAGGACAGTTAGATGCCATGAAATGAACGTAAGGATTAGATGGAATCTAGCACTAGTTAATTTACATACACCATGCACTTAGTCTTAGAAACGCTTAGACACAAACACATAATAAATGCTGTCACACAGCCACACAGATTACACAAACTGGCCTCATCTGTGCAGGCTTACGTTTGAGTGCAGCCATCTTGACAGAGGGAAACTGAGCCAGCTCCTTCTCTATGTAGCACAGAACTTTCATTGAGTCCTGGTCTGGACTGGCTTTCAGTCGATAACCACTGCGCACTGTGGATGTGGACACACACACACACACAGAGACATCACCATGCAAGGACAAGTGTTATGTGTTCGAACATGTAAGGCACGTTCCTACAACCAGACTCAAATATGTTAATTTAAATAACAAACATGCATTTCTGTAGTTTCTATGAAGGTTAGAGACGGACTCGAGGATGAGGGATAACAGAGGAAATGAGGGTTAGTCAAGTCAGTGTTTCTGAAAGGACATAAGACAGAGCTTTCTAGTATCTCTGCACCTTATAAACTGTTTGGTTGTTGACACTCACCTCCAGCCAGGTTATTCTCCACTGAAGGGATAGAGGCGATCTTTGGGTCCACATGGGATGAAGGGGCAAGAGGAACCACAGTCGGTACACCAGGAATGTAGTAGGGATACACAGGAACCTGAGCAGGCGGTCCACTCTTTGCCATCTTCCCTGCCTCATATACTGCGCAGGAGCACAACAAAACAATAAACCTTTCATGCAGAGTGATTGATACTGAGAATGCACATGGAACTTATTGTAAATAAAGAATTTTTTTTTTTTTTTAAGGAACTCATGTTGGTGTCACTCACAGTGTCGTGGACAGCAGCAGGTGTCAGGACAGCAGCAGCAGCGGACGTAGCAGCAGCAGGAGTGAGGACAACACTGGCACCAGCAGATCCCCAACAATAACAGGAACAAGATGCTGCCCAGGACTACAGATCCCACAAACACCCACTCTGGAATATAGACACACAAACACATTTGTGTCAGGCATGGTATGATTCACTTTAAAGTATTACATAGACTTCATTATTCCAACGATAAGTTAGCTAAAATGTATACGTCTGTGAGTCCTTTTTGTCCTGGATGTAACAATTAGATTTCTCTTGGTTATAAGTTTTGGTCCACCTGCTCTTCATTAGTTAACTTTTGGATATACAGCCAAAGTTGAAGTACTCTGCCCCAGCTCCCCTCAAAAGATTACAAGAAAACTACAAGTTACAGGTTAGACTTACAAATATGGCGACCCTTACTTTACACTACCCTTAAAGGATAACTTACAACTGGTTTGTATTTTCATAGTTTTGCCTTCATTCCAAGTGATAATAAAATGTACTCAAGTTAATTGTTGAGATCTGACAATGCAACGACATCCCTAAAAAAGGGGGGCAAGAAACACAAGCAGTCAGACGATCAGACAAGTTAACCGGTTAACTAAACTTAAAAGTGGAAGAGAAACTAAGGGTGAAAGGTAAAATCATCACATAAAACATCCATCGTAAACATCCATCAGACCAATTTCCTGGTTCAACTTTGACTTGCCGTAGTAGCCGTAGTTGTGCGCGTGCACAGGTTTCTTGTGCGATGACGAATTATTACAGACGTTTTGGGTGTACTCACTTCTGGTTTTACCTCCAGATCTCAGCAATTACTTTGTGGATTACAATGGTATAATAAAAATCAGACCCAAGTTATAATAAATCAGAATTTTTCTTTTATAACCATGCAGATGTTTCTGCCTCCCCTTCATTGATGTATCCAGATGCCACAGAGTGCTAAACAAGGAAACGTCAGGGAAACTCTCAGGAACTCTGAGTGACTCTTATCCATCATCACATCTCTAAAGCATCCAGACCCTAACAACACACTTCCTCAGGGCGTGCCGAAAAGCAAAGTCCACTCAAAACCGCTCTCTAAGTCAACATATATCCCCTGTGGAATTTAAATCATGACCAGAGGAGGAGGAAAGGATAAGAACTGTGAGTCTGTGAAATGTTTTCTTTATGTAGTTCAATAACTGACTGTGTGTAATTTCAGGATGGGTTGGTCACTCTTGCAACAGGGCTGTCAGTATCAACACGGGCTCATGAATATACATTTGTTAGTCAAAGAGGGTTTTGATTGGTCAGTGAGAATTAAACATTAGGAGGCATTAGGGAAGCTAGAAGACGCCAGGCAGTGAGACAAAAGTGCAGGTGAGGAGCCGTACCTGGCATAATCTCCACATCAAACTCAGGTAGGAGATCGTCCTGCTGACCTGTCCTGCCTGCAGAGAGAGGGAGAGCACAGGTGAAGGGCCGGCAGAGCAAGCAGAAAGCAAGAGTCAAAAGGTCAGGCAAATCAGAAGATTTGGCAGCAGAGTGGATGATTAATGGTCATGCACTAACTGAGGAACTGAAGGGACAAACTTTTTACACCAAATCAACCAAAATCAGCAAAAACACTGTAACAAAGCATTAATGTTCCAATTCATGTGCCTGCATAAATTTAAAAATTATTCATCTTATATGCTGTCATGATGATGAATGAGGACATTTTTAGCCATGCTATCGGCCACTAGCAGCGTGGCTCTAGGGATGACAATGTTGGTCGGTCTGTCGCTGAAATATCTCAGCAACTACTGGATGCCATGAAATTTTGTGCAGACATTCATGTTCCCCAGAGGATGAATTCTAATGACTTTGGTGATCACCTGATTTTACCTCTAGCGCCACCATGAGGTTCAACTTTTTGGTTTTAAGTCAAATGTCTCAACATATAGTTGAATGGTATGTCATGAAATTTGATACACACATTCATGTCCCCATCAGGATGAACTGTAATAACTTTGGTGATCCCTTAACTTTTCATCAGGACTAAATCTAAATTTGCCCAAAATTTGATTTTTGGCCAAATACTGCAAAACTAATGACATTCCCATCAGCCTCAGCTGTTCTTTGTGTTTAGTGCTAATTAGAAAACGTTAGCATTCTAACACGCTAAACTAAAATGGTGAACATGGTACACCTGCTAAACATGAGCATGTTAGCATGCTGATATTTAGCTCATAACACCACTGTGCCTAAGTTCAGGCTCACAGAGCTGCTGGCATGACTGTAGACTCAGTCTTGTAATCAAATGAATCACACTGATATGTTTTGGTATCCAGATTTCCTGCTACAAAATTATGATGCAACAGTTTCCTAGAAGTTTTCAGAAATACAAACCTGTGAACATGAACATAAGTCACGTGAGTCAGAGTTCAGAGTTCAAAACGCACTTTGAATCTAATTTTAGCAGGAAGCCAGCTGTACTATATTTCTGCAATGAGGTGCACACCACACGTGCCTCTTCGGTGGCGTTAAAACTGCACACAAATGAATGCACATGCCGATGTACACATGCTACGCAAATACAGACACGTATGGAGACGTGCCAAGAGAGGCAGCGTGTGAGGACAAAGAGGGGGTTTTGGAAACTTGGGCACATAACGATTCTAGGACAGTTTATGATGTGAGCTCATCAAAAAAAGGTCACACAAGTTGTAAGGTTGTGAAACAATGCCTCTCTTGTGCTTCATATCCAAGATAAACAGGTCAAAGAAGAGAAACCAAACATTCAAGGCAGCTAGAAAACTGTCAAATACAGAAAAATAAAGAGACTGCAACAGGTGTTCTGAGACTGAGACACAACTGCAGGTGTTTTCAGTATGTGTTTATCGTGAGGTGTTAAAGGACTGTAATTACAGTAAAGAGCAGTCACTGTCTGACTGCAGGGATAGACTAAACACCCACTGGCTCCAGAGTGTGCTGAGTAGACTGTTACTGTGGAGGAGGAAGAAAAAACAGCGTACCCTTCCCATCTGATAAAAAAAGTAATCTTGGTTCCCTGACCTGGCACACTCATCTACATACCATGAAGCTCAGTAACACTGAGTAACCTGAGAGAGCCGAGGAGCTGTGCAGCACTGAGAGGGAGGGAGGCAGTAAGAGATGCAGGAATGAGTAATGGAGGAGTACGTGAGAAGATTTTGCAAGACAAAAAAGGGAGAGCAAAGGGAGTGAATGTCAAAGAAAGATTAATCCAAAAGAAAAATTAAAACACCAAGATTAGGGAGATGGTGAGAGAATCAACATCACGACTTGTTGCTGTCACGATTAGCCATTTAGGCAGCAGGGAGAGGACCCAAAATGCAGACAGGCGAGGAGGCTAAATAAGTCCAAGGATTTATTTGCGGTAAACAAAACTCACACGAACTCAGGAGCAGACACGCAGGAAATCACCATCCACAACACACGAGGAATCAAACGCAGGGAAACAACCACAGAATCGCAATGAATGACAATGACGCAACAGAGAACAAAAGGAAGAGGACGGTATATATAGGTAGGAGACAACGAGGGAAACAGAAACAGGTGAGCAACGAGACACAGGTGAACCCAATCAAAACTGGAGGGAAACAGAACAATGACAGGAAGTAAATAAGGCACACAAAGAAACAAGAACAGGGATTTCAAAACAAAACAGGAAACCAGACAAAACAAAGTCCAAGCAAGAGTCCTTCGTGGACCATGACAGCACCCCCCCCTTAAGGGACGGATCCCAGACGTCCCTCAGGGAACACAAACTCGGGTGGGCGGAGGGGGTCCTGGAGGAGGGACCTAGAAAAACCCAGACCCGGGGCTGGACAGGACCTCCCAGGCGGACGGCCCGGAGGGCAACCAGACACGGGGAACCACTCTGGAGGCCGGACAGGATGCCGGCGGCGATGAAGGAGCCGCTCTGGAGGCCGGGCTGGAGGCCGGCGACGACGAGGAAGGAGCCGCTCCGGAGGCCGGGCTGGAGGCCGGCGACGACGAGGAAGGAGCCGCTCCGGAGGCCGGGCTGGAGGCCGGCGACGACGAGGAAGGAGCCACGCTGGAGGCCGGTTGCGATGAGGAAGGAGCCGCTCCGGAGACCGGCGACGAGGAAGGAGGCTGGCGACGACAGGGAAGAAGCCGCTCCGCAGGAACTGGCACTGGAGGCTGCAGCTGGACGGGAACAGGCATTGAAGACTGCAGCTGGACGGGAACAGGCATTGAAGACTGCAGCTGGACGGGAACCGGCGCCGGAGGTGGCTGAGGCTGACAGCTAGGCTGGTGGGGCACCGGCGACTGCTGAGGCTGTTGGACGGGCGCAGGAAGGTGAGGCGGTAGCCGGACGGGCGCAGGAAGCTGAGGCTGCAGCAGCAACTGGACGGGCGCAGGAAGCTGAGGCGGCAGCTCGACGGGCACTGGAGCTGGAGACTGCAGCCGGAACTGGGCCGGAACCGCCGCTGGAGGCTGAACTGATGTAGACCGGACTGCCAACTCGGGAACAGGAACTGAGGCTGGATGGGCCGCCGACTGGAAAACCGGAACAGGAGTCGGCCGGACCGCCAACCGGGAATCAGGAAACGAAGCTGGCCGGACTGCCGACTAGAAAAAAGGAACAGAAGTCGGCCGGCCCGCCAACTGGAAATCAGGAACAGAAGCAGGGCGGTCTGCAGTTCTGGGCTGCGGAGACTCTGGGGTGCTGAGCAGTGGAGGTGAGGCAGGCTGAGAAGCAGGCTGATCCGGGGCGTCGAAAAATCCAGCGACCCATTCAGGGGCTGAGTGGCCAGCTTCCAGCGTCCCTCTGACATAATTGCCTCGCGGGACTCTTTATTAAGTGTCCTCCTCCAGTTGGTTTGGAGGCACATGAGATCTACAACCAGTCTATTTAGCTCCTTCGACCCATTGTCTGCTGGGTCCACGTGTGGTTGGGTCATTCTGTCACGATTAGCCATTTAGGCAGCAGGGAGAGGACCCAAAATGCAGACAGGCGAGGAGGCTGAATAAGTCCAAGGATTTATTTGCGGTAAACAAAACTCTCACGAACTCAGGAGCAGACACGCAGGAAATCACCATCCACAACACACGAGGAATCAAACGCAGGGAAACAACCACAGAATCGCAAGGAATCACAATGAATGACAATGACCCAACAGAGAACAAAAGGAAGAGGACGTATATATAGGTAGGAGACAACGTGGGAAACAGAAACAGGTGAGCAACGAGACACAGGTGAACCCAATCAAAACTGGAGGGAAACAGAACAATGACAGGAAGTAAATAAGGCACACAAAGAAACAAGAACAGGGATTTCAAAACAAAATAGGAAACCAGACAAAACACAAAGTCCAAGCAAGAGTCCTTCGTGGACCATGACAGTTGCTTAAAGGAATATTTTGACATTTTGGGAACTAGCTCATTCGCTTTGTTGCAGAGAGTTAGGTGAGAAGATTCACACCGCTGTCATGTCTGTACGGTTAGCTTAGCTTAGCACAAAGGTATAGATAATAAATAGAATCAGTATGCTAAGCTAAGCTAACCGGCTGCTGTCAGTAGCTTGATATTGAACCGACAGATATGAGAGTGGTATCAATCTTGTCATCAAATTCCCGGCAGCGTATTTCCAAAAATGTCAAACTATTACCTTCAATTTTGGTATATTAAACTGGTAGCGCATAAGATCTCAGAACTTTAGGAAAACGCCAACCTGGCACTGAAGTCGTTTTACACACTTTCTAATTCCAACTTCTTTATCACAGCGTGGCAAAGCTAAAAAAAATCTTGTACCAAAACCCAGTTTGTCTTGTTATTCTCACACGTTTAATCCCCCCACCCTCTTCTCTCCTGTGAGCTGATTATAATCAGATTAGTGCTCAGCGGAGGAGGGCTGTATGAATGAGCAGACGTTAGTACTACAAGCACATCGGGTTAGTCAAAGTTAAAGGAACAAAACCATTTTGGGTAACTTTCAGATCACATTGTTGCACGAGTTTAGCCTGGTTCAGCCCCCTTTTTCTACGTCTCTCTCTTCATGTCTACACCAGCAGCGACCCTCAACGTGCTCCAGTCTCCTCTTAAAAAGCACGTTGCCACGGTAACAGCTTAAGGAGTGGCTTTGGCAACAATAGTCTGAAATTTCTCTCACTGAGTGGACATGCTACTTCAAGCTTCACTGACAGAAGATGGTGAATCTCTGACCTTTAGCACTGAAATATTTAGTTCGGTTTGAGGAGCCGTAAATAATCATTGATCAGCAACAAATGATCACACACAAACCGTTGCACAGCTTGAACATAGCGTCTAACTGACTTAATATGTACCTAAAGTACAGTCCAGCCAAGTCCACGTCAACCGTGTGAAGTGAGCCGTGGGCTAAATCATGTAAAGAGGCACCATTTGGCCGTCTCCATGGAAACGGTCGTAAAGACACTTTGCAATGCAGAGCAACAAAGAGACTCTTTCTAAAACCTTTACTAACATACAGAAAGAAACTTTACTGAGCTTAATATGAAACCAAGCAAACAAACAAGCCTGCAGATCACGATCAGGCTCAGCTGTTTCATTTCATCATTACTTTGATAAAAAAATAAATAAATGATGCACAGGCATACCGAGCACCAGTAACTCCAGCTGGGCCTCATTCTTCCCCTCCAGATCATCGGCAATGACGACTTTACAGAAGTACACTCCACTGTCGCCCCACTGCAGCTCCCCAATACGCAGGTCTGCTTCTGCACAGAGACGGGAAATAAGGTTATATACTGTTTGTGCTGTAAGAGGTGAGAGGTGAGATCATGTTCACACAGAAGGTCAGAGTCGATTGACGTTGACAACAAACTGACTATAATGACTTTGTTTCTGACACTCCTCTAAATTTATAATCTGTTTATGGGTGCAGAACACATTGACCCCTGTACAGATATGTATGAATACTAGAGTTTTGTTTGAAAATGTTTCAATACTTATGCTGATACGATACCGGAGTTTCGGCACCGATATCAAAACGGATAAGATGTATTAACAAGTTTTTCTACATAACCCCTTTGTTTCATTTAACAAAAAAAGCCAAACGTCTCAAACATTAAAAGTTGTTGAAACACAAGAACTTTGCCTAAATGAAATAATAAACATTTGGCAACATTTAGATTTTAATCATAAATGACTGAACAAAAAATAAATAAACAAGATTACAAATGTGACCAAGCGTTTGGTGCCAGTTTTTTGTACTTAACAAGTGTCTATACTCTGTGCTATGGACACGTTATGGTTGGTACTAAAATCATTGAGGTTTGATATGCAGCCCTAATAAATATCCTGTAACAATGTACAGCAATCAACATGTATTTAAGCTTTTAACTGTTAGTGTTTTTATTATCTGCACAGACAAAACTAAACACATAGCATAGGAAAAACAAGAAAAATACAAATATAAATAGACTAAAGTGATCACCACCATAGATTCGTTTCTCATGTCAGTGAACCTTTATTTTATTTTTACTGTATTAAATGACGACAGGAGGGCATTGTTGAACGTGGTACGTTCCACTGACACACTTGAATAGAAGACGGGTGTTTTGTTTTGATAAGGCTTGAGGTTTTACAAGGAGTCATACATGAATAGGAGTGAGAGCGGGGGGTTGTGATCGTGTGTGTGTGTGTTTGTGTGTGTAGTGCCTACTCTATTGTGAGACAAAGACAAAAGAGGTTTATTTGGAGAACAGGAAACACAAAGCACAGTCAGCTCTGACTCCTGAGAGCAGTGGTCAAACAGCTGCAGCAACTCTTTCTCCTTAATTCAGAACTTTTAAATATCGGATAAAAAATTATAACATTACTGTTTACGATGGCGATGTCTCTGCCTTTGTAGTGCTCAGCCAGCGTCATGGAGGCTCCCTGCGCCGAGGCCACAACCCGAACTGTGCGGCTGCTGTCGGAGCACTCCAGGTGGGACGTGGCGCCCAGCTCAGAGGCGTGGACGCCCAAACTCTCCGGCAGGGTGAAGGACTCTCGCGTGCGGTCTCGACAGTAGGACTTGTACCACCACTGCACCACCGGGGTCTGGGTGGAGGCCGTTTGGTACTGACACGGGAGGACCACGGACTGGAAGAGCATTGCAAACCGCTGCTTCTCCCGCACTGTGACATGTACACCATCACACACACACACTGACACAGACAAAACAAACAGAGAGAAAGAAAATGGGAATAAGTAAAAATGAAAATGTCACTCTCTCTAAAAAACTTAGACACCAATATATAGACCTTTTGTCTGACTCTTGGACACATGATTTGACTATTCAGCGAACCATGCAAATGTTAATCTAAGATAAAAATGTATGCAGAAAACTTCAAACACAGCATGTAATCAGCATTGAGAAATACCAGGTTCACCTACTTAACCCACAGTAATGTAATCACAACCAGGCACCTTAAAGAGAGTTTAGTCACTCATTTTACACCCAAAGAGGAGGATCTCTCTCTCCCAGTATGATCATTCGAGGGGAAAAACACTGAGTGTAGGGCAACTAATGATTTCTTTCACTTTAGATTTATATGTAAATTACTTTCGATTTATCGTATAGAAAAATGGGTACAAAATAGATATTATAATTTCCTTTTGCTTAAGGTGACATCTTCAAATTGCACTTTTTTGTCCAACCAACAGTCCGAAACCCAAAGACATTCAGTTCACAATGATATAAAACAGAGAAAAGAAGCAAACCCTCACATTTGAGAAGCTGGAACCAGCAAATGTTTGGCCTTTGTGCTCGATTAATTACTGAAATTAATAAGTTAAAGACTCATCATTTCAACAATGACTGAGTTGCCAGTTTATTAGGTACATGTATCTAAACTAATGCAGTCTAATACAACAATAAATCCTCCCTCCATGAAGGTTATAATGTTCTTCTTGAAACTGTTTTAGAGAGGTGTTGATTCAACATTCAGATCATTTTGGAGAATGTAGTTTGTGGTGCTGTTGAATTATGTTATATTAAGAGCAATTTCTGGTAAGGCTGATTTATCCACTGATTATTTTCTTAATCTGATTAATGGTCTGGTCTATAAAATGTCAGAAAGTGCTCTGTATAATGCGACGTTTTCAAATGTCCAACAAACAGTCCAAAACCTAAAGACATTTGGTTTACTATCAAATAAGACCAAGAATAGCAATTTTAAAGCTGGAACTAGCAATTTTCTGGCATTTTTGCTTGAAAATCAAAATAGTTGTGGATTATTTTTCTGTCAATCGACTAATATATTAATCGACTGATTGTTTCAGCTCTAGTTTCTAGTCATATTTAGTCTATCCTCATTGATATAAATGAGGTGGACAAACTATAGCAGGACTGTTGTATTAAACTTTGTTAGTTTTAGCAGAGTGTACCTAATCAACTGGCAACCAAGTGAAGACAACAACAGTTTAAAGACAGGAAAAGGATGCAGATAACCAACAGCTGTGGCTCTTCTTTGTCTGTGAGGATGATTCACGAGTGTGGAGGACTACACCTGGGAGATATTTTGCATCATATCAGAAGAGGAGCAAAGACAGGAACAGAGATTAGGTGTGTGGGGGCTCCTCTGCTGCTCGGTGCCGGGGTCAGGGAGGTTAAATTCCAGTGTATGTGTGTGTGTGTGTGTGTGTGTGTGTGTGTGGAGAGGCAGGGGGTTGTCATCACAGAGAGAGGGGATGGAGAGGTCAGACGCTCGTGGGTGCTTTCTGCTAGTCATGTTGGGTCTAGGTGGGGCAGGAACTCACTTTAAACATTTCCCAGAAGACAGGAAATCAAAACAAAAGCAAGTCCACCAGCCTGCCTTTCCTTGGGACTGTTTATAGCATTTATCTAGTGGATGCTTTTCTTAGTTTCCCCTCTAATATGAGCACAAGTCTGCTTATTACGGCTGCAGCCACGAGTTATTTTCAATCAATTTCAACTAATCGATTAAGTGTTTAGTCTATGAGATGTTGTAAAGTAGTGAAAAGAAAAAGCCCATCACAGTTTCTCGGAGTCCAAGGTGACGTCTTCAGATGTTTTGTCCAACAGTCCAAATCTCAAAGACATAAGCAGCAAATCCTCACATTTAAGAAGCTGGAGCCAGACAATGTTTTTTTGTTTTTTTGCTTGAAAAATGACTGAAACTAATAACCGATCATCAAAATTATTGGTAATTATTTCTCTGTCTGACGATTAATTGATTAATCGTTTCAGCTCAAGTTTCAAACATGAACTAAAAACCTAAATTAAGTCATTTTAATAACATACTGAGTCCGGTCAGATGGGCATCACCAGGCTTCTTCTTCCCCTGATAAGAAACTACACTTTATCTGCACGTTTCGAAGTACAGTGATGGTGGTGATGAAGCCAAATGATTTTTACAGGATAGGAGAACAAGAGGAGGGGTGACCGAGCTCCTAAATTCCTCCCACGAAAGAGCTCTGGTCTTCCCTTTGTTTCTTTTTATCATGGACCAGTCCATTGTTAGGGCTGTGCTGAACCCCCCCTCCTCTCTCTGTCCCACTTGAGGATCTGAGAGGGGGAGGAGGTCACAGACTCCCAACCAATGAGAGTATCTGGCCTCGTCCAGCTGGGTGTGAACAGACCAATTAACTGCTAGAGATTTAAACCAAACCGTTACTCCATGAATGCAATCAGTTGGAGGTGAGAGGAGGTTTGGACAAACAAACGCAGACACTGCTGGATGCATAATCGACAAGCTTCAAAGTGACTGTTAACTATTGTTTATGTGAAGTTTACATCAGGTGTGACTCACTGTAGGTTAATGAACAGGTTACAGAGGCAGCAGACGGCCTCCCCCTCCACCTGCACACACATCATTTCAAGATTACACCACCTTTTAAAACAGTATGTGGCCACAAATCTATTCCAGGTCAAAGCTCTGCTGCTGGATGCTGCGTGTTTCCTGAACACGGTCAGACTGTTTCCTCAAAGCTGTCACATTTCCTGCTTTTACTGTGTCAAACATTCCTTCAGATTGACTCATTAGTCCAACAACAAAAAACCCCTGATAAGACTGAATGTAGTCTCCATGTTTGATAAAGGATTTCAATGCAACACTCAGAAAGTTTGTGATAAGTGAAGTGAGCATTTTTGTCCAGAGTGCTTTGCTCACAGACGATCACAGGTACAGTTTCAGCCCTCTGGAGACCTGATGAGCAGTTTGTGGTCTCTAAATGTAGTTTTACAGTTATAAATTATAGTATAGGTATAGTACAGGGCTGCAACTAATGTTTACTTTTATTTTTGATTAATCTGCCTATAATGTTCTTGATTGATCGATTCATTGTTTTGTCTATTAAAATGTCACAAGATAGTGAAAAATGCTGGTTTTAATTTCCAACATCCCAAGGTAATGTAATTTTTGTTTTTTGTTTTATGTGATCAACAGTCTAAAACTCTAAAATATTCAGTTTACAATTATAAATGACAAAGAAAAGCATCAAATCCTCACATTTGAGAACCTGAGACCAGGTTGAAAAATGACTAAAACGATGAATTGATTAGTAAAAGAATTGCAGATTAATCGACTAATTGCTGCAGCTTTATCTTGGGATATTGTACCTTTTTAAGTACAGCTCTATCATTAAACATTGTACTTCAAAATGTACAATTATGCTTTTATATAGCAAAGCTATAATCCCCTTGGGAATATTATTGTCATATCTGAGGAGATAAAGTATGCTATAAAGTAAAATAAACACAATATTGTATACCAGACACTACAAATCCCAGAAGGATTATTGGGGTTTTCCCATAAACTCCCCAATGTGTTATTAATTCGTTAAAAACGGAGCATACCATCACTATAATGGCGCACCCATCTCCTTTAATTCACCCAAATGAAAATATAAAACAAAAAGAAACACTTTATTAAGTCTTAGTATACAGATGCGTCTGTATTCATATAGGATCAACCTGTTGCGATGTTGTCGGAAAGAGGACACATTTCAGTGAGGAAGACGTGATATAGTGAAGGGAGTAAGACTTACCTGATGCTCCCAGTAAAATAACCAGCCGGTAAAAGTTCATTATAGAGTCCGTTTTATAGTTAAGTGCAGTTTATCCGCATGTTGGTGACTCTCGTAGTCCGCTAACTGCTGCTGCTGCTAACAGGACAAACAGACTGCGACTAACGGGACTGTACCACTTCACACAGAGGTGAGTCCCGGCACAAACACTGCTCTCAAACACTCACTGCCCCTCTGCTCCTCTCTCCAGAAAACACAAGGTTGGTGGAGTTGTTTCTGTAGCTCATCTCCTGGAGTCTAGTTTTAATGTTCTGCAGCGGGTGTAGCAGCAGTGGCTACCGGGGTAGAGTATGGAGGTCTGCCCGGTGAGGAGGTGGAGGAGGGAGGGGGGCAGCTCGGTGATAAAATCAGGTCAGACTTGGCTGGTAGTTTTTAGGAATTTCACTGCACACAACAGGGCAACGTTTGACCCACTTTCTTTATTGAACTCGATTTGATTTAGCTTCATATGTATATAAAAATGCAGTTCTTACATTCAAGGGAAATCATTTATCACACAAAAACATAAACAAAAAGTTGCACACAAACATACAAATGATCACTTTAAGTAAAAAAAAAAAAAAAAAAAAAAAAATCAATTAAATATAAACTGGCACGCTTTGCCCCCCAATCAAATACATGCTAAAGCTAAAATTGAAGAACCTATACAAAGTTTCTAAACTGAGACACTTTACTAATTTTACTCACAAACAGGGTGCAAAATTAACTTTTTTTTTGTCCACCAGCCAAATGGCTAGTGAATGTTCAAATTTTACCAGCCACTCAATAGATTACCATTATTTTTTTGGCTGGTGAATGAAGCACATCTACCAGCCACTTGCATATTTTACCAGCATTTGGCTAGTGCTAATTTTGTGCTCTGCTCACAATCTACAGGTTAAAAAGAGACTTAAAATCACAGATAATGTACACATTTTATATGGTGGAGTGACAAAAGAGTCCCCTCTTTTGCTTGAAACAATGCTTTAACAACAATGCCCACATTACTGCAGTATAAGTGGCCTGAATATCCATGTGAGCTGTAAATGTCTTTTGGAGGGTGTTTTATGACCAACATTTACTGAGATTATAGGCACAGGGCAAGTTTTCATGAAAAAACAAACAATATCAATGCTAAAAAGGATTTAAAAATTACATTTTCTGTGCTTAACATTAGAAGATTTTAGCTGTATAATTGATTTTATCATACAGGTAACATTAAATAATTTATGTCAAACACTTTGAGGAAAGTTAGGAAGGCTAACATATTCTGGTTTCAACCCAGTTTAATTACTGCTTCAACTCAACTGTAGAGAGACTCTGTGTGATGTGTCCCTCATGGCAAAGTTGACATGTTTATGATGAAACTATTGATATACATTTTTATTAAAGACTCTGGGCACCCATACCGGGACCTGAGGGCATAATAAACCCTCTTTGGCTTATTCATTGAGGTCCTGATTGTTAGATATTTAAAAATGTCCCATCAAAAGCTGGAGCATACAGAGTCATTAAGGTCTGAAGTTGTGCGCTGAATGTCGAAAACTGATCAAAAAAAAAAGTCCTAGTTTATGCACAAAACATTACTGATGTTGAGAGACAGTACTTCTGTTTCATACCATGACCACAGGAAATAATGGTTCCAGATTGACAGGTGTCCATTAAAATAGTTTATCAGGACATCTCAAACATACTTCCAGTCAGTTTAGCCACCATGGGAACTTCAGGTAACCATAGCAACCACAATTATGCTTCACACTATGTTACCAGTTTACTCTCACTGGTGAAACTAACCTAACTACAAACAAACTTTTTAAAATGGATGACAATTTAAACACAGACAGGGTCAGAAGTTACCAAGTTGATTTGGTTCGGCTGAAGTACATTTGGTTTTGCAGGAACGTTGTCTGGTGTATTTTTCTCAACTCCTTTTAAAGGCCCGGTCAGACCAACATTAATTACCACAAAATTTCAGACAAAAATCAATTCAATTGAATCACTGGGATTAGTGGATTTGCTTGTGGGAGCAAAATAAATCCAGTTAGCTCAGCTACAGTACTTTGGCAACTAGCCCCGCAAGACAGTAGTCACAATGTCACCAAGCTTTCAGCGCCACCTACTGTCTGGCCTTATGTTGCAGAGGCCTTCATGTTGGACAGGTTTATATTAGAAACAAGCCTTTATTTCTAATTTCCCATGTTTCCATGTTATTATTTGAATACAGACTTTTACATGAGAATTTACGGTATTAGCGATGACGCACAAATTCATTTTGCGGTGTCTCTTTATGAGAGACCAGGCACTAAACCAAGCCATACACCCAGTAAAATATTTTTAAGTGCATCAAAAAAAGAAGATTTCTAGGGCATTAGAACATTCAGTAACACAAGGTTATTCATACCGGTTTCTGTATTGATAGTCAGTATAATCGAGGTGATCACTGCGGTCACTAAGATTATCCCGACTGCTACATTAGCGATTGCTGTGGTCGTCAAGGCGATCACGGCTTCCACCATAAAGTTCACGCCTGTCATCAAGACGGTCACGACTGCCTCCGTAACGCTCGCGTTGATCGTCAAGGCGATCACGACTGCCTCCGTAACGGTCGCGTTGATCGTCAAGGCGATCACGACTGCCACCGTAACGATCGCGTTGATCGTCAAGGCGATCACGGCTGCCACGATCACGCTGATCGTCAAGGCGATCACGACTGCCACGATCACGCTGATCGTCAAGGCGATCACGACTGCCACGATCACGCTGATCGTCAAGGCGATCACGACTGCCACGATCACGCTGATCATCAAGGCGATCACGACTGCCACCGTAACGATCACGCTTATCATCGAGCTTATCACGACTACCACCATAAGGGTCCCGTTGATCGTCAAGGCGATCACGACTTCCACGATAGTGATCGTCCTGGTAACGTTGGGACTCGATATCACTGTCTTTACCATCAGGCTCTTCTTTACCACTATTATAACTGTGTTGATCATCCTCAAGCCTATGTCCAACTGTTCCTACGGTGTAATCGTTTTGAAGAATGTCTTTGTTTTCATGCTTGAGCTGCTTTGTTCCGCTGTTTGACTTGTCATCCCAGTACTGCTCACCTTCAAGAGCATCTCTGTCATAAGATTGCACTTCTCCGGGGGAACTAACAGACAAACGGACAAAATACACAAAAGAAAGACAAAATGGTGAGGCTGGATGGTTGGATGAATCCATTAAAGCACCTGTAAACACCACTTAGATACTAACAATCAATACACTAACATAAATGTTGGTGGTGGTTTACAATGGCAGAAACACACAGGACATATCATACATACCCTTCTGCATACTTTTCCTTTTTGCCCTTTTTACGGCAGCAGCAGAAGATAAGAATCCCCAGAAACACGAGACCTGCGAGGACTCCTCCAATTATAGCTGCAGTGGACCCAACGTTCATGCTGCCTGGGGAGAAAGGAGGAAAGACAAGGGGTTTACACTACACTTAGTCCAGGGCTAGGTTCCCCTTTCGGCCAAGGACCTTGTAAAGTGTGTCTCCAAATATGAACTTGGTGGCTACATACACAATATCATGCTAAAAGACTGAGACTAAAGTCAGAATCCTGATCAATTGATGATCCATGTAGAATACATGGAATAAAGGAGCAGCATGTTTTTGTACTGCAGGGTAGAACTACTTAGCCCTAATAATACAAACAGTACAGTATGACAAGGGAAAGGATCAGACAGTTATTTTGTTTTGACATACTGTTTGGATGATTAGCTTAGAAAAACATACTTGGACATAGATGTTATGATGGTTCTGAGATTTTACGTTATTGTTTGTATTTTCAAACTGTATGTTTCACTTCACACAGAGAAAAAGCTTTTATGTACTAACTGATGTGTTTGGCAAATATAACGCTATCTCAGGTTATGATTTTGCTGGGGTTGCTGGAGTGTCAGCTTCCCTAAATCGGGCCAGAGCTAGTTACACTGAACTAGTAGCATCCAGAAGTGTCTTTCACACAGAGGGTAAATACCATACTGTGGATGTCCTAGTCCTAAAAAGGGCTTTTTCTAATCATGACATGCTAACTTTCAGCTTATATCAGACTCAACAAACACACAGTTTAATCCATTCTTCACACTTCTACTGCTGTGTCTTCTACAAGTCCATGCACACCACTTTGAGGATTTGACATATGGAGAAATCCAAAGCTTGACGGACCTGTCGTACCTGGTTAAAGTCACTAATCTAGGACAATTCCTCCACTTGATGAAGGTAACATTAACTCTGTTTTGGTCTCCACCAACTCCTGAGAAAAATATCTGGCCTTTTTAGTACCTAAAGGCTCCACTATGTTCACCAGCTAGTTGCTAACTTTGTCTGACATTTGGTGCTGAGAATGTAGTGACTGCCTGCCACTGCTGCTGGAAACAAGAAAGTGGAATTTGCCACATGAACTAAAGGATCTGAGGATCTGAGGGGAAGTGGGTTTAATCACGAACAGGTGAGCAGGTAAATCATGTTACAACACTCACCGGGCATCACAGCTAAGGTAATGTTGCAGCTGGCAGAACCAATTCGATTTTCTGATGTGCAAATGTAGAACCCAGACATTTCTCTTGAAATATTGAAGAGAGATAGAGCTCCATCCTCTGCAACATAATGACAAAAATTAGGCTAAACAAAGATGAGATGATGGGAAACAAACTCTCCAGCAGCTTGCCAGAGATGTGTGCTTCAAAGTAACACGTGGATGGTTGAAATGCATACTTTGGGTTGTCTTGGGTGGAAATTGTCTGGGAACGTTTTCCACGCTGTAGCTACTCCATTCAGACACAGGTTTTGGGGATCCCTCCTGAGACAGGCAGGTGAGGGTGATGTTGTGAAAGTACTCTGCTTTTCCCTGAATCTTGCAGACCGGCGGAGAGGGAGGCACTGGAGGAAAACAAAGAATTTAACATAAAAAGTTACGTGGGGACATGCTATAAATACAAGACAGATAAACAGACTTAAAACATGTCAGTGGTTAATACTCACCCAGGACCAAAAGGGAAGTGCTGGCAGCTGTTATTCCCTCAGCATCACTGGGGATCATGACACTGCATAGGTATCGGCGGCTGTCCTGCATGGTCACCTTTGTTAAGAGGAGTGTGCTCACTTGTTTGTTGATGTCAACCTCCAGAAAGGCTCTGCCTTCATAAGCAGGTGCAATGTCAACTGGATTGTCTAAAAAGAAGGTGGTCACGGGTTTCTGGAGAAATAAACACAAACATATATGCTTAATATAATAATACAATATCATAATAATGCTGCCTCAGTATTCAACAGTATAATGATAGTATAATCATGCAAATCCATGCCACAGTTCACCATGACATTACGTAATGTTTAAAGACAGAGGGTATTGTCTGCTGTACAGTACTGAACCCCAAAATGTTCAATATTAAATAAATAAGAGAGACATTATGAATTAATTAATCATATGAATAAATGGTGTAAAACATATAAATGAACCAACAATTTGTGAAAACACCAAAGTGAAGAGTCCTTGTTAGCATTGTTAGCTAGCTCCTGTTGGCTTGAGAAACCACAAAGGACGTCTGTCTGTCTTATTGATCTTCACAGGGTTGTGGGTCTTTCTCTGAGGAATATCTGTAGAATCAAAATGCTGCCAAGGAAACTCTGAATTAACTAGCCAGCTGCTGCTGTGTCTCTTCACTTTGACGCTGAGTAATAAATATGAAATAAAAGCAGACTTTTGAAAAAGACCTATAAAACTGCTGAAATTAAATTGTTTATTTAATATATTGTAAATTATATCTGCTAAAACGATTAGTTGATTAATCGATTACTTGATCGACAGAAGAATAATCAGCAACTGTTTTGATAATCGTCAAAGTAATTTTTCAACCAGAAATGTCAAACTTTCCCCACTTTCGCCTTCTCAGTTGTGAGGATTTGTTTCTTTTATTTCAATCTTTAGATTTTGGCATGTTGCTTGGACAAGACAAGTAACTTTATGACTTCACCTTAGACTTACATTTTCTTACATTTTATAGACTGAACGATTAATGGAGAAAATAATCTCAAGATGAATCGATAATGAGAATAATCGTTAGTTGAAGCCCTGTAGCTTCTAAATAAGTGTAAGAAGTATTGATTGTTACACATTCTTTAATTTCATTTTCATCTGATACATACAGCAGTAGGTTATGTGCAAGAGGCAATCTTGACTTATTCACTTATTCATCATCCACTGGACAAAGGTCATTCCCACTACATACAGTAGGAAGGAACTTGTTTGCTCTATTTGGAACTTATCAAGTATCACATTCAGTTCAAGCACAGGACACCTCCTTATAGAAACTGTTACTCACTACAGCAAATCATTGCCACAGTCTTGATATGCATATAGTCTATAACACACACACACACACACACAAAAACACTGGGTTAAAAATTGACCCAGTGTGGGTCAATCAATGTAGCACAATAATGGGTTAACTTTACCCAGTACCAATGTGTTGTTTTGACCCAGTGTTAGTGTTACTGGCTCAAAACAACCACCTGTCTTGGGTGTTAACCCATTATTGTGTCTGTGCAGTATTGACTTTTTTGTGTGTAACATTTTCTCATAACAATGTGATTGAGAATGTTATACACAATAATATGAATATAAAATGGATATGTTACTGATGGGATATTTAATCCAGCAATTTAGTATGCTGCTACCATAATGGGGACAGATTTAAAAATTCAAAAGCATCAGAGCTCCAAAAATGCTGGATCCTAAAATATCTGCATTTGAGCTACATTTGACCTCCCTGTCTGGTAAACACCCACGTCTTTCACACTCCACACCCCCAGTTTTATTATCTGTTATAAGTTTTCTCCAAATATGGAGAAGTTGACTTTTCCAGCCAAGATAAAATCGCAGAGCAACAGAAGACATTATACAACTGTGTTCACAGGCTGTGTAGAACTGATTGTTACATGTAAAATCAGCAGAGTTCCCCTTTAGGTAGCTCACCAAAATATAATGAAAGAAGGTTTTATAACCACACGTAGTGCATGCAGCTAGTTTAACCTCTCACCATTGTACCATCAATAGTTTCAGGGTAAGCTTCCCAAGTAAGGACAAGTGTTTTGAATTCTGGTCTGGCTGGGATGAAGGAACAGGTCAAGGTAATATCCCCTCCTCTTGCAACCTCATATTCTCTCTCTGGAATAGAAACCTGCAAACTCCTGCAGCAGGGAAGTACTGAAATAAAAAAGAAATACATAATAACAGATATCAGTCTCTTTCCCAGTCATAGTAATTTATTCTGTGTTTTTGCAAAATTATTGTATTAGGGGACAGAGAAAAATTTGTATGATTTAATATTATCAACTTCAACTACACTATGTTTGTACGACTAAATAAAATATATACATCATGTTTCTTTCAAGGCAAATTGAATAAATGTTTTCAGCTACAGGCCTCTTTTAAATAAAACATAATCCTGCTTCCGGTTGAGTAGCAAGAAGTTGGATTAATGATTAACACTGGTGATAATACCATAAAGGTGTGGTAGTAGTTTGTAGAAAAGAGAAAGAATACAAGCATAAAGCTTACCTGTGAGAATCAGAAATAGCTTTCGCCACCCAAGCTGCCTCTTTGCCGTCATTGCTAAATGAGGATTAAAATGTCCAGACGTTAAAAAATCTGAAATTGATGCTCTTAGTCCAAGAGCGAGAGCCCGCCTAACCTTCACGGTGAACTCCCAGGTAAGGAGAAGTTGACTCTTCCAGGTAATGAGTCAACAGCTATAGGTCACATGTCACCAGAGGGCCAATCATTGATCTGTTATCCCCTTGATTAAACCTGCCCATTAGAGATGAATGTCATAAGGAGGGGGCTATACACCAAAAAGGGCTTAAATAGTAAAACCCCTGATACAGTGAAACATAAATAGATAGATAGGTGGATAGATAGATAATAAAGCCAATCTGAAATAAATAATTTAACTGATTACAGTCAGTAACTAAGTTTGATTTGCTGTTGAAAGTTATACTGTGCTGTATAATTTATATTCACATTTGGTGTTGTACTCAGTTTGACCTGCAGGCTGCAGTATTGGACTGACAATGACGGCACACACGTTCAATACAGCACTTTATCACTAATCTGTATATCATAGCACAAACAATATAAAAAGATCATAAATGTAACTGATAATGACCTTTATCCTGTTGCTTTAACCTGCTATAGTTTCTCATTTGGAGCCGTTACAGAGAGGTGAAAGGCAGAAGGTGTGACCTGAAACTGACGCTTTGGTTTTAAAATATGATGAATTTTATAAGACTTGCAGTGTATTAGGAGAGTTGTGATCTTGGTAGCAAGACGGTGTGCTCATTCAGTGGCTTTAGTGGCATGAGGTCGCAGATTTAGGCTTGACTCTGGACAATGATGCAGTCCGTTGACCAACAGCTCGTCAGCTGTGGTAAAGTATTCAGCCTGTCAGAGGCTTTATGTTAAGCCTCTGACAGACTACAGTTTAACCATTTGTTGTGGGAGAGAGAATCAACATCTTACAGCCCGACATGGGGAAAAGGGACGTACGACCCACTTAACAAACTGAAAACATAAACCTGAAGGTGTTTTCATAATAAGCTCCCAAACTAAAAAATATTAAAGAATAAAGTATTGAATTTCTCCGCAACGCTAATAATATTGTTCCTTTTAAACAGTGATGGAAGAAATATTCAGATTCTTTACTTAAGTGAAAGTATCAATATGAAATACTCCATTACAAGTGAACGTCCTGTGTCTGAAATCCTACTTAAGTAAAAGTACAGAAGTATTCTCAGCAAAATGTACTTAAAGTATCAAAAGTAAAAGTACTCATTCTGCAGAAAAATGTTTCCTGTGACTGATATGTTATTATACATTACATAATTAGATTCTTAATACTGATACATCAACGTGTAAGTAGCATTTCACCATTATAGCTGGTGGAGGGTTAGTTTAGTCCACTGGTTCCCAAAATAGGGGTTGGACCCCCTCCAAAGGGTCACAAGATAAATCTGAGGGGTTGTGAGATGATTAATAGGGTCGGAAAGAAGAAGAAACTGTGATACAAATCTGTTTTCATTTTTTAACAAATTTTCTCTAATCTTTGCTTTTTAAAATATTGGATAATTTTACACCTTTGGGCCCCAAACAGTTATTTAAATGAAACCATGTGAGAAGTTTAGACGGGATATGTCTTTACTTCAAACAAGTAATATACATCTGAAATGTGACAAGGGGTCACAACTAAACACTTTTTTTTGTCAGGGGTCTTTTTTTGTGGGGGTCCCTGGCCCTGTTGATGAGGCCAGCTGCAGACGGGAAAAAACTGAATATGTACCATGTGAGTGCAATTTAAACTAAAATAAAATGGGTATTAAAACTAAATTTTAATTCAGACAGGGCCACATCATTAGGCAATAATGCAGCACACTTTAACTTTGACAAAAATGATTACAGACTTGATGTTCAGTGTGATTTGTATACAACTTATATAACACTTTGACATCCCATTTTGCAGTTATAAAAAGTATATAAACACTTTCAGTTTGTAAAATGATCAAGTATTTGTGATCTGCAATAAAAGGTTAAAACATGCAAAACCACTGGTACCGTCCTTTACCAATGTACATGTTTGACCAGTTAATTAATCTGCACACTGGGTGAGTGAATTGTAGATGGTGATGTAATTTAATGGGTTATCTTGGTGTATTAAGATCAGATCAACGTGAAAAATGCAGGAAGTGGCCAGAATTAAGGGAAATGCATCCTTTCTTCATATCCCTACATTAGAGAAGTGAAATTTCCTTTTTCTGGTCAGGGCAAGGTCATCAGCACATTTGACAATCTCTTTTTTTAGGATCGATGTTAAAAGATATTACATGGTTTCTGGACATGTACGAGCTGGTGTGAGTATGAACTAAGGATCTTTTTCCCTCAGTAATAAGTAAGTGATAAATAAATACAGTAAAAGCACCAGAGATCCAACAAAACAACATAAAATAAAATAAAAATACAACTTTCACCAGCCAGGCTACATTAACACAAACATGACTAAAGAGACACAAAGGACAACAATATGCAACTACAATTAGGCCTAATCTAATGCTGCTTCGGGCTTTGTACTGTATAAAAACTTTAAAACTTTCTGGAGATAAAACCTATTTAAATCTACTCAAAATATATAGCCAGAAATGAGAAGCATTTTGCTGCACCTAGATTTCAGCCACAAATAAAACTCCAGTCAGTTTTGCCTATTGCATTATTTTTGGGTACAATTAGCTTACTCATAACTCCTCTGTTATTCATGTCTTTAAACGTCTGGGTCTGAGTCATAGATGAAAATGATGGTAATTATGACACATTATATATTTTCTCTCTCTAGAGATTGAGGGTGTCTGCAACAAATTTTAAGAGGCAGATTTGTCCCTTCTGGTTATATGAACGGATTTGACTTTACCCGACTAAAGGCTCTGAGGAATAAGTCAATTAAATACCGTTACAGGCTACTGTGTCAGGGGTCAATAAACATTTTTAAGTATTTGGTAGGACTGTGTTGTTGTTGTTGTTGTTGTTGTTGTCAAAGACAGTAGCGTAACTGCACGCTGGGACTAGACCTTTCGGATCCGCCCATGCTCCAAATTCACAGTGTAAGAAAAGCTAGATGATTATTTAAGTATGTAAATAAGCCACAGATATAACAACACCCCGCACACACACACTGTTTCTCTCTACAGGTCCTGCTGAGTATGCGTTCGTGCGTGTGTGTGTGTGTGTGTGTGTGTGTGCAGCACTGGCAGGCTCAGGGCTGGGATTTCGGGTTAAATATTCAAAATGGCGGACGGAGGAGCAGCGAGTCAAGATGAGAGTTCAGGACCAGGTAATGATTACAGCATTTTACATATTCATACTCATATTCAAACTGCGTTACTCACAATTTATGATAAACGGAGTACAGACGAAACGCAGACCGACGAACAGATCGGGGTGATATTCAGCGCTGTTTTAGTTCACACTCAGCCACCAGCTGTAATTTGACAGAGGAGGAAACGAGCTATTGCAGTGCGACGGCAAATTACATGGAAACATGCCTCCCCCCTTTGTGTGATTAGACGGCTGTACGCCGCTACATATTCATACCTCTGTCGACAAATACAATTTAGCATATTTTATTAGTAATCGCCGACGTGACTCTGGTTCATATGTGACATATTTAGATGCATCACTAACGCAGTTTGATTGAAATGAGGATGCTAGCGAGCTAGCGTTAGCTCGCCTGCTAACGCTTGGCTTTGTGTTGATGCACACTCTTGCGTGAAGCTTTTGAAAGAGGTTTGCATATTCATTTTTGGCGAGCCGGACAGTGGCTGCGCTTGTTTCTGTTGTTCTTTTTTTTTTTTTCTCCAAGTGGCATTTGAGGGGAATAAATCAAAATATAGCAAACGCGGCTTTCGTGAAAACACACAGTGTCGGCTCGGCGTGATTTTTACAGCGGAGCATTTTCCCCTCAGCCTTTTGTGCTCGGCGCAGCGGAGCCACCAGCAGCCTGTTGTTATTCATGCGGGCCTGCCTGAACCGGAGTGCGGAGTTCAGCATATTCCGTCAACCGACGAGAAGCCGGAGCTCATCCTGCGCGTCAACACGGCGCTTCATGGCCACGCCGAGCGAAGAGCGTTAGAAAAACATTGTCTCGTCTATTCAAAATTTCAAACCAGTTGTTTTCCAAGAGGCCACCTGGCTGCCCCCTCTAACTCGGTCCAGTCGTCCAGAAGCCAACTTTACGTTCGCGTTAATCTAATTCAGCTCGATTACAAACAGGGTTGTAGCCGTTGGCTGTTAACGGTGTTAACGGTGGATCTTTCAGCCGTTAAAACGGCAGTTTGGAGTTGAGCCGAGCGCTGCTTCTTCCCTTGAAGTGGGAGTAGTCTGTCTGGCGTCGGGTCGGTGCGAGCTGTTAATCCATCTAATTAGAATATTTCATGTATTTGTACAACGTTTTAATGCTCCTGGCTGAACAGATTTGAAAACTTGTAGTTTGTGCCTGTCGTGCCCGTCGTTGTTGCAGGAGTTTTGACCCAGTCTGTGCGCGCCGAATACAAAGATTGTACCTGTGTACCCCCCCCCCACCCCCGGGCACAGGGAGGGGTGGTGAGGCCCACTTCCGGAAGGCCACAATAATAACAGGCAGGGCATTCTTACTGTTCACCCTGCAGGTTTCATGGCCGGGCAAGACACAGCTTGATGGCACTTTTTTTTTTTTACTCTCCATGCAGTTAAGTTTGCCATTTAGTTTGTTTTTAAAAGAACCAGCCCAATGTCTGTTGTAGTAACAGTACAGAGGTTGGGTTTTATTATCTGTGATGCAGGAATCTTTACTTTTCAACGTCACAGTTCAAGTTGCTTTTACACAGAAGCCTTCACATCAGATGGATACCTGTGAAACTGATCAGGTGTAACAATTTTCAAAAATAGATGGTTATGACTGGCTCGGACCATGTTGCAGTGTAGGGGGGTTATGCAGTTGTGAGTTTTGAGGGGTAAATGCTAAGTAAGGAAGACATACCTATCTTTGCAAATCAAAACAGGATATTGAATGGAACTGCAGTTTCTTGTGTTTCTTTGCTTGTTTTTTTAAAAAAAATAATGATATTCAGCTTTATGTCTCAGGCCCTACTGGTGATTTAGATTGTATTCTCTAATGCAAAGACACTCAATCCATACCCTACCTCTATTGTTATGAGGAGAATCACAGGGTAACTTTTCCCACAAGTAAAAGCCAAGAAAATGAGATTTTTTGTTTGTTAGCTTTTTGTGAAATTACATCCACTGTCTGGAAATAGGCTCACTTACTTAAAAAA
This sequence comes from Macquaria australasica, assembly GCA_005408345.1. Lineage (NCBI taxonomy): Eukaryota > Metazoa > Chordata > Actinopteri > Centrarchiformes > Percichthyidae > Macquaria > Macquaria australasica. The sequence goes on along the minus strand of SEMN01000901.1, from coordinate 20,485 downwards.
TATATAATTAACTTATTAAACTGGGGTGCTTTAAAGAACAGACGAGGAATAATTCTGTCACTTAGGCTACTTTTCTCATTTAATTAGTTTTACAGTTCCACCCTCATTCCAGCCTTGTAGTTCCATCATGAATATTCATTGATGTAAACACAGTTGTTATGAATAATGCATCATTCGCAGTAATAAATTCAGGACATGCCATTTCAAAGTACTGAGAAGGCCTCCATGAAGGCTCCAGTCAGACAAGCTTTTTCACTGTGGAGGAAGAAAATCATAACTAATCAGGGCTGTGTGGTGTGCTCAAAACAGATAACTACTTGTTTCTGTAGCAAAGTGAGCAATACCAAGCAAGAATGCCTTATTATGAATATAGCAAGGTAAAGCAGACATTTGCCTAAAGATCTGGCCTGTATCAGTTAAAAACGGAGGTTCTTTAAGACAAATAACAACATACTAACCTGTGAGGTTATATCAGGCTATATATGCTAAGCATTTGGAAGAGGTAGGTTTTGGGAAATACCTATAGGATCTAAGATTATGTACCATGAAGGTACAGGAGATAATCTACAAAATGGGGGCTTTCGGGAAAAGTAGACACAGATGAGCTTATGACTGGTGGATGACCTACAAGTTGTTGGCATTTACCAAGCAACAATTGCCATGTTGTTCCTTATGACTCTCACGTATCTACCACTATTAAGATCACAAGTAAACAGAATTTTATGAACGGTTTAATGTTGCAGTTTCAAACATTCTTTAAACCTATGTGGTGAAAACAGAGGCCTTTGCAAGAAAATATAATAGTAATATATATATATATATAAAAAATATAAATATAAAGTGGGAGAGTTTTGCAGTAAACAGCCAGGGTCTCTGGTAAAATCTGAAATAAATTCATTATTTTGCTACTACAAGAAAGTGAAATACACACCACATAAATAATCATCAGTTAATGCTAATATCAGGTGGTGAATTTATATGTGAATTCATATTTCTTCTCATCATTCAATATTTCTTGCCACCCCCTAGAAACTTTTATTTAGTTGGATTGAGTTTTCTACTTAGCCTATAGTCAGTTGGCTAATGACCACCCAAGAGATACCACAGTAGGGGATTAGAGTGGTGTTAGCCCCATTGCTGTTCATCAAATTACACTGCATCCTGCATCCTATCATTTGTGGGCTCAGTCCAGTGTGGCTGTTTGTACTATCTGTGGTCAGATCGTGTTGTGTTAAATGCTATTTTAAATTGTTTAGATATTCATGTTGTGTCTGCATTAAAACCAGAAAGCTTTAGGTTGTTTTATTATGAATTCCCTCAAATTGAAAGATTATCTTTCGTGACCATACATCCTAACCGTTCCAAAATTTGCTTAGTGCTCAGATGCGTCCAGATTTGGAAAAGTGGTCTTGACGGATTCTGTGTTTTAAGATGAAGAATATAGATAGTAGGGCAGAATGTGGATGTGCTAATTAAGTTTTGCTCTGTCTCATGTTGAATCTCTCCGCTCACATTAACGGCTCTGCAGTATTCAGCCAGCCTTCCCATATTACAGTGCTAATGAGCTACCTATTTAAAATTCTCTTCGCAGGATATTTGTGTAATGCATTGTTCCACAGCAGGGTTTTGCAAACCATTCAACCAAGTAACTGTACATGTGTTGAAGTGCACCGCTGATAACTGCCTTTGCATTCACTTCTCCTTTGTTTTCTCATTTGGTTGCATGATGTGATAGAAAAAGAAAGACGAACCCCTTACAGATTTTTTACACTAGTGTGGCATCTGCATAGATCTTACACTGGCCATCTTGGTAAACAGGAGGCTGGAGTTTAACTAAACACTGCGTTGTTTAAAGAGACCAACAGTGTGACTGTGGTATGGAGTATAATGCAGTGTTCATTTATTGTTTAGGGCAGTGATTTCCACACAGTAGTTACCAGAACTAGAGACAGCTTCTCAAATGTGAGGACTAGGCTGCTTTTCTGCGTCATGTCATTGTAAACTAAATATCTTTGGGTTTTGGACTTTTGGTCAGAAAAACAAGGCATTTGTCACCATAGGTTTTTCGCGGGCATTTGTTCGCAATTTTCTGACATTTCATAGACTTAACGAATAATTGAAAAAAAACAAAAAAAAACGGGATTAATTGAGGGATATGGACATGTAAATGTGATTACAAATTGGTGTGAGTCTGATCTTTAATATATTTATTGTCATAATAATCAATAAACTACCAGCTACAATAGGCCCATTGCACAGGACATGCCTCCCACCAACCTGAGTCAGTTGTAACACCTTAACATCACCAATCTGAGTGAGAGTTTGTGAAGCCAAGGTAGCATGGGTGCAGAAAAGTTGAAATAAACTGCTAAAAGTAATGGAAAAATGGTTGAAGCATCTACCTTCTGCCACTTCAAAGTGGTGTTTTTAGCCAAACCCACTGAAAAAAGAAAGCTTAATCTACAATTCCAGGATTATTATGTCTTGTATGAAACAAATATGGTAACAATATGCACTTTGACGTAATTAATAGTAGATCTGAAACAATTAATCGATTAATCAAGTAGGCGATGAATAGAAAATTAATCAGCAACTATTTTAAATTATTTTTCTAGCAACAACACTAAATATTCGTTGGTAGCAGCCTCTCAAATGTGCAAAATTTCTGCTTTTCTGTGATTTCATATAATTGTAAACTCAATACCTTTTTTCTTTTGGACTGTTCGTCAGACAAAACTACCAATTTTAAGATGTCACCCTTAGCTTTTGTAAATTGTGACAGATATTTCTCACTATTTTATGTCATTTTATAGACCAAACGATTAATCAAGAAAATAATTGCCACTGGATAATGAAAATAATTTTTAGTTGCAGCTCTGTTTAATAATGTTAAATATCATCCCTTTTATGATCAATTAAAATTAGAACATTTGAACCTGATGAATAGTGTTTTAGGCTTTTAGGGGTTCATCAAACAAAAAAAGGTTGGGGACCACTGGTTTAGGGTCTCTGGTTGGTCCCCTTGTGTCCTCACACTCTGTTTTTCAGTATGTACCGTGTTAATGCCACCATGCCCTCTTGGCGTTGTTTGATTCAGTCAACTAATATGTAAATGCCTTTTGTCAGGCAGCAGGAGAAGTGAAGAAGTTGATGAGAGCTTTAGCCAGGAGCAGTTGTTGTGGATTTAGTTGGTAAGCCCCTTCCCCTGTAGACCCACAACACAGCCATGCATTCCAGTCCAGTCATTCTGATTCACTAGACACCTGTGCAGCACCATAGCAGGGCCCTTTCCCCACTGCATTAACTCTTGGAGCATGCTGGAAATGAATGTAAAAGGGCTCCAAAATGAAATACTAATGGAATGTAAAGCTAATCTAAATATGCTAATCCCCAAATACTTCATAAACATAGACAGCAACAGCCCGCCACCCACTCTCTGTAGTTGCTCGCTGTGGAATGCTTTAGCCACAGGGGGTCTAGCAGTAATGACAGGCTTGTGGTGGATTAATGTGGAGTTATTTATTTCCGATTGAGCGAGTCCCCCTCCCACTCATACCCCAGACTTTTTTTTAGCAGTTAGGCCGGGTCTCCGTGACTCCTGGAGATACTCAGAACGAGCAGTCTTAGACGTTCTATTAATGCAGTCCGCCTTGCTAACATGCTTAGACCACCGCCGACAGGCCTCACACTGCATTCTGGGATATCTTCAGCCCTTTACCTGCTCTTAGCTAATTACTTTTTTGCCACGCACTCGCACAATAATTGGCCTGGTGCTGCTGCCTCCCCTCCCTCTGCTGCGCGAAGTGCTAGTTTGAGCCCTTTTTTTCCCTTCTCTGTGTCGTCCTTATTCCCCTGTTTTTTATCGTCCTCCAAAAGCCATCCAATTAATATGCTAATGAGCTGATAAATATTTATAGGGGTTTAAATTATGCAGAAAGCTTTCAGAGCCCGGTGTGAAATGCGTCGCTCGCAGGACTTCAAAGCCTTGCATTGCTAACGAGGCAGGGGCAGATTTGCATATGGCTTTAATCAGCTGAATACTGATTATGCTTCATTATAGAGTTGGAGGGAGGGGAGCAGAGTTGGAGGAGGGCGCCAGCTGCACTTGTCCTTTGTTTCATTCCAGCAAGAGAGGGAGAGGTTGAACTTTTTCAGAAGTATAATCTTGGCACACGAGAGAGAGAGGGAGGGAGAAAGGGAGAGCAGAGTAGGCACTGTAAAAGAGAAGGGGGCAGAGCTATAAGAAAAGAAAAGAGTGCAGAGAGAGAAGGAAGGAGAGCTGTTTGCCTAAACCCTGTTGGCTTTCCCAGTGTGCGTATCCCAGTGTTATTCAGTGAACCGTGCGGTGGACAGTGCCACTGTGTCTGTGTGTAGCTCTGGTTGTATTGAACTCTGCTCGCTGCTGACCAGTGGAGAGTGAAGAGAGGGAGGAGTTGGGAGGAGGAACAGAGTGCCGGACACCCTGTGTCGGTGGGTTTGCCCGGCAGAGGCAATTCTCCATGATAGGTTCTGCAACCATGCTGGAAAACACAGGTGGAGCAAGAGCGGGTGAGTTTTTGACGAGGTTGTGATGGAGCACAGCTGGGTTTTGTTGTTGCCTCACATCCTTGTGTGAAATCGGAAAGGTCAATCTGGCACTCTTTGCGCTAAAATGTTATAAGCGTTTACATCAGTTATTGTGTCATTCTTTCTTATTTCTTGTGACTGTAAATGCAGTTGGATTGCGTTGGTGATTCATTTTGCTTTGTGGTGTTGTTTGCTGCTTTGAATGGTGAATGTGACTGAAATGTTACATTGCAGAATAGGAAAATCAATTATGGGATGCAATTATGGGATATACTCAGGTGACAAAAGTGAGAGCCCTCCTCTTATCATTGAGATGGGGTTGTTATGTTACCGGCAGTGGGTGTGAGTTTGTCTCACTATCTGTCTCTGTCTGGCTCTTCCAGATGCTAAAGTGAATAATCAGTCAGAAACTACTAAATGTGCAATGGAAAGTGGTAACGGGAACACCGGTGAGTGACCTCCAGTTTTTTTTTTTTTTTTACTGGGCTGAAATCAGGATGTGCTGAGTTTTACCCCCTCATGAACATTTATGCAGCGCAAATCAGAAAAAGCTCACTACTGTCCACCTTTTGTGTTATTGTCTCATAAAAAAGAAAAAGACATGGCAGCTTTCCAAAATCCTTGTGAGCGGTCCTCTTTGTCAAATTAAGTGTTTACCTCACAGAGCAGCGAACATTACACTAATTTGCTCTGTGGTAGTGTTTCAGTGATTCTGTGCTACAAATTATGGAAACTCAGAATGAACATTGTAGATTCACTGCTCTGCTTTATATCCCTATTGTGTAATGATGAATGAAGTAAATATTAATGTATGCTTCCAATTTTCGTGTAAGCCCATAGTGTTAATATTTAATTCTGTGATGATTCACCAGCCTGCATTCGAGCAGATTTATGCAGCTGTGTAATGACTTTGGATCATCATTGCAGTTACATATGCTGTCACTTAAAATGTGTTTTTAGTCATGCTCAGTTTCTTTGCACCTGACAGCAGTTTGTTCTCCTCACGTATGCTTCTACAGGTTTACTGTGGGCTTCTAGTGTTGTTTTCCTCATTTTTGTGTTAAACCAATAACAACATTATAGATTATAATAATAATAATAATAAAACAATCTTTGAACTCCTCTGACAGCACATTTAATTAGCTGTATTTCTGTCCTCAGGAATCCAAACCAATGGATTGGACTTTCAGAGGCAAATGGTGCCAACCACAAGTGCAATCACTAATGCACATGCACAAGCCCTCCTCCAACAGGTAACACATGATGCACACCATCACACACTTTACCTTTAGTAACTTTTTGTTGTCCTATTTATGTGTTAGGAGCAGACGTCTTAACGGATAATTGTTTGGGTGTAGTGACACGTCGTAAATTTAGTTTTACGATTAAATAAGGTATGAATTTTGAACAGAGGTATGCTCATCTACACTCACACATGCACAAGCAGAAAGAGTTCATTTAAATGAGCCAGGCTCTCCTTGTGTCGCCTGGCAACACGGCAGATTAATCAAGCCTGTATGCTAATTAGCTGCTCTGCGGTTGCTCGGAAACAGATGGCCAAGAATATGCAAATCTATGCAGAATTTATATGCACTGCATAACAGTTATTTTAATTAGCATCTCAACTCTCCCCTCCCTTCCAATTCACTTTCCTTGTCTCTGAAGGCTGCAGCACATTTTAAACACCCACTTTCTCACTTCCTTTTTAATTCAAATTCCTCTCTCTGCTCAAAGACTAATGGCTCATCCTCAGAAAGCCGCTCAGGTAGCAGAGATTTGATGTTTCATTATATCTATAGTTTTATGCTTATTTTATTTAAATGGTTACTTTTTGTCTGAATTAAATATGCTTTCAAATTGCTTTCAATTAAAACATTTAGGATCTTGTTATTTTTATGATAACAACTATGACGTGAAATTAAGAGACTTACTTGACCAGGCCTACCTTGTGCTGTCAACAATGCTCAATTACGCCTGTAGGAAGATTTCCTCTAAGCCTCCCTCTTTGCTTCACCTCCACTAGTCTAAGTCGGAAGACTCGAGTGCTCTTCTGACCTCCGTCCAGCAGAGCGTATTGCCTCAAACCCAGCTAATGTTAGCCGGGGGACAGATTGCTGGAGTAAGTGGCCTGTTGCCTCGTTGCTTTGAGTTAAAACCTAGCCGTAGCCATGCATCTGGGATGACACCTCAACATGATCAAACCTGGCTGAAGGATCGGTTGATGAAATGATTGCTTGCCCTGATTCTGTGGCTAAGGCTGGTGTCTTCTCTGCCTGTCTGCCTGTTCATCCCAGTGGTTGTCAGGCCATGTCCAAATTCTTCCATGGTAGGATGTATTTGGACATAGCCTTGATGTGTCTGTATACTCATGGTCAGGCCAACCACATGACACATTTCATATCCATCCATGTTCTCCCTGAGGTCATCCTGTAGGTGAGAAGACCGACCGGGTTGAATGCGGCTGCCATTGTGCTGTGCGGGAGTGAATGTTTACTGTGCATGTGGATTTGTGCTTGAACATGACATCAACATGCTCATTTGCACTTGTGCCTGGCTCAGCTGCATGAGTCTTCTCTCCATTTGCCTGTCTGGGCTCATATTTGTGTTGCCACGATAAGGAAAGTTTCAGTACTACTTTGATACCTTTTTGTGAAAAGCTAAATTAAATAGAAAAATGTAGATAAACAGTCAGTACTTTGACCTAATATATTCAGTACAATGGTAAATCCACTTCAGTGTCATCTGTATGGGTGTGGTCATACACAAATTGGAGTAATAAAATAAAGGAGAAATTGGAATAGACAGTCTAGTTCATGGCAGTAAATTTGAGCAGCCCTTTAAACAACACTGGCAACAGCATCAAACAATGCAGTCCACCTGTTGCTGATACAACTGGAGCAAGACGGGGATTAATTAAGTGTTAATCACATCTTATTGTAAGACAGATTCCTAGCTGACATGTTATATTAAACTTTCCATGGGTATCAAAGCCAAAACTCAAGTATCCTGACAACACAAACTCAGCCGAGCTCTAAGATGCAACATAAAACTGATTTGTCAAAATGCTACTCACTTTCTCTGTCTTTCTGTCCCCCCCTCTGACCTCCTGTCACTTCTGCGTTCCTCTGTCTGTCCGTCCATCTTTGTGTATGTCTCTGTCTCTCTTTTTTTCGGCTCTTCAGTTGACCCTGACCCCAGCGCAGCAGCAGCTGTTGATCCAGCAGGCCCAAGCTCAGCTCCTGGCTGCAGCCGTGCAGCATTCAGCCAGCCAGCAGAACAGCACCACTGGGGCCAGCATCTCAGCCTCCGCAGCCACACCCATTACCCAGCTGCCCCTGTCACAGCCCATCCAGATCGCCCCTGTAAGACACAATCACCCATGCACCAGCGTTTCTGCAAATATTTTAACAAACCTTCCTGTATGTAAACTTGCAGCCTTAAAAGGTTTTGAATGAAGCTGACTTTAATTTAGGTACTTAAATTGTGTTTTAGAGGAATGATTTCCACAGTTAGTTTCTAAAGAAATATAGAACTTAAAGTATATGTCATTTCAACTTGATTAAGAAACCACATGAGAAGGCTAAATCTGAAAACACTGCGTATTATAGTAATAAATAAATGCTTGGTATTTACCACGTTTTTTTTCTGTTTTCAAACTTAAATTGAGACAGTTTAGATTTGGCTTTATAAACGTTAAATAAGGGATTTGAAATAGTGTTAGAAAAGAATTTGCGCTGAAGCAAACCTCCAGGGTTAGGTTAGTTTTTGTGTTAAGTTAATAACACATTTTTATCAGGATCAAAATAGAACTGCATTCATGAACATACTGTAACTGATTTGATTAATGGTTCCAAACAGAGAATACACATGTTATAGATGAGGAGTCTGTAGTAGATCAGAACGTATGACTGACTGATTATTTTTTTACTACTAGAATCAACTGCTGACTGTCTTTCTGGAAAATCAGGTAGCTGTTCACTAACTGAAATGTGGATAATATGGACATTTAATAAATAACTCATGTTTAGGTTTCAGACTAGACGACAGTGCTGACTATCTGTGGTAATGACTTTGGCCAGGAGAATTGTATTAAGACAGCAGAGTACTGCTTGTTTTTAAATTAAAGAACTCCTCCACATGAATACATACAGGGGCACTCTACTGTGTTACCGCAAATAACTAAATACAAATTCAGCATTGGTTGGCATATATTATATTTATTGGCTTGATTGATATGCCCTGTTCATTAGAATAAAATGATCAGAAAGACTATATTGGTATTCCTGGTATAGTCTGACAAAAAAAATAATTGGTATGTATGTTTTCCAGCTGTGACAAAGTCAGTTGTAATGGTGCCACAGCAAAACTTGCAATGCTGTGGAGATGTAATTTAGTCTGGTGTATGTTATGTATGTAAACAGCTAATTTCTCTACATGGTTCTAGTGATAATTGCATTGTTTTTTCTTGCAGCAGCTACAGCAGCAGAATCATCTAAGTCTGCCTCAGTTTGTTCTGGTGCAGCCTGGCCACCCGATCGCCACATCACTGCAGCCCACTCAGTTCATCATCTCACAGACACCGCAGGCCCAACAGGGTAAATAAAACACTTACAGTGTTGGATTTGTATGCAGGATTAAGAAAAGAGATATATTCCAAGTATTTGATTGTAATAGAGGCATTCTTTTTATCTTAAATTGCGTGTCTTTCACTCTGTAGGCATATTGCAAGCCCAGAGTCTTCTAACTCAACTACCTCAAAGCCAAGCTAACCTCCTGCCGACTCAACCAAGCATCACCCTTGCAACTCAGGTTGGTAATGATGCAAGCGCCTCTTTCAAACTCTGAAAAATGTGTTTTTCATTTTCATGCATTTTTTCACCCCTTTTATATTATTTTACATTTCCCCTTTGCTTACTCTTCTTAACCTTTAATAACGATCACATTAGTTATTTTGCTGTTCTCTGCAGCCTGCAACTCCAACCCGCACAACAGCAGCCACACCTATTCAGTCCCTGCCCCACAGTCAGACACCACCCAAACGGTTGGATACCCCCACTCTGGAGGAGCCTAGTGATCTGGAGGAACTGGAACAGTTTGCCAAGACCTTCAAACAGAGGCGTATCAAACTGGGCTTCACACAGGTGTGTGTGAGATGAATAGACTGATTGATCCTCACAGATTCAGTGGTTGTTAGATTTTCATTTCTATGTTGGTTTTTTTTGTTGGTTTTTTTTGCAAATAAACATCTGTGGGTAATTCCCTGCAGGTAAAATTAATCGTGTTGCTGGTTATTGAATTTTTTTATGTGTCTCCGTCTCTCTCTCCGTTTTCCTCATTCCCACCAGGGGGATGTCGGCCTGGCCATGGGGAAGCTGTATGGAAACGACTTCAGTCAAACTACCATCTCTCGCTTTGAGGCCTTGAATCTGAGCTTTAAGAACATGTGCAAACTCAAGCCATTGCTGGAGAAGTGGCTCAATGATGCAGGTTTGTCCCTGAACCCACCTGAATGAGCGATACAGAAGCACTCTGCATATGTATTCTGCATTGGTCTCATGTAATGGGCAAAGGGCAGCGTTGGTTGTGTCTATACCTTGTCTTTACCTCCCTTCCGTTCTTTTGTGTCGGTGCTGTTTGTGCAGAGAACCTGACATCTGACCAGTCCCTGTCCAGCCCCAGTGCCCTGGGCTCCCCGGGCATGGGATTAGAGGGGATCAACCGCAGACGGAAGAAGAGGACCAGTATTGAGACGAACATCCGAGTGGCCTTAGAAAAGAGCTTTCTGGAGGTGAGAAACTCATATTCCTGAAGTTAACAATATTGACTTAAGGAGGGAAATAATCTTTCTGCTTACCATTAAGTGTTAGTAAAATATGTAAAATGATCATGTTTGTTTCAAAATGATCAAATTTTTTAAAATGTTATAATAGTTGTAGCAGCAAAATTACAAGGCAGTGGTCTCCTCAGTGCTGACAGGGAATCCCTGGCTTTTTTGCCCTCTTCAAGCAGAACCAAAAACCTACCTCTGAAGAGATCACCATGATCGCCGACCAGCTCAACATGGAGAAGGAGGTGATTCGGGTCTGGTTCTGCAATCGCCGGCAGAAAGAGAAGAGGATTAACCCACCCAGCAGTGGTAACAGTGGAGGAGGCAACACCCCCATCAAAACCATCTTTACCCCCAGTAGCCCTTTGGTAAGGATGGACACATCCACACTTAAGTAACTCTTCAAGGATTGTTTTCTAGATGTGGAGGAAATCTTTTGAGTCCCTGTTCCATTCCTGGATCAATTTCAGGATCAGTTACACATTTATTTGGAGGTTTATCATGACATATGGATTTAGCTTCAATGCCAAAAGGTTCATTATATTTGTAGCTGTGTTTGTTTGTAGCTCATTCAATCCTCTCTCTTATTCTGTTGCCCAGGTGGCCAGCACAGCAAGCCTTGTGAGCAGTCCAACTATTAACACACCCACCACTCTGACTGTAAACACAGTGATGCCTCTCACCAGCACCAGCGTCTCCAGTTTGTCTTTCACAGGTGTGTGCTTGACATGTGCGTTTGCCATAATGAAAATGTGTATCTTATCACCCATCATAATAGAATTTAAGGTTAACTTGTGTTTTCTCCCCACCTTCCCTCAAAGGCACAAACACAGCATCCGTCATCTCCACTGCACCTATGGTTACAACAGCAACCAGCTCTCCGTCTTTAAGCCCGTCGCCAACGACTATTCAGTCCACGACTACAGAGAGCAAGGCTGGCACTCAGGCGCAAACCATCTTCACCCAGGCGCCGACCTCCTTGGCCACCACTTTAGGGACGGGTCAGGTGATGGTGGCGGCCCCAGGGTTGTCTGCAGCGCTGCAGGGTGCCCAGTTACCCACCAGTGCCAGCTTTGCTGCTATGGCTGCTGCTGCTGCAGGGCTCAACCCAGGACTGATGGCCTCCTCCCAGTTTGCTCCAGGGTTAGTATTGGTCGTGTTCAAACAAGGCCTCTGACTATTACTTCTGTGGAGTTCACTCAATGGTGTCCTCTCTATTGATCTAAATGAGTCTGTCTGTGTTTCTAGGGGGGCCCTGCTCAGTCTGACTCCTGGTGGCCTTGGCAGTGCGCTGAGTCCAGCCCTCATGAGCAACAGCACCCTAGCTACCATCCAAGGTGTGCACCGATGTTATGACAATATATTAAATACTTACAGTGCAAATATTTGTTATATATAATAATATTCATACACACCCAATACATATCCAGTTTCATATGTAGTTGCATGGTTCCCATACCTTGTTTTCACAGTGGCCCGTTTTTGTATTGACAGTCTTGTTGCAGATCAGCTGACCGGTGTGGTTTGTCTTTACTGAGACAGAAAAGACTATAAAAACTGAACTAAAAGCTCAGTCTAACATTGTTTGCTCTTCAGAGCATGTCATAAAGATTACTTACTAAATTTAAGAATTACATATAGACCTCTCAGCAGCACCAAGGTAGTGTTTTCATCCAGATTTTATGTACTGCTGAATGATGAAGGACTGGTTACATCACGTACTAACGACCTACTTTAATTTAAAATCAGTATAGCTGTTGGTAGCATGACAGGGAGTGATGAGGAAAGATGTAGTACAAACTGTGACAAGTTCAAGGGTATTTTACCACAAAAATAGCCTATAATAGCCGATAAATGTATATATTATTATTCATCTCTTTTTGAGAAATCATATAATTTCCTTGCGACAGGTAGTTCCGAGGCCTGGTACTGGTCTGCGACCCGTGTTTGGAAACCCTTTTGTATGGAGGACCAAACCTGACTCAATAGGAAACAAATGAATTAATGAATCAATAAATCAAATGGCCAAAGAAATTGAGTATATAAATGAACAAAAATAACATATAAGTAACCAATAACATTTACAAAGGGAACGATAAAAAAAGATTATGAAACTCCATCATGGGTTTATCAAGATAACCCATTGTTCATATAATTTGTATAAGGAAAGCAAAAATTTAATGAGGCCACAATGCATTTGCATATTAAGAGCAATATAATTCAGGCCACGCCCATGAGGTTAATCCTGCTGAGAGAAAATTACTTCTGTGAATAGAGAAATTAATCCTGCTGAGCGATAATACATTTTGATGATGGAAAAAAAAACAAGTCTTATTTTTAAATCAATTCAGTTATTTTTATTTATTTACTTTTTGACTCAAGGCAGGTTTGGTCCTCCATACATGGAAACTGATCCCCAACTTCTCTATCTTCTCCACAGCTCTGGCATCGAGCGGCACAATCCCCATCACTTCTCTGGATGGCAGTAACCTGCTGTTCGCCAACACCTCTGCTGGTAACACGCCCAACCTGGTGACCACGCCACTCTTCCTGAACCCCCAGAACCTGTCGCTGCTCACCAGTAACCCTGTCAGCCTGGTGTCGGCCGGGGCGGGGGGGCTGCAGGTCACTGCTGATGGTCACCATCAGGCCCCCACGGCTGCTGTGCCTGTGCAAGCCTCGACCATTACCACTGCCTCCAAGGCTCAGTGAAGCCAGTCGGGCTGCATCCTGAATTAACGCCCTATTTCTTATGTCGTGCACTACTCCTATCACACCATGTAGGGAATAGGGAGGTTGTTTGTTATAGGCTCTGTGCTTCACTAACCACCCCACATTCTTTCCATTGAATCTATCATTATTTAATCCTTTTGCTGCCACCAAAAAGAAAACAACCTCAAATGAGGTTGGGGTTGACTTTTTGTTTTTTTTTTAAATTTGTGTCCTGTCTTTTCCTTTATAATTCTTGGATGTTTTTTTCCCACAAACAGTAGCCAGATGGACACTGTTGTTGGCCTGCCGCTCCTCGTGAACCTTGACAAGTGTCCAGGAAGAAAGATATCCTCGGCACCATCAAGCTGTTCACTTTTTGTATATATATCCTCCTATTTCCAGGTCAGAATTTTCTCTGAAATACTTCTAACCAAAAACTTTAGGATTTTACTCTTTTAACATTCAAACTAAACTGATTTACTACTAATTTCATGATATTCATCATCACTAATGGGGATTTGTGTGTCACCCCCATCTTTAATTATCTCTTTGGGTTTTTTGGACAGGCCTTTGACATAACTCATATCAAAGTTATATTGTAGAGACTTTTTTTTCTTTGCTGTCTGTATTTTTTGACATTTTCAGAACTTTGTAAGTCTAATATTAAGTTAAGATTTAACTATCAATTTTTAATCGTGGTTATAAGGCTTTAAAAACAAGTAATAAGTGGCCGATATAAAGGTTATCATTGCTTTAAGAGTCGGAGGGACCAGTTGTGTCTCTCTGAGTCTCTCTTTCTGGAAACACTGAGTTTTACATTTTGCTGCGGCGGCAAAGTAACCACCGAGCTTTTGTAAAATGACGGTCTAGTTGCGGATCATAGACACTGATAGAAAATGACTGAAAACATTACATTGAGAGCTTTAAAAAGAGCTGCAGACATGCAGTCCTGTGTCCGATTAAGGGTGATATGTTTTGGATGGTGGTCCGTTGGAAAACTGTATATTATGTTTGGATTCAGAGGTAGAAATTAGAAGTCTGCATGTGTTGTCTACAGCTCAGGCAGATGCTGAGAGTTCAGTTAACTGCATGATCCACAAGGCTCTGTGGCGGACTGGTCTGTTTTGGGGAGGACTAGTCAGTGGGCATGGTCATCGTACCAAATGTATGGTGGCATTGGCTAGATGGGGTTATTGTATTGTGTTTTTTTTTTTTTTTTTTTTTGTTTTTTTTAATAGTAGTACCGTCGTATCTACTTGTGCACAGTATCTGTACCAAAAAACTGGATTGATGAGCTGCAGTCTGCCTGTTTTGGGAGGAATGAAATTCTGTCTTTTTATTTGTCTGCGGTCCTTTGACTGGCTTACGTACTTTAAGATATACCAAAAATATTTGTTAAAATAATTGCTGTGTGTAGTCGGTGTAGCTTAGTCTAGTCAATATATTTATGAGTACAGAATCTCTCTTCATTGTCAACAGAATATAGAAATGCAATATTTTGATGATCATTTTCCAAAGATGACCTTTTTTGTTTTTAATTTGACCAAGTGTCTCATAGCTCAACTTTTTAATTGGCAGCACAACTGACCAAAAAGAGCGGGATTGGTGGGTTGGGGCATGAGAAAGTAGTTTCCTTTTACTCTTTTTGAATTGGTTTTTTATCACCAGGGCCTAGCCCGTAACGCCTGATCCTGGTTTTCTTTGAGCCATTTGATGGCTTGTTTTCCTTTTCATCTGTTTTGGCCATTTTGGTAGCAGTTTTGGACTTTTCTGAAGCATAATTGAAAGGTTCTGTTTTTTGGTTTTGTACTTATATTCAGCCATAAAACAACAGCTTGAACCAAAGTGGTTTCCTCAGTAGTTGCTGTGCCTGTCCGAGCACGTTCACACAATCTCTAACTCTCCACACTGCTGACAAATGATTTTCCTCCTCTCCCACCTCGGTCAATACCTGATATTCCTGATTTGGTGCTGCTGGATAAGGATCACAGAAACTTAGCTTTAACAACTTGCTGCTGAAACTCCTGGTGGAGTTGAGCTGTTGAGAAGCCTGCATGCTTTCCTATAGCTTTATGACCACAGCCTGA
Source organism: Macquaria australasica (assembly GCA_005408345.1). NCBI lineage: Eukaryota > Metazoa > Chordata > Actinopteri > Centrarchiformes > Percichthyidae > Macquaria > Macquaria australasica. Next base: position 5,293 of record SEMN01000901.1, on the reverse strand, counting down.
AGATCAGGTTTTGTGGTTTAGACCCTCCTATCTGGAGGGCTCATTTATGTAAATGCATAGATCTGATCATCAGATAACATACTACTACTCCTCTCAGCACCGCCATTTTGAACCAGCATGTTATGAAACAATATGATGCTCCCTAAATCTGTCTGTGGACTGGTTTTAAAACCTGCCAAATGATCTTACCCAACACAGTGTTGGGCTGAGTACTGATATGTGCTACACATTCAACTAAACCCCACATAAAAGTAACATTGTTCTGTTACTTCCAAATAACGAGATGAATTACCACAGTGAAATCACTGAGTCTGTAAGCAGTGAAAATTGTCCACGTTATCCTCTTGTGTGCTTCTTTTCTGTTGTCGAATTATTTTGACTGAATATACCTCAGCAGCACTTAAACATGTGGTTCACCTTTTAGACATTTCTGTGTACAGAACGGTGTAGAATGTATAAGTACTGTCTGGCTTGCCATTCAAAGTTTATACTGATGAACCATACATAGGAACCATACATAAAAAGGACAACCTACTACTGCTATTTTCTAGTACTACTATTTATGGGGTATTTCCAGGTTTTAATATTATTTTGAGATCCTTCTTGCCAAAGTAAAAGCCTTTCTCTTTGCAGCTAGGCGGGTGTCTGGCTGCTCATGTTGCTGGTTTCCCAGTGGGCCTAAAGTCCTGTTCCAGTGCTGTTTGTAGTTACTAAAGAGTTGAACATGTGCTAGCAAGTTGAACCAGTTGCCATCGGCACCATAGGATGTTACTGAAATATTTATCTGAGGAAAGACTTAAGAATTAGAGAAACGATCTTTTCTTAATTCTATACATATAAATATATATATAAACACTTGTAAGATATTCATATTTTATATTTGAACCAGTATGTTATCAAGACTGAATGTAGTGTTTATCATGCTTACTCAAAAAAAAGAAACATTTCCCCTAAATCTCCCCTTTATTATTGCAAAATAGGATTTTTTTTTTTTTTTTTTTGAAAACTGTCAAGACCAAAAAATAAGAAGAAATCTGAGACCACGCCTCAGGTGCGTGAGTCGCTGACACCTGTGTCTGTCGTGTATCTGCGAGGTCTTTTCATCAGGAGGGGCTTGTTCAGGCGCTCCTGAAGCATCTGATCTTAAATCTTTTAATAGACTCTTTGTTTGTTTGTTTTTTTGATTGAGTCATTGTGGACTTGATTTGTGTGCTATCTTTAACAATCATTTGATTTTTTTTTTTAAATATTACTTTATGCCTTTAATTGTTTTGTATAGTGTGAGAGGGCAAGATCACTGGCTTTCTTAGTTTGACAAAGAAGATTAACATTATCATTTATGCCTTATTGTTACGTAGAAGACATGAGCATTGTAGCATTGTTGTGTGTGTGTGTGTGTGAGTGTGTGTGTGTGAGAGCTTGAACGTTGAGCTCACCTGGTGCATTGTTTTCACTGAAACAATACAGTGTACTTTGGGCATTTTGGAGGGTGATTATGTTGCTACCTATTTTTTTAGGTGAGACTCAGACAGGTTGAAGATACCTGTGAGAAAAGCTTTACTAATAATTCCAGCAGGTGGGAGTGTGTGTGTGTGTGTGTCTTCAAACGAGCGAAGAGGGAGAGCAGTCTGCAAACCATTATGGTGCATTTTTTTCCATCTTCCAGTGGGTGTTTTGAGAGTAAGTTTTAAAAATTGTTGAGACGTGAGAGTACTTATTTTTGTCCAGAGGGGGGTTTCTGCTGATTAACTAAAGCCTTTAAGCAAGCCAGTATTTGGTTTTCAAAGGTGAAACTACAGTTTGTGGTCATAGTCTGTTTCATCTCTACTAATGATCCTATTAACTGTCAGCTGACGATCTTTTTGGCACTGGCTTGGCTTTAATGCTTTCGTTTCATTACGCGACCCTGAGATTTCAAGATGTTCTTGTGGATCAGCCGTGCATCAAGTTGTAGTATGTTGACCCACCACACTGGTTTGCTGATGTTTAACGTTGACAAAGGAAGTGTGGAGCACCAGTAAGGCAAAATGGAGCTGTTGTATACCTCATTTCTAACTCAAAACTGAGTGAAACCTGCTTTAATCTACTTAAGAAATAAAAATATTTTAAAAAATCACACACACAAAAAAAAAGATGAAAATACACAAACTTAGTTTGTGGAGAAGCCCGTTCATACCTGTACTTTGTGAAGGGGTTGCGGAAAATGCCACCACAAGGGGGAGACAGAATACATACCAGTACTCATGAATGTCTGCTGTTTGTCTTTCAAAATTTGGTGTTTTTATGCTGCACACTGATGTATTTCAGCATTGGATGGAAATTAATTGTTGTAACTTGAGATAAAAGTTTATTTTAGTGTATTGTATTCCTTTACTGTCAGTTAAGTTACTTTTCGTTATATAAATAGACCACCCTTCCATGTTTTAACACTTTAAGTTTGACAATCCTGTTTTTTATTTTTTGTTTTTATTTTCACTCTGATCAGGTACAGGTATGTGCTTGTCTTCCCACATGGTGGTGCGCTGTCGCAAGCCCGCTCTCGCTTTCCTGTGGTACCAACATTAACCAAAGACTTCTAACTTGATTGTATATGAACGACACCATCTCTCGCCCCATCCCCGCCTCACTGCTCAGCATCAAATCCCAGCTGCACACTCTCACCCGAGTCCTCGATTCATCTGTAAAGCTTTTTATTGCATGCGAATGTGTATCCGCCCGGAAACACGCCGGCATCCAGTCGGTGCTGCGGTTTCAGTGCCTGTGGGCGGGGATCGGAGGGGGGGGGGTTGAACAGGGGCTGAGCGGGCTTCTCCGACAGACACAAACCAATCTGGTGGTAGCTGGGTGATGTTTGTTAATACACACTGAGGGTTAATCCTGTGCACACTGTACATGCTCAGGACTCTGTATGTTTGTCTGTCTTGAGTGCTGTTGTTAGGATGTTCTCTCTCTCTCTCTCTCTCTCTCTCTCTCTCTCTCTCTCTCTCTCGAGGACTGTGGTGAAAATGATGTTCCTGCCTCTCACAGTGTGTCTGTCTCTTCCTCACCATCTGTACACTGTATAGTCCCAGGACATTTACCCTGTTGTCTCCAGGAATACACATCCTGCGGTTGCTTAAACTCACTGCTGTGTCCCTCCTCCTCATCCTCCTTCCCTTCTCCCTTCTTTTGCGCTCTCCTTTGACATCTCTTCACTACAGACTCTGATCAGCTGTGACACTATGCATCATGGTCCTTCACTCTGCATGGACTGTGTCCCTCCGGCTCAGAACTCTGGCCAACGGGCTTCAGTGACACTTTCTTTAATGCTTTACTCCAAGTGAGGTTGTAGGACCCCACAAGCGCTATCCCAAAGCAAAAATCCAAATATTTAACTTTTGACAAATGCAGATACCAAAGATATCTCTCTGTCCTGTGTCTTTCTCTCGCTGTTTTTCTCTCCCGTCCACCCTGCAGCATGTGTATTAAGAGACAAACCCAGCACTGGCTTTAGTCCTAGCCTCAGTAATTCCAAAGCTTAGATGTATATTTTGGTATATTTCTGAGAAAAACTTGCGTGAAAAGCGTCTGTTTCTCGTTTGTTTGTTGTAATCTCTTTTTTCTGTCACAGCATGGAACTAATTGCAGAACTGTCTTACTCTTGGTAGGTTAAAGATATAGTATTTTTGTATGTTTTTGGGTGTGTCGTGTGTGATTTCAGTTCACAGCCCAAGTGACCATGGCTTTCAACAAGAGAAAAATGAGAAAAAAAAGAAAACACCAACCATGTACATATTATGTCTGTGTATCTCAAGAAATGCATTCTGTAAAACATTTACTACTCACGTCGGAAGCTTGGGCTCATCTAAAGGAATGTGTCCCTGATTTATTTCCCTTTTTCTTATTCTGCAGTCTGATAATTGTCTTTCCAGGACTTTAATGTAAAGAGTTCTGGTTCCCATCTTGGACAACAACACTGAGGGACACTGCTCCAATCTGACTACAAGGGAAAAAAACAAACAAACAAAAAAAACCAAAAAAAATAAGCTGCCTCCAGTCATGGCGGCGTAGAACTGAAAGATTGTGTAGGAGTTTTAAGTATGTGAATCAGGATACATAGTAGATTTTGATGCATTTGTCTGCTGTATTTTTGTTTGTTTTGTTTTTATACACATATAAAGATAATCTTTTACTGTTAATGTACAGTTCTCTTTTGTTGTAAACATCATTAAACCATTTTCCAAGTGTTTTGACATGTGCTTTGTCTTTTATTGGGACGCAGTTACACAATGCAGCAAACTGGTGTGATAAGCAGCCAGAAGCCCCAATCACAGTCTTTCAGCTCCGCTAGCTGCTTTTCATAGAAAGGTCTAAGTTTTGTAATTAAATACTAATATTCCCATCAGCTTCTGCTGTACTGCCAATTAGCATGCTAACACGCTAAATAACTTGCTGAACATGGTAAATATACCTGCAACACATCTGCATGCTAGCATTGTCATAGCATTTTTATTTTTATTTAGTAAAACGACTTAACAGGTGAGACGAGACACCTAATACATTGGGTGACTTTAAGGTCGACATCACGGGGCAGAACATGCATTATCACAGCACAAAAAGAAAAAAAGTTAGGACTGAATATGAATTGAAGCTGATGTGGCCTGGACTGCTTTTAGACAAAATGTGGATAATATGTAAACGCAAAAATTAAGATTTTAATGTCTGGCTGGCTGTAGGACATATAGGAGTTAACAAATATTTTCATTATCAATTAATTTGCCATTTTCTTTACCATTTGGTTTATTAATTTTAAGTAAATACTGAAAGAAGGCTCATCATAACATACTGGAAACCCAGAGTGAATTCTTCAAATTGCCCTTTTTATCCGACCAGCAGTCCAAAACCCAAAGATATTTAATTTACTATCATTTTCAACTGATTATTCTTTTGATCAGCTAATTGTTTCAGATCTAATTAGCAACGCTGTCTCTTGACACAGGAGGAGTGACCGTGCAGGACATCAGTGGGGGGGACACAGGTGGAGCTGAGGCAGGGGGGACCAAACATTCATAAGAGTCTTTGTCCCTCTCTGCAGCTTGGGTTAACTGTAGAGGGGAGAGACAACGTTAAAGCTCTGCATCGATTAGACCAGCTTCACAGGGAAATTAGTTCAAATAAATTATTAAGCCGTACAATATTCCAAACACATATACATATATATACATATATATATATATATATATACATATGTATATATACATATATATACACATATATATATATATATATACATATGTATATATACATATATATA